>MU219885.1:10475-57522 GCA_018584345.1 Thuja plicata | reverse complement strand
ATGTTTAAGTTGCCGAAAAAGTAATTAATAGACAAATGCTGATTCCCCCCCCCCTCCCCCTCTCAGTGTTTCTAACACTTAGATCAAATTAAAATGCTTTGGATATTACATTGATTCTATCTGGTTATTTGCTTAAGGATCTTGTAGTGTGTGATCCGAAATATTTATGTTTATGACTTTGAATCTTTACCGATAAGGTTGTTTCAGTTGTAGTATTGTATTTAGGAGTTTACCCAATGAATAAGGCACTGATCTAAAGCAAATATATTCTTTGGAGGTATAAGTCTGAGTGGTTTGGCTATGTTCTGTCCCACAAATTTAAATCAAACTCATTACCAAAGTTCTTTACATTTACAGTTGTTCTTCTTATCCCACCCATGGTAGTGGAGAGTCAATGAATGTTAGGTTGGCATTTAGTACTTACTTACCATCTATCTGTTGTTCAAATCTAGAAGTAAAAGGTGTTGTAAAGAATTGAGTTTAGTCTGGATTAGATGTACCCGCCTTGGTTTTGCAGAGCCAGAAGTGCAGAGGGCAGTCTTGTCCCTATAGTTGGTCCAGTTGTCTTGCAAAGCTTTCATACTTGGAACTAACCACTCCTAACATCAGTCTCAAGACATATTGGTAGCTTTAAATAGCATAGACGTTTTCAAACACCAACACTTTAATGCACACATTAAATATTCATAGAGAAAAACTCAAATTGGCACATAGAAAAACTAATATTAGAGAACATCATTCACATAAATTCCTTCTATTATCAAAACTTTTTCAAGAAAAGCATCTATATCTCTCCAAAAATCAGACCCTTCAAATGTCCATTGAAAGCATATTTATACACATTACAAATATAACTATTGTGTTGTGTAACTAACTCTTTTTTAATAGAATCAATTTTCAAACATAAGTCTCTTAGAATTCAATGTCTCATTCTTTGTAAGGACTTTTAAAAAATAATAAACTTTCAAAAGTCTTCAATAATTAACATAAAACATTTGAAATATTCAAAGAGTCAATCATGGGTGGGTTGGTAGTAATGGATTTGTCTGGACAAGTGGTGGGGATTGAGAAGGTGCTAGTTGGTCTTTGAAGTCTCTCTATGTCTTTTTAGAATTGGAGCCAACTCCGCATGCTCGGGGATGGTAATGAATTTTAGCTTGATATCTCACGCTTCTTTACTTTCCTTGACCTTGTCGAGTTTGGCTTGATTATTGGTAGGTTGATCTAGATTGCACTTATAAGGAAATTTGTAACCATACAATGACAATTTCCACTAACCCAATTAAGATTTCAAGAAAACAAGTACTCAAAATCTACTTGTAAAAGAATAGACAACATAACCACAAAAAATAAGACAAGATATACCCCGAAAGAACCCTCAAAAGAGAAAAACTCGGTCTCTGAAAGCATCCATCATCTATGTATTATTCTACAAAGCAACATTGCAATACATCCATGAAAGCCTTTGAAACCTCAAACATCAACAAACATTCCAAGTGAACAAACATGTAACCACACATCCCACACCATGCTTCCAACCTTCACAAATGCTAACTTGGCTACACCTCAACAACTACCCATGTAGTTGCTTTGAAGGTCATGCATGCCTCCTCTACCACCCAGTGCATGTTAAATGAGAAGGCCTCTGGTGGGCAGGTGGCGGAGGAAGACAACCTTTGTGATCTCTTCAGGTTTCTGCAGGAGGAGTGGGTGGACTTGTTGTTGTCTAAGTGCCTATGGAAAGGAAACTGATCCGACTGCTGGCCTTTGGGAATGTCGTGGATAGCCTTCATGGCTATGGTTTTTTTATCTAGTTATAGTTTTAATACTAAGACTTTATTGATGATCTACAGCCCTGCGTGGCATTTTAATATGTTTAATCTCTATACTCCGAACTCGATGGTTTTTATCACCAAGCACTTATGTTGGTGCTTTGGTTTCGTTTTTTTTTTTTTTGATAGAGGTAGATGACTATGGTATTTTGCTTTGTCTTGCACTCTAGGTTTGGTTAACTGCTGTTAATTTTTCTCTAGAGTGTTGTTTATGGGCAATGTCTATAGGGCAGGAAATTTGCACCTTAGTAAACAAAATATGCAATATGTTAACAACATGTGTGTTAGTCTATTGTATTTGTTTGCAAATTACTAACACACATTAACGCAATAGACTAACACACGTGTTGTTAACATTTTGTGTTAACAACATATTTTGTTTACTAAGGTGCAAATTTCCTGCCCCATAGACAGTGCCTTGTTTATGTACCTTGGGCCAGCACCCTCTTGCTGCTACTTTTTTCAAAAACAACTACCCATGTGGTTGCTTTTATAGAAACAAGCTCTCACAAAACCACAAAGTGGTATTACCGTGTACTACTCAACACCTTGACCTCACTTTTAATATTGAGTACTTTATTAATTTACTTTCTCCAATATTAAATAATTACAACAATTATAGTATTATAATGTTACAATACAACATCGAGTGACCCCAAAAATATTCCAAAAGAATCTCGAAATGTTGCATATCAATTTAGGTGCTCCCAAGTGCAACATTACATAATAAATAAGCATTATCATGCAAGGTATACACCTATTTCCCAACAATAGTTAGTGTAGAATGTTATATACCATGCAAGATTTGGTTGAAGATTGCAGCCACCCAAGCTCTAGAACTCCATGAAAGCACACGAGAGCAACTATGAGAGTATTATAAGATTACAAAGATAACACCTTGCTTATATAGGTCAAAGTGATCAGAGCATGTGTGATTACTTCTTGATAGCCTTATTAAGAGATCTAGGATACAAATCTTGGTGTATCTTGAAAAGTTGAGTAGGCTCTTCTCTTGCACCAAGTGATAGAAATACTAGATTTTAAAGTTTCTTTCTTGTGACTTCATATCGCATGTCCAAATTGATGCTCGCTAGTGTAAATTTGAACTCACCATTGACTTCAAAAGATTCGAGAAAGTCAAATTTTTTTTTGTTTCATTCAAATCAAACATCTAAAGCCTAATCTACGAGGGCTTCACGCTAGAAAGTAGTTGCTAAATCTAAACAATAGTCGCCATTTTGGAACATTTTGGGTCAACTGTGGCCTTGTCATTGTGTCAAGAGCATATTCATTAAGTCTTCATACATCTCCCAAACTTCGGTCAAAGGGCCACAAGGAGACTCAATACCATTATTGGTCATTTGTGTGTCAATATCACAACGACAACCAATTACTCCTCGGATATTTTCTATCTTTATGCCCCCCACAACTCTTTTCCAAGTTGTTGATGGTTTAGGAACTAGTCCATAAAGATAGGGAAACAATTAAGCCAATCACAATGTGTTAGAATTCCATCTTTCCAATACTTGAAGTTCCCTACAACTCGTGTTGAGCTACAACTCATATAAACCAGCTAGGTCTCAAACCTAAGACACTCCATTTGTTGTTGGAGTGCTCAACCAATTGAGCTACTACCCACCCTTTAGTCAACCCATCGTTGATTTGTGTGTACCATATAAGATTTGGTTGATAAATGTAACCACCCAAGATTTAGACTCTTCGTGAAGCATAACATAAACCAACAATGAAAGAATAATCATATTCTATCGAAGTATGCAAATGATATATTAATAAACAATACTGAATGAATTGCAAAAGTGAACATATGATTGCACAAGATTGTGGCATGTCTAATCTTATGATTTGAGATATAAAGTGATAACGATCCTATATGTATCCAAAGTATACTTAAGTACCAAAATAAACTTAAGTAACAAAGTGTGAATAAGACCTGAATGATGAATCAATTAGGTGACACATCCTTTATACACCAACAAAATGAACAAAGATCAACTAAAACTTGATCCAATGGCAAAGCCTCAAATCATATCTTAAGAATCTATTCTTTTCATTAAGATAAGTTGTTAAAGAGTTTTTTTCAAAACAATTCTCCAAGATGTCATAAGCTTTCATTTGCAAGAGAATCAATGTCATAAGCTTTCATTTGCAAGATAATCATTTCCTGATTTAAAGATAACGAAATTATAACACCTTAATAATATCACCAATGAAATTAACTTTTTTGATAGATACTAAACATCAACCAGAATAAGGAAAACTGTCGATGTGTAGTGTTGCAACCACCATTAAATTCAATTTGAGCGTACATCTTATGGGTACATCATATGCCAATCACCCTGCACTCCCACATTGCCTTCTCTTTCCGCTTGGCTCTGCTCTCTAAAGTCAATTGCATATTCGTCATGTAGTGTTTTGGTTATTTATAGCATTTAGTTCAGCATGATGTATCTTGTTCTTAACGCGCATGATAGATAAAGAACACAAAATGAGACAAATTCCAAATATTTTACATAGCCAGCTGAGTTTCCTCTGGATAAACCAAGTGGCTGGGACTCACAGAAGATCTAGACATCGATCGTTTATATGTGTGAGGTAGAAATATTTAGAGTAAATGGCAACTAGGTTGCTTGGAGCAATGATGTTGATGGCATATCAAATGAAAGAAATTGTATAACAATTATAGCAATCTGCAGGGTGTAAACAAAATATTCCATTCTATTATCTATATTTACTTCTGAAAGCAAAATTCCTTTACCAATACCTGAATATGATGCATAGAATCAAAATAATAATATAGAGTACACTATAGGTAACTACAAACAAGGCCTTACCATCAACTCCTAAAATATCTTATAGCAAATCAGGATAATATAGCTCCATTCTACCTGAAAATGTTGTAGCTAATACAATGCCATACCAAAACCCTGTAGCAGGAAGATAACATTGGCAATGCCCATTGTTGGTGAACCAATTCTGCCATGAAAGAGCTAGTGAATTAATGTTCCTGAATGGACTCAAAGAAAATTCAATGAACTTCATCGGTGAACTGCATGGTTCAAATAGCAAAGATCGGATCTCTGTGGCCATTGATTGATTAGCTCGGTATCATGGCAGAATTAAAGAATTCCTTAATGAAAATAAATGAAATAATGAATCCGCGACTTCTCCAAACTGACTGATCAATGAATTGATAAATCTGGTATAGACATACTTTCAATCTACAGAGACTCAAGTGAAGGCTCTTTAATCTTCACCCCCTCTGCACTGTCTTCAGCAAGAACCTTTTCCTTCAAGTAAAAAGACAACAATTTCTCCAAAGCATTGACCTCCTTAACCCTCCCTTCCAGATCCACAACCCTGTTCTCGATTCCCTTTGATCCCTCATCCATCCTATCTTCTAACAGGCTCACCAGCTCGTCCTGAATAACCCTCTGAATCCTCTGGGACCGAACATACTCATCCCTCTCCTTAACCCATAGATCAGCAAACTCACAGTCCTTCCATGCCTCGAACCAGGGACCCCCTGAAGTATAATGAATTGCCTTAGGAAATCCATTTTCCTCATCAACCTCATTATGCCCAACCAAAAAATTCCACACAAAGGGAATGGAGCCAATATCATTATCATCCAGCCACATGAATCTATGCAAAAATGCACCAGTCTGAGAATTCACAACATCAGGTGTCAAAACCCTGTTCTTTGGGTGCGAGCAATTATACAAAACCATGGATGACCAATTCTTCCGAGGGTAAACAGTCTGCACAGCTCCATCCATCTTTGTAGTGCTCTTTGGGGTATAATCATGCTTAACACACATAATTGCATACTTATCATCTATTAGCTCGGCTAATTCTCTTATATCTGCAGTGTAAAGAAAGTCACAGTCCACAAAAACAGCCCAGCCATCGAATCCGGCCAAGAAAGGAGTCAAAAAACGAGTGAAAGAAAACTCTGTGCTTTCTGTCGCGCCACGGCTTCGCCAGTAAAGCCCTGCATTGCGCAAATCTGGCTGTTTTATGGGAATAACTTCAACGGGAATTGTTGCGTGCTTCAGGATTGAGTGGCGGCACACATCGTAGGCCGCATCCTCACGCGGATCGTAGCCTACAAAGACTTTGAGCTTGTTTAGGGTTTTCCCGCTCTTTGTCACCACAGGACCGCTCGGTTTGGCGGAAGCCAGTAAATTTTGACTAGAAGAAGGCTTGGAATCGGGTAAGCTTGTATTTTTGTCATCATTATCATGAGTATTTGCTAGCGCATAGGAAGAAGTGGCTGCTAAACCTAACCCTAGACCAGCGGCCCCGAAGATTAGCTTAAGAGCTAGGCGGCTGGGAACAGAGGGCTGAGATCCTGCGTTTCCTGAGCTATAAAATTGCATCCGTAGCTTGGATCTGGCGGCATTCATGAAGCTTAATGGAGGCAAGGCTTTTGGCGAGATTTTTCTAATGCAATGACGGAATAGCGCCATGGCTGAGGTCGATCAATAGTTCTGAAAGAAAAGAAAAAGATTACACGGCTTAATTCAGCTTAAAACACACGCAACTTCCAATAAAAATATAACTTCTTTCAAAAAAACGAAGCTGTGTTTCATTACAACAACGAGAAATGCGAAAAGAACAGAATCAATAAGCCCTATCAGTCTGCATTTTTACAACTTTAAAATTGACGGAAATAATTTTCGGACGCATGCAAGCACACATTACGCATAATTTACATTCAGATCCTTCAGAAATGAGGACAATGCAAACCGAAGAAAATATTTTCATTACAGCAACTAGAAAACATACACAGCTAATACTTCTCAAAGAATTTCAAAGAAATCGTGGTCGAGAGACTAAAATCTACGGTTCTAGAAATGAACTAAAACTAATTTGCAAAGAGATTTATAAATGTACTTACTCTTTACTGCTCGATGTTTCTGGAGTTAGCAATCTCAAACATTCCCTCCGAATATCGTGCCTTGATGAAAATCACTCTGTAGGGTAAGCGACGGTTTCGATCCAGAGACCTTGTGGATTTTATAGTGATTCCAGACAGTTGGAATTGGACGGGGAAATCTCATAAACCAAATGATATTTATTTCTGTCTATGTCGATTACGGTCTCTTTTGTACGGATCTTAGCGCGTTGAGCCAGCTACTGAAATTGACAGGTGGCTTTGAGGAAGCCAATGGAAATCGGCCACGTGGCTTGAGAATTTATGTTGTGATAAAACGGTAGGACGAAATGTTTAACTGTGTGCCAAACATGTGGCGGCTACAGTAATGGTTACGAGACCACGGGCCCTTCACCGACAAACACGTGCATACCATGGTTTTCAAATTTATGATTAACAAGAGTGAATTTAGAATAAGACAATTTTAATTTCTATAAGGCTATAACATAATTTATTTATGAGGAAAATGTCTACGGGGCAGAAAAATTGCACAGGATGGGATATTTTGTTTGTGTTTATTAATTAAATTTAAAATCACAAACAAATACTATTATTGTGATTTTAAATTTAATTAATAAATACAAATGTTTGTGATTTTAAATTTAATTAATAAATACAAACAAAATGTCTCATCGGGTGTAAATTTTCTCCCCCGTAGACATGGTCATTTATGAGAGCTTCTCAATTCAACTATTATTTTTTAAATGGAAGTTGATGATAAGCGCTTTTAATTTCTTGATGTACTCCTTTCTCAATAAATTATACTATGAATTAGAAATAGGATATGAACTTTAGTCTCAAAATACTTCTGGATTTGATTGTGTGAGTGTTTTTGCATGAATGTTTCAGATCATATTCTATGATCCATCATCGGGATGAAAATGATACAACCAGAATTGCAAATTATGTCATGGATTGTGGAAATCTACTTGTTCTTATTTTACGATAGTTGTGAGAAGCCTCTATCCTCATTTAATATGAGGACATAAAAGCCCCACATCGCATATAAATTTAGTTTAAATGAATAAATTTGTGATAAATTTAATAATAATTAGGTCAGAAGGTGTTGGGGGTATATGATGTCATGTTATCATGTGTATATAAAATTAAAATATATTTGATATTTATTTATCAACATTTGTAATAATTAGGTTGGTTGTAATTTATGTGGGTTGTCCTTAAATTTGGTGGTGTCATTCGGTGAATAAAGAAGCCTAACATTTTATAAGAGTTCTTATAATGGGTTCATTGACTTGCTAATAGAAGAAAAAGTCTCAAAATAGAATAATTAGAATTTTAAGAGAATTGTTCTTTGTTTCTATAATCATTTGTTTGGCTTTTTCTTTAAATTGAATCAAAGTAAATGCAATAATGAAGTTGTTCACAAGTAGGTGAAGGAAATAAAAGACTATCAAATGTACAAGACAACCAAAAAAATGACTAAGAGAAAGACACAAAATATACCATAAATTTGTAAATTCCTTGAATTTGAACAACATTGTTCACAATCTAAAATTGAATAATTTGCTCTTTGATTAGTTGAAGCTTATTCATGACATCCACATTCTTCTTACATAAAGCTTCATGCTGCAAAATAATAGAAGTCACCCCAAGAAAGAATGTTGGAGCAATTGTTGGCAACAACGGGCAAAAAGACATAACATCACATCTTATTTTCCAAATGTGCTTTAAAATGACGTGTTTAGTATAACCACCAATTACATTATTATGTATGCCAAAACCCAAAATAGCTTTACTTTACGTTCACTTAATGGGTGGTTGTTTCCTTGACAAATAGATGATTGTGAGTGCACCTGCTTATCAATTGTCACATAATATTTAATTGAATTTGGGTACATAAATTAAGACTCTCATTTGAATTTGCATTTCATGACAATTGACACGAGTTCTCCTTAATATGCCTATTAATTGTTATATCATTAATTATCACACTATTATTATAATTTATTACCTACATTATTATACCATTATTGATTATCATAATTATAATCATTTAATTAATATTTTTTATTTTTAATTAAAATAAACTAATTATCCATTCAAATGAACTATTAAATTCCTAATTGTCTTCTCATATGTTAACTCCTTCATCAAATTAGGTTTTTTCTTATCTAATTGTTCACTTAATGAATTAATAAATTTATTATTATTCTCTCAAGTTCAAAATGATAAAATTTTCAATAATTTCAATTAACTTATCCACGTCTTCAAATTAACTCTTGATCTTTGATTAAATTTCCACCACTCATTTGATATTCTAAAGGTCTATAATTGTCTTCATGAAAATAACTTTGTCATTTTCTTCTCAAAGAGGAATTTACTATAGTTGTGAGAATCCTCTACCCTCATTTAATATTTGGACTTGAAACACACATATCACACAATAAAAAAATAGTGGAAATGAATAAATATGTGGTAAATTAATTGTAATTAGGTTAAGGGGAGTTGGGGGTATGATGCCATGTTATGATGTGTATATTAAAAAAATTAAGTATGTTTGATATTTATTTTTTAACATTTGTAATAGTTCTAGGTCAATTGTAATTTATATAGGACACCCTTAAATTTGGTGGTTTCATTCAGTGTATACATAAGCATAGCATTTTATAAGAGGTTTTAAAATAGGTTTATTGACTTGCTAATCGAAGAGAATGTCTCAAAACAGAACAATTATAATTTTAAAATAATTGTTCTTTGTTTTTATAGTCATTTGTTTGGCTTTTGCTTATATCGAATCAAAGAAAAGGCAATAATGAAGCTACCAGCAAGTAGGTGAAGGAAATAAAAGACTATCAAATGTACAAGGCAACCAATGAATGACTAAGAGAAGGATATATAAATCATTTCATAAATTTTTAGATTCCTTGAATTTGACCAACATTATTCACAATCTAAAACTAGATTAGTTTCTCTTTGATTAGTTGAAGCTTATTCATGGGTAATCTGCATTCTTCTTGCATAAAACTTGGAGCTGCAAAATAAGAGAAGTCACCTAAAGAAAGATGTCAAAGTAGAACCATAGAGTAACAATTCAATGAGGTAAAAGCCAAGGTGAAGGTGAAAATATCTCACAATATATGAAAAGTATTACAAAAGGCTCACCGCCAAACTTGCAACCAAGATTCACTATTTTAGCATTGGAAAAATATGACCTGTACATCTTGCATAATAATATTTTTATTATAAAATTTTACTTATTATGTATGTTGCACCTAGATAGATGTGCACCATATAGAGATTCCTTTGAATATGCTCAAGGTCACTTGATGTTATCTCATAACATTATAATATTATATTGTAATTATTTATATTGAGAAAAATAAATTAATAGTACCCAAAATTAAATGCGGGGTCAAGGGTTAGGTAGCACATGGTTTATGTAATACCACTTGGTGGTTTTATGAGAGCTTGTTTCTATAAAAGAAACCACAAGGGTAGTTGTTTGAGGCTAGTCAGGTTACCATTTATGGAGGTTTCAAGCAAGACATGGGATGTGTGGTTACATGCTTGTTCACATGGAGTGCTTGTTGATGATTGGGGTTTTGAAGGCTTTCAAGAATGTATTGTAATACAGTTGCATTATAGAATAATACATGGATAATGGATTCTTTTGGAGGATGAATTTATCCCTCATGAGGATTTTCCTAGGGTATATCTTGTGTCACATTTTAAAGGGTATGTTGTATATTCTTTGCATGTGGATTCAAATTTTTTATTTGTTTAATTTTTCAATTGAGTTATGTAGAAATTGTCATTACATGGTTGCAAGTTTTCTTAAAAGTGGTATCAGAGTCTTGCTTTTGGTGTTACAACCCTAAGAGTTGAATCTATGGAATGCATGAAAGAATGAAAGCCATGAAAAGATATTAGGGTTTCGCAAGTTGTTTTATTATAGATATGAGGGTTTTGGTTTGTTGTTATGATCAATTATTTGTAGATTTGGGGTTTGATTTTTTTTTTGTCAAATCAATTTTTTGGATGCATTTAATTAAGGTTTTTGGGGGAAAATATTCTTGTACAATAAAGAGAGATATGTGGGTGTTTCTACTTGGTATGCAAGAGATTTTTCCACCCCTTCCTTAATGCATAATTGGAAGGAAGATGACCCAATAGGCTCAAGTAGGACTTGAGCATCCTTTGTTGTTATGATTAAGAATGAAATAAATTTAGGGAAATGATCTAATGATACAAGATAAATGATTAAAATAAGCTAAATTAAGTAGTTTTGGGAAAATATAGATTGATAGAAATAAATAGGAACCTACAATGAACAAAAATAGAAACCCAAAAATTGTACTAACCTAGGATCTAAATCTAAATTTATTCTAGGAGGAACAAAACACCCTAGGCGTTCTGATCCATGTAACATGAAGCCTGGGGTGTTTTGTTCCTTAGGAATTTTCCCAAAATTTTGACTGACAGTCTCGCAGGTCCTGATCTTTCTGGAACTATTTTGACAGTTGCATTGCCTGTACTTGCACACAAAAAATAGGGAAAAGGATGTGAAAAGGGGTTTTCCTTGGTTAAACCCTTGTTTAGGAATTAACCTCAAAAATGAAAAAAGATTGCATAAAGGAAAGTAAATCTAAAGGTAGATATTAGATCTACCTTCTCAATACCTTCATTAACAGATATTGAGATCACACATATTCATGAAGATACTTGAATGTCACTTGAATTAAAGTTGTTCACCTTGAAATGTGGGATGGAATTAAGGACACCTTCACAAATGCATGGATATATGAATTCCACTCCTAGATCTTCAATTTTCTTATTTTTTATTGAACACTTTCTATGGAGGAAGAATGCATGAGCATGGACGCAGTATCTTCTTTCTTGCTTGAGAACTCCTCTACTTGTCATCATGGGAGATAAACTTGTTTCAATAGAGAAGATTTCCTTAAAATTGCCTTGGATGCTTGGAGAGAGACTATATTTTGGATTCTTAGCTTCAAATCTTGAATTCACTTGATTTCTTGATTGCTAAACATGCTTGAGTGTAAAATCATATCATTTTTTGCTTACCAAAATGAGGTGAGATAGGGTGTTTATATTGTGTGTGTGGTAAATGTGGTCTTCAACCTGAAAACAAAAAACACTCAATAAACCATTAGCTCAAGGGTTAGTGATCATCAAATCAAAATCTAACATTATGAAACTACCCTCAAAATCGGCTTATTGCTTCCTAGATGAAGCGAGTTTGCTTCTCAATGGATGCTCATCAATTTAACATTTGGAATCAGTGACTAGACAACTCCAAAAGAGAAGATTCAAAAGAAATGGGCATGATGCATGAACTGTAATACTTTGCCCTTAAGATCATTATAATGAATTGCATGAATGTAACTAAGATAAATGCATGTTAGAATGTGAGTTAATCTAAGAAATATGCAACAAAATACTGAGAAATTGAAGCTAAAATTCTAATTAAGAGAAAAATACACAACACTAAACTAGCATAAAAATACATTTATAAAACATGAACAAAACCTAGGATCAAAATAGCATTATGATGTTACTTCTCAAATTTTTGCCTCTCTTTGAGAAAGGAGAGATATCCCTTTTATAGAAATTGCCTTGAAATGGATGACCGAGATTTAGCCATGAAGGGCGGTTGAGATGCATTTCCCTTCAATCCATGTGAGCTTGATCCGAGTGGAAGCTTGTTGATTGGTCAACTATTTGTTTGTTTGGGGGAGAATGAGGCAAATTTGGTAATTATCCCCTTTTAATTGCTTTTATTTGGATTTTATGTGCTCACACATGTGTGAGGATGTCTGAAATTGTTTGGACTTTTAATTAAACCCTATAGTTTAAGCAATTAAATGATTTAAGCTTTGATTGAGAATTTGATTCAACAAGTTGATTTAATTATGTAGATAGGGAGATCTAAAAATGTCAGTTTCAGACTTAATTAAGCGAAGACTGATAGGGAGATCTGAAAATTTCAGTCTCACATCTCATTACGAGACTTGGCGAAAACAAAGAAATATTTAAGCTCTTAACTTAATACATAGCCTCAGGTTATATTCAGAGACAATGCGACTAAGAAAACTCAAAGTCGCGATATGAAATCACTAAATCTGATCTTATTAAGCGATAAGCCGACCACCGTTGATCTTTCTTTCAGATGGATGGTCTGTGCAAAGTCTCTTAACCATTTAAGCATATTCCTTTTCATTGAGAGATAGCGCGACAAAGGCAACTCATCGAGTCTCGTAACCATATGGAATATTCTCTTTCTTTCACGAGACTAAGCAACTTTCATATAAGCACATGCATATTTTCAGGACTTAAGTGTGAAAAAGTAACATGAAAATAGAACCCGTTTAGGAAATTTAGGGCTTTTTTACATTTTTGCATGGAAATAACCTAAGGACTTAGGGTTTTTTGGCATCTTCAACAAAGTTAAGGGCTAAAACAATATTTGTAGAGGTACAGGGACAATTTTAACCATGATTTTAAACCCTTCGAGCACAGGTATGACAGGAAACTTAAAATTTTTTACAAGGCAGACTCAAAACATGAAATATTACCAACAGTGGCTCTCTTTGAGGATGCTTAGATGCCAGATTATAGTAAGAACACAGATCTCTGGAAAAGTAGACCAAAACTGCACTAACCTATTACTGGAAACAAGCACACAACAGAAACAAACACACCTATACATATGATACAACACTACTATGCATGGAACAAAATATCTAATTGAAGAATTTTTTCAGGAATTGTCCATGCACTGGCAATTCATGTTCTTCATCATCCATATTCCTGAGGAAATATGAATCCTTTCCAAAAATTTGAGGGATGAAAAAAGGCCCCAACCATAATGACTCAATTTTTTTATGCTTGCCTTTATCTTCAGCCCTGGTATTCTATTACAACACAAAATCACCAGGCTGGAACTTTCTTTCATGTGCCCTTTCGTCAAAAATGTATTTCATTTTTGCTGCAGTTTGACATTTTCTCTCTGACTATTCCTCCTTATCTCATCCAATTCTACTAATTGGACCATTCTTTCCTACATACGCTCAGAAATCTGAATATCCTCATCTTGAATGAATTTATAAATTGGGAGCAAATTATTAACAGACATCCTTGACTGAACACCATATACTAACTCAAAGGGAGATTTTCTAGTGGCCTTTTTAACAGTGATCCCGTTTGCACAAAGGGAAAGTTTTAACTTTATATGTCAGGATCTTTTATTACCTTCCAAGGTCTTTTTCAAAATTTGCAAGAGATTCTTATTGTTGGATTCTGCCTGACCATTGGCTTGTGGATGGTATGGGGATGAATAAGACAATAATTCCCATATTAGAATAGAAATCAGTAAATTCTTCAGACCTGAAACACATGGCATTATCCATTACCAACTTGATGGGAACACCAAATCTTGTGATCACATTGTCCATAAAAAAATCAATGACCACTGTGCTTGTTGCTCTTTTAATTGGAACTGCCTCTACCCATTTTGTAAAATAATCAGTCACCAACAAAATCCAACTATGGCCCCCACTTGATTTCTCAGCAAATTCTCTGATGAAATCCATTCCCCACATGGAAAAGGGGGCTTCTGCTACTACAGGATTCAATAATAAAGCTCTTGTAAACCTCATTTTTCTTGAAAATCTCTGACATGGTTCACACTTTCTGACAAAAGTATAATCATCTTGGAACAGACAGGGCCAATAGTATCCATCTCTCAAAATTTTATGAGTTGTTGATCTGGCAGAATAATGCCCTCCACACATTCCAGCATGCATTTCACTAAAAATCTTCTTTGATTGTCCTTTGTCATGACATAACAACAAGATCCCATCTCTATTTTTCCAAAACAAATCACCATGCAAGAAGACATATTTCTGAGCATGTAACCTCAAACTCCTCCTTTGGTTATCACTTAGGTCATCTGGACACTTAGCATTTTTCAAAAAATATACAATATTAGTATACTAGGGTTTCATTTCAATACTTGTTAGGCAATTTACATTTGTATCAACATTGTTGACCTGAACTAGATCCAAATTTTCTTCTGTCATCAGTTTTTCCAATCCCAACCCTCTTATCAATTTTGTGATGTGAATTTCCACATCAAATTCCTGGAATTTATTTATCCACTTGCATCTCTTCCCTGTTACCTCATTTTGGACAAATATATCTATAACAGCAGCATGAGGAACATATGCATTCACCTTTGCACATACAAGATAAGGCCTGAAAGCCTTGACTGCCTTCACCAAAGCATAAGCCTATTTTTCCATCAATTGATAATTCAGCTCAGCTGACTGTAAATATTTGATGAAAAAGGCTATTGGATGTTCAAATCCCTCATCATCTTTCTACAATAGAACTACAACAATAGTATGGAAAGAAGCAAAAGTGAATAAAGAAAAAGGTTTGGTATAATCAGGGGACACTAGGACAAGTGCTTCTTGGATGGATTGTTTTATTTTTTCAAAGGTTGACTGTGCCTCTTGGTCCCATTCAAATTTTACATCCTTCTTCAGTAGTTTGACTATAGGTTTAACCAATTCAGCAAAGTTTGCAATGAATCTCCCGAAAAAATTGATTTCCCCTATAAATGATTGTATACCTTTCAAATTTTTGGGAGAAAGTACCTTCTGAATAGCCTCAACTCTTTCAGGATCTATTCTTACTCCCTCTTTTGACACTATGTGACCCAGAAGTTTCCCTTCAGTAACAATAAAGTGGCATTTCTTTGGGTTCAAAGATACCACATATTCTAATGCTTTTATCATAACCTTTTCCAAATGGTTACAATGATCTTCTGCCCTTTTTGAAAAAGTTGTTAGATCATCCTGGTATACTACCATCAGAACATCTATGAGATCTTTGAAAGCTACATCCATGGCCCTCTGAAAGGCTGCACCAACATTTTTCAAACCAAATGGCATGTGAGCATACACATAAGTACCCCAAGGAGTAGTGAATGTTGTCTTGAATTGTTCAGATTCCTTGACAAGCACCTGATTGTACACTAAAAACCCATCCATCATAGATAATAGGTCGCATCTAGTGACCTTGTGCAACATAGCCTCCATATTTGGAAATCCATAATTATCTTTTAACAAGGCTGCATTCAGGTTTCTAAAATCAACACATAGTCTTATATCCCCATTCTTCTTTCTCACAGGGACTAGATTAGAAACCCATGATGAATGCCTGATAGGCTGAATTATGCCTGCATCTCTCAACTTCATCAATTTTGTCTACATTTTGGTAGCCAACAGTGGATTAATGGGCCTTTGTTTTTGCCTAAATGGTTGTACATCCTCTTTTAGAGGGATGTCATGCTGGAATAAGTCTTTTCTATAAGCTTTCAACTCCTCATAAGACCAGGCAAATACATGTTTATACTTTTTCAGCAGTTTTATCAGATTCAGTCTCACATTGCTATCCAACCTTTTACCAATATAGACTAATTGGGGAGATGTTTTAGATCCTAGGTTAACTTCTTCTAAATCTCCTACCTTTGCATTGGACTTTTGGGTCATATAATTGTCATTTATACTGAACATGCCTTCCAACTCAACCAACCCTTTGGGAATGTGATTAGTAGCCAACTGGATAACTTCTTGGTCAAATATATATTTTTTACCATCCACAACTGCTACTAGAGATTCACAGTTAATCTTCTGACCATCATATTGATCTACACACTGAATAAACCTAAGGATATCATCATCGTCATTAAATACTTGCCAATTATGAATATTGTCAGGGACTGCAAGTCTACTTTTTATTTCTACCACAGACATGCCAATAAGGGTGACATCGTTATTTCTTAGGGAAACATTAGCAAGGAAATCTGCCATTATGTTATTTGATCTCTCTATCCATAGAATATTGAAGGCATCAAAGAATTCTATCCTATCCCAAACTGCATACTTGTATAATTTTAGTTTGTCATCTTTGGCAGCATAATGTTCCCTTATCTGAGATATGATTACTGAGAATCCCCATGAACTTTCAAACATTTAATACCATGCTTAATATCAATATCCATTCCCAAGAGTAAAGGTTCATATTCAGCAGTATTATTTGTACATTGAAAAGTTAGCAGGAAGGAATACTTAAAAGTGATACCTGATGGGGAAATAAGAAAAACTCCTGCTCCTGATCCTTCCTTGGAACATCCTCCATAAAAGTACATTTGTCATAGTCCATCTTGTTGCAACAGCAACTCATCCATAATTGGGTCATTATTCTTTAATTGTGGCTTGATCTCTTCCACAGTAAAGTTTTCCATATCAACATATACACAACAGTTTAATTGGTCAAGTAGAACCACCTCCACCATGACAGGTGACCGGGGTTCTCTATACAACTTGACCTCATTTCCATTTATAGGTGTGGTTGCATAGGACAAATATAATTGCATTTTTCCACCCACTGCTACAGCCCATTGTCTTGACAGAAGCATACCATAATATGGCTTAGTATCAACAACCACTATATCCATTCTATAAATTGATTCAGGGAAAGCAACATTTTTTACTTCAATGTCTTTCAGTGTTCCTATCACAGGAACTTTCCTGTTGTCCATAGCATAACAACTTCCAGCAGGTGTAGTGACTTGACGTCCTAGTTCCTTCATGACATGATAAGGCATTACATTTGTTGTAGCTCCAGAATCAATCATGCAATTTTTTACTAATAAATTATTAACCATTAAGGTGACATAAAATGGGTCAACAGATAATGGTTCTTGGGTAATTATGTTGCCAATGCAGATATTGGAAAATTCTTTTCTTTTTTCTTTTCCTTTTACTTGTGGATTGTCCCTTCTACTATCATTTTATGTCAAGGGTGTTTTCTCTTGGTTCGGCACAAACACATCATCTATCCCTCTTAGAAGTGCCAAAGAAGCTTCTTTATGTTCTTTTATTTTTAGCATCTCCATGAGTGGGACTGAAACTTTCATTTGAGTTAGAGCATGTCTCATGTCAAAAAGGGGCAATTCAGAGGACACATCTCTCATCTTTCTACCTTTCTTGGATTTATCATTGGCTATTTGTTCCTCCTTTGCTTCTTCCTTTTCAACATGATCAAAAGAGGGTCTTGCTTGTCTTTTAGGATTTTCATCTTTATTTTCCCTGACATGAGAATTCACAGTAACTTGAGGTGCATCCTTTTTGACATAGTCAGGGGCAGGTTTACCTTGGGCTGGTTGTACTATTCTATTTCTTAGATTATATGCATTTTTGGCTTGATTAATTGCTGCAATGGTCAAAGATATCTTTTCCTCATCAGTAAGAGTTTTAAAATGTGATTTGTCACTTCCCACTGTATTTATAGTTACTTGTGAGACACTGTCAACATGATCACTTTGGTAAGGTGCAATCTGTGATTGATATTCTAAATAAGAATTGTCTTCTGTATACAACTTAATAGAAGATGAAGCAATGTCAGAAAACCATGGGTATGGTTTCTTTACTGTGAACATATTAATGGCAGGGCCTTTTTGTTCCCTTTCTTCTGTTTGATCAAACCAAGCCTAGGCTACTACGCATTGATATGAAGAATGTGGCATATTGCAAGCATCACACCAAGGAGTGTTCTCAACATAATCCGCATTGTTCCTTTTCAGGGGATCTGGGGTTTCTTTGGCTTTTGGGTTGTCTTGTCCATCAAGAACTGGCTTGCCATTATTCGAATTTGTTTTGTATGGGTAGTCTCTTAGGTTAGGTTGTTTATCAAACCTTTGGTTAGAGTATTTATTATCATGGTACCCTCCCCTGTCATTTTTATCCATTTTGGCAGTTAGATCTTTTACTGCAGTCACTAATTTATATACTGTGTCATCTTCTTTGACAGTTTTGCTAGCTGGTCCCTTTTCTTTCCAAAGTTTATTGTCTTCCCTCTTTCCCAATTTTCCTGATGCTCTCCTATTTCTTTCAATATCAATATCTATTTTGTATGCATCCCTTAAGGTTGTTGGGTTTTTGTCTCTAAGTAAGTAAGACATTTTACCATCAGCAACATTGATGTAAGTTGTAAGACATACTTCCTCATCTAACCTCAAGACTTGGAATAGTTTATTCATGGCCTTTTGAAATCTATTGTTAAAATCAGCCATACTTTCATTAGGGAACTTTTTTAATGTTATTGACTTCATTCAACATGTATCCAGAATTCACATGTTCTCTATATTGTTCACTAAAATATTTTACAAATTCATCCCAAGATGCAATGCTATCATTAGGTAAATTTCTAAACCAATCCCTAGCATCTTCTGTTAATGACTAAACAAAAAGCTTCATAATGACATCCTCATTTTCAATTTCAAAGTCAGTTATCTTATCACTAAAAGCTTTCAAATGCTCTTCACAAGTTACAACATTATTTCTTGTGAACTTGGGGATTTTGTCTCTTACCTCATTGGGGATCACATTAGGGTGACCAGGAATGCCTTCAAAGAAAAGAGATCTATATCTGTTCATGTGGACAGGTCTCCTTTGGAAATTTCCAAGTACATTGTTATCACTTGGTCCAGTAGCTCCTCCTTGATTTTGAATGGGTAGGGGGACACTTTTTTTGAGTTTAGAGACTTGAATGCTTGGGCCAGGTCCAACAGGCTGAGCACTTGCAATTGGGCCAGAGGTTTTGACATTTTAATTCAAACTAGAAGATTTCACTTTAGGATCAACCCCTCGACTATTTGGGATTGGGCCAGCAGATTGATTTTGTTGTTGTGTCCCATGGTTAACTGGCATAGAGATACTTGCAGAAGTATTAGTAGTGGCATGTAGGAAAGCTATCTTCATTCTCATATCAGCTACAACAGCCTCTAATTCTAACTTCTCTAGTTGTTTGGCTAAGTCCTCTTTAGCTTTTCTAGCTTGTTCTAGCTCAAGATCAACTTGAGATGCTCCTACAGGAATGGTCATGTTCTGCTTAGGTTCCTCTATAGTCACACCAATAGCCTTTTTCTTACCTTTATTGGGGGCATCCTTAGTATTTGTCTTAAGTTTTGCATTCTGTTCAATCTCATATGGGTACAATTGTCTGATGACAGGCCCTTCTTTCTCAAATTCATCCTTGCCAGGATTTGACATTTTATTTGGGGCTTTGTTCCTCAAATCATCAAGATCACCAAACAAGTCTAGATTTAAACCTTTGACCTCTTGACTTAGGCTTTTAGCCTTGAGGTCATTTCTTCTAGTTTCAGCCAAGAGTTCTTCTCTTTCCACCAGTAAGTCATATAACTTTTGCTCATGTTTCTTCCTTGCATCTGCTATTTCCTTTTCTTGTTCCTTTTTCATTTTTCTTAAAGTCAGAACCTCATCCTGCAACTTATCAGAATCATAGGAGGTTGTCTCAGCAGTGGAAGATTCTTCTAGTGGAGCTAGATTTTCTTCTGCAGGGAAGAAACCTATATCAGTATTTTCCCCATCTCTGAGAGGATCAAAGTTTGCATCAGCTCTATAAGTGTCAATTGGTCCTATGGGTCTTGCATCTTTAGATGAAGATGACTTTCTTTCTGGAGTAGGGGTCTCCATTCTTCCCTTAGAGGTATTTGGGGAGTCATGTTTAGACATACCTCTCTTGGACCATTGTCTCCTTCCAGATGTATGGATCTCTTCTTCAACATCTTTCTCAGGATTTTCTTTGAAATAGGATCTAGTATTCCTTTGTCAACTCATCTTTCAAAATAGACAAGTATATTCAATATATTTAGACAAGTATATTCAATATATTTAATGTGCAACACTGGAGTACACAGAGGTTAGAGTCACCACCTCTTTTCAGAGGAAAAATATATAAAATGATTGAGAAGCTTGTCCTAACTTAGGTCTTCTTTTACAACAACAAGTCTGAATGAAACTTAAATGCAAAGTTTCTTGATAATTCCTCACCTTGATTAATTGGTAATCTCAGAAAAATTATCCTTCACCGTCTGTGTCACTGCAAATATTCTCCACTCTGCAACTTTTCTTTGAAAAATATACATTGGATTAAATCAGAGACTTTATAGTCACCAGTCACTCTATTTGAGACAAGATCAGTATCATCTTCAGGACCAAAACCTTCAAACAATGTGCAATGACAGATAGGCAGAATACACTTGCTTTTATGATTATGAGGAAAAATAGACTCATTCTCAATATCATGAGGACTAGCTCTTTCATGAACATGACTCTTAGAACATTAAATCAGTCCCCAGTGGAGTCGCCAATTTGTTAGCCCTTTTTCTTGTAGAATCAATATACAACAGTAAATGCTTGACTCTCAGATTCCCAATTCAGATTCATACATGGAAAAAGGCTAATTAACAAGGATATTATTCCTTCTACACTTAGAGTTCTACAAACTCAGGCGAGTGCGCCTATCTTCAGATTCACTGCTTCACACGAAATCTTATAGTGGATCAAGGATTTTAAATCCTTCTTTTTTAGGCCACTTGGCTTAGGAAGGTTAACCTATGAATTCTCTCTTTAAGGAATCACCATGATGAAATGTATTTCTCAATACACTTAGCTAGATATGTGTATTCTAAATAACATAAAGTAAAAGATTGTTCAATATTTGATTGATTTGATGATAACAACTACTTATCAAAACTTGACCAGTGCCTAATCCTGGGCCATAGAGTCAAAATGAAACATACATTTACTAAAAATAATTAATTAAAACATAAACAAAACCTCAGATAGAATGCCTTACAAACTATCCTTTCACCCTCATACCCTTGTATCAAATTCTTGCATAAAACCCTAACCCTCTGGAACTATTTGCAAGATTTAAACCTTCCTTGAAAGCAACTCACAAATAACAACACAGTTACCTTATAACTGGTACATTTAAAATGCTTTACAAATTAAACATACAAGAGCTGAATGTAAATACAAAAAGACATCAATGATATGAGACTAGAAATTCCATTGTATTTCATTAATAGTATCTTGATTTCAATACATTCAAATTGACTGAAAACTTAAAACTTAGACACAATTCAAAAGCTTGCCTCGTAGTTTTGATTTTACCATCCTATACAATATCTTACAACTTTCTATTTATAGTGAGCATTAGTCATCTTGGAATCCTTAAAGATCAAGGATGCAACAAGCTTCGGATGACTAAGCTAATCCAGAGGACATTAAAAGACAAAATATTCAGTTAATCCCATTGACGGTGAAAAGACAAAATTTGTTGATAACTAAATTTGGTCTTCAATCTTCATCTAGCTGGCACCTTTGTCTGTTGATATTCAGAATAACTTTATATAGTTGTAACGAGACCTAGTGACTTCCATTCTAGGCTAACCTACACTAGTCTTTGAAGTATTTATTCTCCCTGTGCTCAGAGATCAGGTCCCAGGTGTCTTCTTTACTCTTCATCAACGACATCAATGTCCTTTGTAGTAGTTTTCTTCTTCTTAGGACTTGTCAGTGTGTCCCATGTTGCCACATCATCTTCAGTTGGCCAATTAAAGCTCTTTATACTCTCAAGTTGTTCTTTCTTCCTGTTCTACCAAGTATCTATTATACTCTTGACATATGTTAGAAATTTATTGATGTCAGTCTCAGCCTTAAAGGCTTTATCCAAAATCTTGTTATAACATTCCATATTCCAAAATCAGTAATAAATGCCTCTTTCTTAGGCAACTTCGCATCAAATTTTGTTTTCCATGCCTCCAAGGCTTTGATCTGATTGTCATCTCCCTTAATCAGAGGAATAAATCTATTGAAATATGATCCAAAAAGACTCATCCTGGCCTCAATCTGATTTAACTTGCCTTTGAAGAAAGACAAACTTATATTTATTTTCGCAATCTCATCACCAACCTCTGTGACTATATCTAGAATGTCATTTCTAAGTGGTCGCAGAGATGCCAAACTTTCAAATAATTGTGTTCTGCTAGACCATGTTCCAAAATAGGGGTTCAAGGTAGAAATAAAACTTGTCACCTTAGCATGCAAAATTGGAAGCTTATTATTTGCATTTAAAATCAGATCAGTCTTGTCCTTTAAAATATCAATCTTGTGTTGAAAGATACTCATTAGTGATCCTAGGACAACCTCATTATGCTCCATGATTTGTTCCTCTATTTCAGCACTCTCCCCTGTTATATTTGTCTAGAATTCTTCATGTGCAACCTCCTTAGGTGATGCTGGGATAACCTCAGGCTTCTCCATTAATTGTTGAGTCAATAGCACTAGTCTCTTCTATCAAAGTGTTATATCTGTGTGATATATGTTCTATTTTAGCCACATTCAATTGGGAAAAATGTGATAACACTTGTGAAATCTGCATATCATTGGTATTGTTCACAGACCATACCTTTTGGCTACCAACCATGTTCTCCTGAATATTCAACAAGGCTGGCTTATGATCCTTAGGAGCTAGGCTCCACATTGCAACAGTGTGGGATTTTGGGTTGTAACCAAATCCTTTTATCATTTCTCCAACTTGGACCTCCGATGACAATTTCAAGTCCGGTTGCTTCCTTATCTGATCAATGATAAAAGCTTGGGCTAAATCCCAGGCTTCAACAAGTAACATCCCACTTGCTTCAACCAGTTTCCTTTCTTCTTCAGGAGTGAGTTTCTCTATTTTAGGATCATAATCTTGTATAGCTTGTAAGGCTTTAGCTGTTACTGGCTCTCCTCCATCTTACTAAAGTTTCTTGCCAACTTCTTGTTGTTTATTTCATCTAAGGAAATCTTTAAATTCCTTGGTTTTGATGAATTTATGATCATCCAGGAATTGTTGCTGATGAATCAACATTTAATTAATACATGTTCTAAGAGGTAATTCAATATTATCCTCTTCATCTTGTTGCAACTTTTTTCCTTTTCTGATCTCCTTCCTCAAAAGATGATCATATGGTCTATTGCCAAGAATAAGAGCACTGACTTTATCCTTTTTCTTCTCTCTTCTTACACAAATTAATGCCTGAGAAGGCTCTCCAAGCTCAACTTTTTGCCTTTTGAGAGGAGGCTCATTGGTAACCTGTATTTTTGGGACCTCTGTTAAGTCAATAACATTCTCATCTCTTGCTTGTTCTTCTTCAACTACCTGATTATCTGGATGGGAAATGGGTGAGGGGTATCCTTCATCATTGTCATCATCATACTCTGATTCAGAGTGCTCTGGTTGACCCTTCTCAGGAACTACAAGTGCATCCTCCAGTTGATTACATGGGAAAGTGTGAGACTCAATCATGGCCTCTATCCTTTTCAAGTAAGGCAAATCAGGGAAGAACCCCCCAAAGGACAATCCTTTCCTCTTTACCTGCCTCTCCAGGTCCATTAGTTCTTTGATTTTATTTTCTCTTGAGATCACCTCTTCATCCTCAATGATGTTTCTTATGACATCTTATTCTATGCATTCTTCATGCTCATAAGTGTAGGGAATAGTTGGGGTGAGAAGCTTCTTGGCACTAGCAATGAATCCCTCTGTATCAATGTACCTATATAATGTTTCACCCATCCTATAATGGCTTAGCCAAT
The DNA here is from genome assembly GCA_018584345.1 of Thuja plicata. Taxonomy (NCBI): domain Eukaryota; kingdom Viridiplantae; phylum Streptophyta; class Pinopsida; order Cupressales; family Cupressaceae; genus Thuja; species Thuja plicata. Next base: position 33,232 of record MU219885.1, on the reverse strand, counting down.
TTCTCACTAGATCTATGACTCTCTTGCCAATAGTAAACTGATACACTTTGAACTGTCTGGGAGTGAATGTCCCTTTTCTATGAGGAGCCAGATGCTCCTTATCTGTTAACATTAGTTGCCATATGAACTCCATTGCTGCAATTTTGGCAGGGACATGAAATGGCAGTATGTGGGGTGGATGTGAACATCCATATACTCTGATCATAGTAAAATTCTCTTCTACATAGAAATTGCCCCAATTATGATCTCCAGGCCACTTGTCTACATACTCACAAGGCCTCAACAGTTGCAGCAACTTGGCTAGTAATCTAGTCTTGTTCACTCCTAGACACTGTAATAATGGATAAACTATCCATTTCTCGAAAGCACATAACTCACAATCTTTTGCAGTGTAATTCCAAATTCTTATCCAAAATTGAATGAGGTTGGGCTGACCCTGGTGCACTCTTTGTGGTCTCAAATTATTTAGATCCATTACAGTGTAGTTTTAATACATTATCAAATGCATTAGGATAGAATAATGTAAAAACTTAGGCTCCTTTTCTTTCTTTTGAATAGCCACAAACCCCTCATGCATTCTATCAATTATATACTGGATATAATCATAGGTAGTGCTAGCATGGACATCTTGCAAGTCTAGGGTAATCATTAGGACATCTGCAGTAATTCTCTCTATACCCCCATCCCTTCCTAATACTCTACAGAGTGCAAAAGCAATATACTTGATATAATGATTCAAATCCTTATAAGCATAAGGTACAAGTCCTGGCATTGGGGCAATACAATTCTTGATTTGCCTAGGAATATGCCTCTGTACTAGACTTTTAACTACCCTAGCCTATTTTTCATACCTAGCTTCCAAATTCTTCAAGTCAATCTCTGTTGACATAGGGTAGTATAGATTGAAGGCTTTCATAAAAGAATTCTTGTTTAAGGCCACTAGTATAGTGTCATCACTCTTCTTAATTATTTTGGAAATCACATCATAATTGTTGGCTAAAGATATAATAAGATCAGTATCTATAAATACATCAGGCACACTCAATTTGGCTAACCCACATGTCCAAGGGTTTGACATAGGTACAACTTCATCAGAATTTTATAAAAATAGTTAAAAAGAGAATAACCTGATGAGCTAGGAGTTTTGGCATCTCAGATGTATTCTAGGTCATCATTCAGGATATCATCCTTTGATTTCTTGTTCTGTGTCGATCCTGGCAGCAATGTCAAGAATTCATCTAAGAAAATCCTTTTCCCCTTGGCCTCATCTTCCATTTCTTCACTCTTCCCACTAGTGGAAGCTACACTGACAACTCTATCCATCCTGGTTGTTTTCTTTTATCACACCTTTCTGACCGATATTGAAACAAAAATATCACTGGAAACCCTTACTTTAGAACTGGAATGCACTGAAAACAATCTAAACTCTGAAAATCAACCAAATTCCACTGAATTCTGAACTGGAAATCTGGATTTCTTAACCTTTCAAAAGCTGGAAATTCTCTATTTTTACAAGCACTGACAACTTGGTAATTTCTTCGCTCTAGATTCTGAAAGGAATGAAAATTAAAATGAAGCCAATATCATCTATTTATGGTAAAGAATGATCAAAGTACGCAACTCATAATTGGGTAATCCCATCACTTCTGCCTTCAATTCAGCATACTATGACATCAATGCGTTCTCCTAGCCATAGACTCTAATTATGACCTGAAATCGAATTCAAATGAGTGCATAATTGATGAAAATCCTTATTAAATACGACAAGAGTTCAATTCTGTTCTAATTCGCTGATCCTCATACACCTCAACTACCTTTCCAAGCTATCATAACTTCTCTAAATCCTCATTGGCTGATGAATTTTCAATATTGGCGTGTCAGCAACTGTATTAACTTTTACCATGGCTTAACTTTCACTTTTCCCACTTAGCGACCTCGCGACTGCAACTTATCTCCACGTCGCTGAGAAAATTGCTTAACTATGATCACTTTCTAAGACTTGGTGACACAAGGTACTTTTAACTTCAATTCAAATCTTGATTACCTTATGGCGACCTCATGCCTGTGAAAAGCTAAGTTGCTGAAATATTTCCTTTACTCTAGGTTTATTCACAGACTACGCAATCACCATTGATTTCCTTTTGATTTAACGCCTTTCGCCAAGTCTCATAATCTTTTAATATGACCATAAATTGTTTTGAGACTTCGCAACATAAGCCTTGTCTCTTAATCACTGAATAATTTATCACTTGATTATTTTAACTGGAGACTCAACAACAAAGCTTTTAATATCTTTGCTTTTACATTTTAATTCCTTCTGGAGACTATGCGACTAGGGCTTGTCTCATTGTCGCTCAATAAAATTCACTTTATCAAATCTATCAAGAGACTTCCCGACTACCATTGATCTTTCTTAACTTAGCATCTGATGGCCAATATTAAGTCTCATAATAATTATATCAAACCCTAATATATCTTGAGACCTGGCGACTAAAACATAATGTAACCTTTATTTCCTTATGTCTCTTAGTCGCTAGAAGAAATTACACTGGCAATCTTATTCAGAGACTACCCAACAACTGTTGATCTTCATTCTGACAGCATCTAACGACTCTCGCGAAGTCTCTGAATACTTCATGCAAACCCTAAATCATCTCGAGACTTGGCGACAACACCCTTTGTCTTTATCATATTTAATCACGTGTCTCAATGTTATTCCTTGTCTCCTGCTCGCTGAATAACTGTTGACTTTTCAAATGCTATAAGAGACTTCGTGCCATCCATTAGATCAACCAAGTCTCACAATATTTTTCTTAACTCATCTTTTATTCTGAGACTTGGCGATAACACTGCTTTTGAAACTGACTTTCAACCATAGTTTATTTAGAGATAATGTGACTGTAGAAAACTCAATGTCGTTGAATGATTTACTAACTGCAGAGTTTATTAGGAGACTTCCCGACTGCCGTTAGATTTTCTCTGAGATGAACAGTTGTCGCTAAATCTTTGAATCTTTCACTTAACTCACATCTCATTACGAGACTTAGCGACAACAAAGAAATCTTTAAGCTCTTAACTTAACACATAACCCCGGGTTATATTCAGAGACAATGCGACTGAGAAAAGTCAAAGTCGCGATATGAAATCACTAACTTTGATCTCATTAAGCGATAACCTGACCACTGTTGATCTTTCTTTCAGATGGACGGTCTGCACTAAGTCTCTTAACCATTTAAGCATATTCCTTTTCACCGAGAGATAGCGTGACAAAGGCAATTCGCTGAGTCTCGTAACCATATGGAATATTCTCTTTCTTTCACAAGACTAAGTGATTTTCATATAAGCACATGCATATTTTCAAGACTTAAGTGTGAAATAGTAACATGAAAATAGAACCCGTTTAGGAAATTTAGGGCTTTTTTGCATTTTTGCATGGAAATAACCTAAGGACTTAGGGTTTTTTGGCATTTTCAACAAAGTTAAGGGCTAAAACAATATTTTCAAAGGTACAAGGACAATTTCAACCATGATTTTAAACCCTTTGAGCATAGGTATGACAGGAATCTTCAAAAATTTACAAGGCAAAATCAAAACATGAAATATTACCAACATAAGGCTTGTCCTAAAGATGAATTTCCATTGCCTAACATTGATATTATAGTTGATTTGATGGGTGGGAATGAGATGTTATCCTTAATGGACAGTTTTTCTAGCTATAACCAGATCAATATTGCGCCAGAAGACCAGGAAAAGACTGCCTTTACATGTCCTTGGGGCACATATTGTTGGAATGTGATGCCTTTTGGTCTCAAAAATGCTGGTGCAACGTATTAGAGGGCTATGACCACAATCTTTCATGACATGATGCATACCATAATGAAAGATTATGTTGATGATATCTTAGAAAAATCCAAGAACAGAGATGGTCATTTAAGAGTGTTGGATAGAATATTCTCCCAGATGGAAAAGTATCAGATTAGACTCAATCCAAAGAAATGTGCATTTGGAGTTACATCGAGAAAAATGTTAGGGTATATTGTCTTAGCTAAGGGCATAGAAGTTGATCCAGAAAAAGTTAATGCGATCATGGAGATAGCTTCACCTATGAATATCAGTCAATTAAGATCCTTACAAGGATGCCTCCAATCAATCAGAAGGTTTGTTTCTCAATTAGCAGGCAGGAGTCATCCTTTTCAACACCTGTTACATAAGGACATCTTATTCAAGTGGGATGATAAGTGTGAAGAAGCCATCACTAAGATCAAGCAATATTTAGCAAATCCTCCTACTCTTATGTCACCGATTCTAGACAAACCACTCTTGCTCTATATTTTAGCTACAGAAGTCTCACTCGGTGCTCTTTTGGTCCAATAAGATCAAGAAGGTAAAGAGAAGGTTATATATTACATCAGTCACACCCTTGTGGGATATGAGCTCAATTATTCACCAATTGAATGAGCATGTCTATTAGTGGTATTTTCTTCATAGAAGTGGTGGCATTACATGTTGTCTCATTCCATCAAGCTTATTGCAAAGATTGCTCCCTTGAAATACCTTTTGAGCAAGACAACATTGACAGGAAGATTGGTTAAGTGGGTTATGTTGCTTAGTGAATTTGATATTGAGTATGTGGATCAGAAGGCCTTCAAGGGACAAGTAATTGTAGATCAATTAACTGAGGCACCACTAACAGATGATCAACCTATACATACAGAATTTCTAGATGCACATATCTTGACATTATCTACACAAACATGGAAGTGTTACTTTGATGAATCATATACTCAGCATGGTTCAGGAGCTGGAGTGTTATTTGATACACCACAAGGATATACAATACCAAATTCTTACAAGTTACTCTTTCCTTGTACAAATAACGTAGCTGAGTATGAAGCTTTGATGATTGGATTGAAGATGGCTCTATAATGGAAAGTAACTGAATTGAATGTCTATGGAGACTCCTAGTTGATTATCAATCAAGTTAATACTGAATACCAGACCAAAGATGAAAAGTTGTTACCATATAAGCATATGGTGGATGACTTTTAGCAATATTTTTCAGTCATTACCTTTGAGCAAATTCCAAGACATGAAAATAAGGTTGCAAACGCTATGGCTACAATTGCTTCTCTATTTGATGCGGAAGATACCAAAGCTCATTTTGAGTTCTTAGTGGAATCTTTGGCTTATCCTACGTACGATGATCTTGATACAAGTATCATATGTCATATTATCGAACAAGATTCCCCTACCTACGGAAAGATATATTCCTACCTAAAAGACAATATCATTCCACCCGACTTATCCAGAAACCAAAAAAAACCTTTTTACGCAAAACCTCCAGCTATATCCTAATATCTGACACCCTGTATAGGCAAGGTCTTAACGGTACTCTCTTACGATGTCTTGAACATGATGAAGCTCAAACTACCTTACAAGACGTACACAAGGGTATTTTTGAAACACATTCGAGTGGTCCTTCCTTGGCTAAGAAGCTCATGTGTATGGGTTACTACTGGCCTACTATGGAGACAAGTTCCTTTCATTTTGCTAGGAAATACAAGAAATGTCAAATATATGGGAATCTTATTCATGCACCAGCACAACAACTTCATCCTTTTACAACTACATTACCGTTCAGTCAGTGGGGACTCAACCTTGTGGGCATAATTCACCCTCCATATTCTAATGGCCATAAGTTCATTATAACCGCAACTGAGTATTTTACCAAGTGGATTGAAGTCGTTCCATTGATCACTGCCATAGGTAAACAGGTTTCCATTTTTATCCTTAATTATATCATTTGCAGATATGGTATCCCTATGCATCTTATTATTGATCATGGGAAGCAGTTCCAAAATCAAGATATGAATGAACTATGTTCTGAATTCCACATCACCCATCATTATTACACCATTTATTATCCCCAAGGTAATGGTCAAGTTGAGGCGTCCAATAAAACCATTATCAAAATCCTTCAAAAGACTGTCAATGACGCTGGCCGTGACTGGCATGTCCAATTGAATCCTGCCCTATGAGCTTATCGCACTTCCATTCGTACTCCCACTGGAGCCACACCATATTCCCTTGTCTATGGATCTGAAGTTGTTTTGTCCCTCGAGGTTGAGTTACCTTCTCTTCGTGTGTCCCTGAAAGATTTGATTCCAAATGAAGAATATAGAGTTGCATGGCTAACTAAATTAGAATTGCTGGATGAACACCATCAAAGAGCCTTTGATCATATGAAATTCTATCAACAGAGGATGTCTCATTAGTATAGACTTTCAGGTGGGTGATCTAGTCCTTCATCAGAATCCCAAAAATCAGCAGCATCGTGAGAAGAAGGGCAAGTTTGAACCTAACTGGTTAGGTCCTTTTGTGATTACAATAGTTTATGGCTCCGGAACTTATTAGTTATCTACGTTTGAGGGAGATCTCTTGGATGAGCCTCTTAACAACATGCACCTCAAGAATTTTTATGCATGAAATCCTAGTGCAAGGGACATGTAAAAATAAATAAATAAAAATCAACAAAAAAAAATAAAAAAAATCAACAAAATCACAAGAAAATTGCAATAAAAACATGTGGTGAAAACCTGGAAATAGGCGCCATTTGTGACAAGGTAGCTCCTCTCTCTATTAGGATTATTCTAGCGCATCATCCCATTTGTATATACCCATAATAAAGTGGCTATTCAAGTCACCATTCACCTTGTAAATATCATAATAAAATGGTCAGTACATGATTATCCTATCCATTGTATAAATCCCTAATAAAACCCCATCATAGCTTGGTCTGCTGTCTTGGTCTTCATCCTAGTCCAATGTGTCTTTCTTCACCCATAATAAGTCAGTCCATCACCTAGCTGGGGGCATGTCCTTGACCTAGTTTGGGAAGTGGATCTATGATAGTCACGACTCTTAGAGGACAGAATGGAGTATTTTTCACCAGACAAGCAACCACAATCAACTATTCTTACACAATGCTATTCTAATCATGATTCATAATATGTGACCTATCTTTCAAAATATGACCGTTTATCTATACATTTGCAACAACATCACGTCGACCAAACTGATCAATAAACCTAACACTATCTTTTGGCAAAGAAATGTATATTCATGGAAGGCATGTTAGAATGACGTGTTATACGATTATGCATTCATATATGGATTTCATTGTTATCATGTTTCCTATGCTATTCCTGGATATCTTTGACATGAGTTTAAAACTCCAAATATGTCATTGATTAGGATAGATGGGATGGGACATGATATTTTATTTGATTGTTGTTTGTGGGATATTTTCCAATGAAGTCCAAAGAACAAATAATTGGGGTGTCTGTGCGTAAGTGCCTTCATCTGTTAAATAATTATTAACATCATACAAATCATGTTGTTATGTGAATACTATTGACGGTGATACGCCACACATACCTTGACTCCAAATATTTGTTCCCTGATGGAAGGGGGGATATTCCTTGTCTGTTATACAAACAAAACTCAGGTCATATCGGTTCAATTATACTTAGATGCTTGTCAAGTTTTCTATGTTAAACTCCATGAAAGAAGTGCTCAGGTCATCCTGGTTTAATTATACCATGATGCTTGCATCTTCTTGCAACATAATGAGCTCAATGATGAAAATCAAATTCCAAAAATTATGAAGTTCTAAGATGTTTCATGAAGTTGTGGAGATACTCATTTCACATATAATTTTGCATTACATTTAATAGATTTTTGTTGCATACCCATGCTCCTTTTATAGAATTTTGTAGGATATCTTGCTTAGATCACCTTTTCTCTTTGTCTATTCTTCTTGTTTCGGACACATTGTTGTTTAAAATTGAGGGCATTCTGGATAACAAAAATATAGCATTTATCATGGTTCATTATGTATATGTCCTTAAGTTTTTCTTTGTTAGGATTGTTCATTTGTATATAACCATTTAAATTTACATGCATATTTTGATCATCTCATTTTATCATAGTTGTCATTTCATCACATTATATGTCATTATATTATTACCATCATTATACCTTTCATTTTATATCATTATCACATATCATTACGTTCATTATCATTTTCATTATCATTTGTTTTGATCCATATTATTCATCCATCTATTTAAAATTCATTCATATACCATTAGTCATTATATGATCAATCATAACCATTTTGCATCCATATAGAGATAGATTGTTACATTACTAGTCCTAAAGTAAAATGCATAATCAAAGTCATTCATCACATCATGCATGTGAGAGTATCCACATATACATATCATCATAAGCAATGCATCATAGAAATAATCATAATAGAACTACATCATATAGAAAGTCCATCATCAAGAGTCCATAAAACAAAAATAACATGTCCAAATGTCCAATGATATCTCATAAAATAACCATGTGTCCATAAGTGTCCATCAAGTCGACAATGATAATACAATAATGATACAATGAAGTCACAAATACAAAGTGTATATCAAAAAGCTAAGATCCACTGCCTCCAGACTCTGTCTGTCGATGTCTACGTGCTGCAATAGAAGTCCCTACCGCTGATGGATCTCCGTAACCTGATGGTGGTCTCAATGGGCGTGATGATGTACCTCCACTACCCGCTGACCCATGTCTCTGATGTGCTACTGTCCTAACTACATATGAGCCTCTCTAAAGCTCCCAATCCACTGATCCCACGAACAACCTATCTGTATGCCTCTCTCCAGTAGGTGATCTCCCTACCAACTCGCATCATCATCCGAAGACTATCTACATGAGGCCCCAATATCTCTATAGACTCAAGATCATCTAGTAGTGTCTCTACCTCTCCTAACCTCTCTATGGCAGTATCTCGCTCCTATCTAGCCTCTGCGACCTCCCCCTCTAGTCTCTCCACCCACCTCTCTAATCATAGGACACGGTCAGCCTATACCTGTGTCATTACTAGTCTAAATAGCAATGCATCAATGTCTATATCCTCCTCCTCCACAACATCCCTCTGTAAATAGGGATCCCGGCCCCCGACATCCATCTCTACATGTACATCATGTGCCCCCACATCCGGCATCTGTACATCATCCCCAATATTGAGCATATGCTCATCCTATATGTCATCCTGTATGAATATGCCTTGTACCACTCCCTCCTGGCCAAGTATCACATCTGCCTCATCTTGTACCTGTCATGCCTGTATCGGCACCTGTGCCTGTGCCAAGGGATCTACTAGTATCAGTATTTTTTCCTGTATCAATACCTGTGCCTATACTTGTGCCCGTCTCGAGGAAGCTGCTGGTATCTGTGCAGGCAGCTGGCGTCTCTCCTGTCTAGCTAGAGGTGGCATCAAACCTCATGGTCCCACTCTATCCCCCCTCCCTCTGTTGGGACCATCCCCTCTGTCACCTCCATCATCTCCATCATCATCGCCACCTCTTCCTCTCCCTTAGCCTCTCATGTCCCAACCTCGTCGCCTGCCTCGACATATATCCTTTGCATCTCTCCGTGGTGGCCTCTCTGCTGGGTCAGTCAACCTAGGGAACGAATGATCCCTCAGATATCTCTCATAATCACCTATCACACTTGGGTCTACGATCCCCTGTCTCACCGTCTATGCCTGAAATGGCATGTCCAAGAACTCCTCTCTCGCAATCTCATATGAAACCATAGGCCCCTAGTCCCATCTCTCCTAGTGGGTGCATGCGAACTCCTTCACCCCCTGAGGCATCCCCTGAATCCTGCCAAACTGTCGCAAGACCCTACTAACCATCTGCCTCTCTATGATATAGGGAGTCCTCCCTATCAACCACCGAGACTCGAAGCAGTATCTGAGCTGACGCTCATCCTCCCATGGCTCACACCCCAGGTAGGGTCTCCAGATCACGGAATCAACAGTATCAAAATTATATTTCCAAAACTCTAATTGTCCCACCTTACACTAAGACTTGATCGATGCATAAATAAATATGTATGGCTACCCGACGCTTTAGAATCTAAGAGTTGTAGGCTGTGTGATCGCTATGTGCTCCCATACCCATACATGAAGCAAAGTAACACCAGCTGATAGAGATGCTCCCCTTTGATATACTACCTGATGCAGATCATGATAAAGATGCGCTAACAAGCACACCCCCCAAGAAAAATGGGTCCCCTCATCCATCATCCTCTGTAATGTCCAGCCCCATCCAAATACGAAGCCATGCGATCTCTGGTCTGGATAGACATATCCTCTGATCACTCCATCCAAAACAACCAGCAGTGACTCATATAGCTTTGCCATATCCTCCTAGCTGATCTCAGTCTAATCTATATCATCATCAGCAAATACTGCTCTACACTCAGTCAAACCACCGTGTCGATCGTATTGCACCAGCTCTCCTGTGATGGGTAGTCGTAGAATGTGAAACATCCTCCAGTGTCATTGTCATCTCTCATGTCGAGAGATGAAAGGTACTCATCTCTGAGTGCCATCTCTCAGCAAGTGCAGTCAGCATGCCCAGGTTCGCCCGAATCTCGGGTGTGTAAATCACATGGTACAGACTTGTCGCCCCAATCAATACTCTATCGGTCTCCGACAACGCCAATCTCAGACTTAGTGTCATGGGATACCTCTCCTGCGACATCAAGATGTCAGTAGTATCCTCCTATCATTGACAATCACCAAATCAAACTATTAGGTTTCGATCAAATTGATCTATCTATCTATCTTATCTATCAATCAAACACATGTATCAACAGATAATTCTATCAATTATCTACAAACAAGATAGTTTAATAGCGACCATGCTACAATATTGCCTATCTTGACACAAATCGATCAAAATACAACACCGACCAGATCATATTGGCTTATGGATATCAAGTTTGACCTAATTGACTTTTCAATTTATCGACAATCTATCATTGGCAATAAATGCGCAACACAGAAAAATGCTTGCACAGAATCCCCTATCATTTGCTTAGATCTAACGAATGTGCAACATCCCTACACATATGTGTTTCATCGCAATTCAAATCCCATGCATGCGCAGGATCCCCAAATGTATGCGCAGTTTTTGCACAAACTGTTAGAATAGGTAGAGACCTAATCTCCCAAGAACACCTATATGCATAACCCTGTCACATGGAAGAAGTAAAGAACAGAAGAAGAAAAATCTATGGAGGCCAAAAAGCCAGAGACATCATATGCACATGAAAACAATATATTATTAACAATATATTTCAAGATGATACAATGCGTTGTGAAAAACTGCTTATGAAATACAAAGAGGTGAATCCTTATAAAAGGAATCATGAAACCCTAAAAAGGAAACCCTAAGGTTAGCTTAAGCAATTAGAGTGAATAGGTGAGTTAGTAATTATATCATAATGATTTAATTAATAACCCAAGAGACTATTACTCTAACACCCCCCCTTAAGATAAGCTTAGGGAGAAAAAACCTAGGAGACTACTACAGAAAGAAGGAAAGATGGGTCCTGAAAAAAAATGCCTGCTCAGGTTCCCAAGTACAAGAAATCTCTGTAAAGTGGGGAAATAGGGAAAAATCAGTGGGAAAAACTCTACCCCAAAAAGAGATGAACTAGATGAAGGAAACCAAGCCTCCAATCTAGGGAAAGTTCCAAAGAAAGGAACAAGAAAGAGCAAGAAGCATCTCCGAAGCATGAAGCTGTAAACACTGTCAGAAGTAACTGTTGGAACCCCATTAAAATATTGCATGACCAGGTATAGAAGACAAATTCTGAAGAGCTGATCAATCGAAGAGGTGACCTCCAAAAGTAGGAAAGAACGAGTGTCTATATAGTAGATGATCCATCTCACCGGAATGCATAGGTGCCTAGCCACTGCATCCGCCTAGTACATAGGAACAAAAATAGAATACGTAGATTACTCAATCAAACCAATGAAGCAATAGAAACAACAGGTGAACCCCCCCATAATGCTGAACAAGGAGAGGGGTGACAGGAACACTGAAATGCAATGCTAGAAACAACTGCAAGAAGAAGAATCAGGAACACCAACAGTGCAACAGAAGTAGAAGCACAAGATAAAGGGTGGTGTCAAAGTAGAAGAAATAATCTTCTAGACACACAACATGGGCTAATGTCGTGGAAGGTATGGTCACTTGACAAAGGTGGATGAGCATAAAAGGAAAAAAATCATAACCCCCCATGGCACTTTATAACTGAGTGCGAGTACAAATAAACAAAAGGTGCTCAAAATTCCAGCTATGCAAAAGCAGGCACTTTATCTCAGTGCGTTTACAAAAAAAAGAATGATATAGAAGAGAACCATACAATGCTCAAAAGTCAGAAAGAAGAGTGAGCCAGAGGAACAGAAGAAGAGATCCCAGGACCTGTAGAACCCAAGTAATCCGCCAGAGTGTGAGGGAGAAAAACTCAGAGGAGAAAGAACCTAGAGTAGAATCTGGATAAAAGACCCCTGCAATAGAAAAACTCACTGAACTAGCTTTTCGACGATATCAAGTTTGCCAAAAATATAGTTCAGATGAGAAACATATGGCTCCCAGAAGGAAAAAAATAGACATCAGACTTTGAAAGCAAAAAACATTGTCAAAAGAGCAGAACCAAAACCCCAACCTCCATCATTGGAAAGAGCTTTTCGACGATATAAAGAAGTCAGAAAAATACCTCTATATGCTTCAGATAGAGAAAAAACCACGTCAAGGGGTTAGGAAGGCTCCAAAAAAAAAGTTTAAAGCCCCTAGGGATGAAAACAAATAAGCCCCTGGGCGCATGGCACGCGCAGGGGGCTAGAGCATAGCTCTCGGTCACCCATGTGACCGTCGCTGGCAGCAAAAGGGGTCGTGGGGCTTAAACACCCGGGCTGGTGGAGCGGCAGTGGCCTACGCGGAGGAGTCCCTGTTATGCCCTGCATCCCCGTCCCTACATTTTGTGTGCAAAATATTGGGTCCCCCCTTTTTTTGGATTTTGTTTGCTTTCTGCTTGCGGCCTTGCCTTGTCTCTTTCCCTTTTTGTTCTCTTTCTCTGGGGTTTTCTCCCCCGGCGTTGTGTCTTGTTTGTTTGCTTTTCGTCTCCAGGACTCTGGTCCCAGAGGTTGTCCTTCATTGGGAACCAGATTCTGGACTCCGGGATTATTCGTCATGATGTTCGTAAGGACATTATCATGAAGAATCCCCGGGCCCGGAGTCCGGAGGTTTTGCTTGTCCGGAGATCGCCGGGAGGAGGAAGATTGCCCTTTTACCACGGGTATAAATAGAATTTATCTGTCACTTTCACAGTTACCACGATTAAAACCTTCGAGCACTTAGAGAGAATTAAAGAGCGATTTCAAAGCGATTAACAAAGCATTTGCAGAGAGTTTATAGTAATCAGCGCTTAACATTTTCAGTCGTTCTCAGGCAAGTGCAAGTGCTTCGTGGTAGTGACTCTGGCCGTTGGCAACTCAAGCTGTTGTAGAGCTCCTGCAGTAAATCCTCCTTTCCTCCATCTTTTGCATTCTCAGGTTGGTGTTTCCACTTCCCCTCCTCTCTGTTTTGCTTCCGCTCTCTGGCTTTTCTTTGGTTTTTGTTTGATATTTTTGTTTGTTTTGCTTGTTGTGTTTCTCTGTTTCGTTTCTTCGTCTGGTTTGTTGTTTTCTGGTTTTGCCGCCCGTTGGTGGGTTGGCTCTCTGCCAGAGGGTTGTCCGCCCTCTGCACACAGGTGGTCTCTCTGTAAACTTTGTAGATAGCTGTATATATGTTTCTGCCTCATCTGGTTTTCCCGCGGGCGTCGTCTCGCGTTGTATATTCATGTATATATGTATATAATTGTAATATAGTCTTTGTATATCTCCTCGTTGCTATGTATATATCCCTTGGCTCCATGTATATCCTTTCGAGTGGCTTGACGAGCTGGTCGAGTCGCCTCTGTGTCTGGTTTTCCACCTCTGAGCTCGCTTTGAGGCAGAAAACCACCTGTTTGAAGCTTGGCTCTCGGCTGGTTTTGAACAAGCGGTTTTCTCTGTCCTCCCTGGAGTCTGTCAGAACCTCATTTATATCCCATGCACGCAATCAATTCCAGCCAAGTGGCTTTCCCTTTTCGCGCGTTCGGACAGTTGGCTCCGTCGTCATCGCCGTAACTTCCATTTATTACTCCGCACGTGGCGCCCACGTGGGCTCGATGACTTGGCTTTTTAAACATCCTCACCAACGGTCGTTTCCCCAGGCTTCAGATTTCTTACCATGATCCATCCTGTGTCTTCACCTAGTGTGACAAAATCCCCAGACCTGGATGTTTAACGAAAATTTTAAAAGTTCAATGTGTTTTTCTTTTCGGTTATCTTTGTGTGAAACTAACTTTTCAGGAAAAGAAAACGTCGCGGTGGTAAGATCTCCGTGCCCCGGAGTATCTATTTTATTTTGATAAAAATATTCTGACGGTCACTTTGCCTTGCAGGTTCCCAAAATTCATCTATCGATCATGTCTGAAGCATCTGCATCCTCTCCGCCTGGAAGTCCAGAACTTCCCTCAACGACCACTAGGGCAGCTGTAAAGTCCAAGATGGAAAGGGCCCTGGAGAAACTGCCCCTCACCATGAAGTTCGTGCAGAACAACGTCATCACGGGCTCAAAGATTGAGTCCAAGGTTAAACTTATAACCGACACCAGTGTCAGAACGTGGGCAGAGATGCAGGCCTTGGTAAAAGTGATGCACATCCAGCGACAAGCTGGAGATCAATTAGCGATCAACGTCGGAGGGTCCGGGATCCTCCGGGCAGCTTGCTTCCCGTGCTCCGTGCAGTCTCCGGAGCTTATCTTAACACTGGCTGCCAACTACAACTCCTCCGTTCGGGCTGTTATGCTTGCAGCCACAGAACCCACAGGATACCCCACTCCTCTGGCATCCCTCGACCCAGACACATTTCGGGTGGGATTAGGAATCCCACAATTCGACAGAGAAACAGTAGTTACAAGGACTGATGCCTTGGATCAGTTTACACAACTGGAGGATGTTGCCCGGGTGTACATGAATACCCACTGGCTCAAGACCCCAAAGAGGGACCCAAAGAGGATGAGGATAGAAATCCCCCGCTCTGAATTCAAGGAGAGCATCCAGATGGGGATAATAGCATTAGCCCGGGTGTTTGGGCAGCCCTCCGCCCAGGAGTTTGCCAAATGGATGTACTATTTCCTTCTCGGCATCTCCACTAAAGGAGAATTCTTTGACTGGGCCACAATAATCTCTAATCACATCGACTCCCAGTTTCTTCAGCTGGACAAGAAGAAGAAGTTCTATATGTCTTCTTATGTTTTCTGGGCCCTAGCACAACAAAGGCCCCATTCCAACGGCCTGCTTACAGATGGCGTGATCGGGATTGGCCTAGAAGAAAAAGCACCATGGGACCATTTCCCACAAATTCAATGGGAGGCCAGCTTCCCCAGTTTCTACCAGGTAAACGATGCGTTCGTTTACTACCATTTGCTTACACCCACCCGGGATGCCGGATACCGCCTATCCACTGAGGCGATGAAGCTAGTCAGTAGTTATGGACACTACTATATTCAATTCCAGTAGCATACATACATTAGGGTCGCCGGCTTCTCCGGGAAACCTTACTTGTTGCCCAAGCATTGCGGGGACAAGATCGTGCTGTTGGAATACTGCCGGCAAATGATGGAGCTGCACACCTTCTTTTCCCTCAAGAAGGTCCCCAACGTCCCGTTCCCAATCACCTGTGCGAACTACACCTATAGTTTGGCCACCATAAAAGAGGCAGACAATGAGCTGAAAATTTATAACTTGCAGAAATTCTATCTGGCACGGAAGAACTTTGATCCGCATGGGAAGATTTCCATGGCAATGCCCCGGGCTTCAGAGCCCCATCTAATACATATGGAGGACTTCTGGGAAGATTTCCAAGATGACATGGAGGTGCAAAGCCAACATTATGTCAGGATGACGGCTGGAATGATGCAACTATTGAGACTCCATAGGTTCCCTTAGAATTTCTCAGACACCGCCCCCACCATCGAACACCAGTACAAGGACAAGGGGATCGATAAAATGGCTCTGCCAGCAATGGATTGGGCCACCCAGGAGGGGCCCACGATTTAGGACTTCACTCGGGAGGTGGTCGAGAGAAGCACGCCTATCTCAAGAGGGTGTGCCCCGAGAGTATTCGTCAAGCTCCCCGACCGGCGCCAAGGATAACATCACAGCCGGGACCCAAATTGACCCTGGGGGCCGGGACTTCTTTGCAGGGCGCAGATAAAGGAAAAGGGATAGACATGACCCCTCCGGCGCAAGAAGTCCCTATACAAGAAAAAATCAAGCAATCAGTGGCAGCCTCCCAGCAGATGAGGGAGCAGTTAATAACGAGGTTGGCCACTCCTCTGCTCATGGCCGGACCAATTCGTCCCTCTTCCTCCCCGTCGCTAGAAGACCTAATGGTGAAGGCAACGGGGGTGGATCCCTTGGAGGCGGTGGCAATAGCCGATGTGGGGCCACCATTGGTTACCCAGAGGAAGAGGAAGAAGATCAGACAGGTCAAGGCATAATCAGTACCAGCGCCGAAGGCATCCCTCCCCCAAGAAGTAGAGATCCTTTCTTCCAGTTCCCCGGAACCGGAGAAAGAAACAGAACCTGCAGAGGTCCTGGCTAGTCCCCCTCCGAAAAAAGAATTTGATGTATTTGCTACCAATGAATTTGGGAACTTACAGGGGGATGATACACAAGTAGAGGCAGAAGTCCCGGGGGAAGAACAAGAGACCGCCGAACAAGACATGGAACAAGAACCTGCACAGGAACAGGAGTAGCAGGTGGAAGAAGAGCCGGAACCGGAGATTATCTCCGGGGCTCAAGAAATACAAGGTCCGGGAGTGAACCAACTAAAGCAAGGTGAACAAATGGCATCCATTGGGGGAACCAGAACTTTGGGAATAACCGTAACCCCAGCCACCACGTTCCAAGGGCCACTCCTGGGAGAAACCTTCGGGCAGGTTATCACAGCGGCCCAAACTCTGAATCTCAGCCCGATACCTCCCCTACTGCCGACAAAAGAAGAGGCCCCAGCAGAAGAAGAAGAGCAACAAGAGGAGCAACTTGAAGAAGAAATCCCTGAGGAAGCCTATCAGAGTCCAGATAAAGGAATAGGTACAGAGGACAAGGCTGAGGAGATGGAGGTTAACAAAGAAAATACTGCTGCAGAAGAAGTCAAGGTAGGGAGGATGGATGAGGTCCATGCCACCGAGGAGTCGCAGCCACAAAACATCGGGGAAGAATCAAGGGAACGAATTCTGGCAGGAAGGCCACCCCTTCCCCCTCAGTGGCTGGTAGAGAGCAAGAAAAGAAAGGCTCAGTCCACCATTGTGATTCCTCTCTCCTTAGCGGAAATGATGGCCCAAGCCCAGGCCCCGCCAAAGGCCAAAAAAGCCCGGACAGTTCATACTCTTCAAACTGGGCCTGGCGGAGAAATAGTTGTCATTGTCGCAACACCTCCCCTAGGCGCCGATGAAGCAACCGCAGATCTCGCAGATTACAATGTTGCAGAGGTATCCTTAGGCAAAAGGGTAAAGCAAGGTGAGGTAGATTTGCTGAAGGAGGCAGCAAGGGCAGTGGAGGCCCAATATGAAAAAGAGGCCCAGAGGCTCAAAGCTAA
This sequence comes from Thuja plicata, assembly GCA_018584345.1. NCBI lineage: Eukaryota > Viridiplantae > Streptophyta > Pinopsida > Cupressales > Cupressaceae > Thuja > Thuja plicata. The sequence continues at coordinate 15,618 of MU219885.1, read as the reverse complement.
AAAAGAAAAGAATGCAAACCTTATGGGGTTGCTTACTGAGCTGGCTAGACCAATCAATACCACTCCTCCTGAGGCCTCCACCTCAGGAGAATTACCGCAGAGTGACATAGACTCCCTGCGAGTAATGAAAAAGAAAGCCCAAGCAGTGGACGAGTGGATCGCCCTGCAGATAAGAAACACCCTGCGTTTCCTGGTGTCCACTCTCCCAGATTTATACATGTCCCGACAAGTCATTCATCAAGTGAAAGCGCTTATTGAGCAGTGGGAGAGTGACACCGAAAATTACCAAGCATGGAAGGTGGAGCTTGAAGAGCTCCTTACCTTGGGAGAAGACATGATTTCTGAGTCTGAAATTATGGGTGAAGAGTCATTTGATTTTGTAAGAACTCAGCACTCCAGACTTGACCTCACATTGGAGGTAACCTAGCAACTGGTGGAGTCCTTGCAAGAAAAGGTAAATACTATAAAATATTCTTCTAATTTATACAAGTCTTTTGTGATAAAGGCTTCCGGGGCTAATCCCCTTAGCACAGATACTTATACCACCGAAGATTCAGTTCTGGGGAGTTTTGATGAGATAATGAATTCCCGGTATCAATCCCCGGAGGGGATAGATGGGGCCCAGATGGCAAAATTAACCGATATGATACTTAAGGGTCATGACGCGGCAAGGATGGCGGATGAATTCAAAGAAAATATTCTGGACCTGGGGGAACAAGTTGAAGTGGCCAAGCACTGAAGGGCCAGCCTAAGAGATATCGATGAAGATGGCATTTCCCGCCTCCTCTAGGCCTTCAACGACAATAAGCAGCCTTGAGCCTTCTTCGAGGCCCGGGAGGATTTAAGTATTGGGTATTCTTTATTCTTTTTGGGACGAAAGTTCCCGGATCCTGGAGTCCCGGATCCAAAATTTTGTATTCTTTAAAGTGATCCGTGTCTCGGTCCCCAAGGCCGACCGGTCACTTTCAGAAGCGGTTAATAAAGACTGTCAGATTGTGGTTGGCCACATCAAGGAAGCGTCAGCTCGGCAGTTGGTTTCTGATAGGGTGGTCTTCTCAAGGCGCCGCTTAGGGGTACACCTGGCACATTGGAGACAGGGAACCGCATTTCCCATTTATGAGGCATGTAGCCTCGGTCTTCGAGGGACCTACTTCCTTCTTTCTCCTTTCTGGCTCTCTTCTCGAGGCTGATTCTTCCGCTGTATATCCTTGTCTTATTCTTCTGACATGGCCCCTAGATATTATATTTTATTGGAATGTGATGTAAATAGGGTTAGGGTTAGAAGAGATTTGTATAAATAGGCAGATCGGCCCATTTCCAAGGGTCAGCGTAATTGATGATTTTGTTGTCCATAGCAATAGCAAAGTAATTTCTCTTTTCAAGTTGCAGAGGTCAATGCTCCATTGATCTGTGCTCAATAGTTAGATGCTCCCCTGGAGCCGCCATTGTATCACGCACTAGTGCTGGTTGGAAGGAATATTAATAAAGAAGGAAGAATTCTTGGCAATGATGTTGTTGGCATTCCTGCTTCTGAGTTAATGGTATTTGATGTTTCAATGTTCTTTATGTCTTTTACTCTGGTATGTTAAAGTAGATTAACGAACTCTTTGCTCCCGCTACTGATAAAATGCTAGCTGATGGTTATGTGTTTCTTCGGTATTTAGTGTAGTTTATCAGAGTATTATTGATGTTCTAGACATTCCAACATGACTGTAGTTAGATGAAATGCTTCTAACCCTGCAGGATCTTTTTCACTTTATTTGCTAAGTATAAAATGCTTGGGAAAACCTCACTTTGATTTAATCTCCGGAGAGAATGAGTTGAAGAAACCAGCTATCCCCCTCAAAAATAGTCACCTCTCCCAACCGAGCCCCGCACCGTCGTGACCCGACACCCAGGTGCTTGAAGGCCCGGAGGATTTACCTCCCCTGGACAATGTTTGCAGGCAGAGTTGGCCGGTTTCCTTGGAACCCGGTGACAACTTATGACTGCTGGCGGACCCGGTCAGCAAAACCCCGTCAACAGAAACTGGCGCTAGAAGGAGGGCATGAACTCATCCCCCTCCCAAGATTCTGATTTTACACCTTCTGAGGGTTCCCCAAGTTGTAGTTTTAGGAGGCAAGCCTTCTGCGGGATTGGGTCTTTTTCCCCAGAAAAATTTGAAAGAATCCTTAGGTCTGCCCCAAATCCTGGAAAGTTTGTCAAACTCGAGTCCCCTTCTCAAAAGAAATGAACCTCGAAAATCACACCAGCCACTATTGTCTGGGGGTCTAGCGTACCTCAGAATACCCAAGCTTCTCAGGCAATCCCGGGAACAAGTGCCCACACTACCCAACATATAGTTCCCCCAATGGCTGCATATTTCAGAAACACCGGGTCCCCAATGGGAACTTTTTCGGGCGCAACCAATGATTTACCCTCTCACTCGGAAAAGATCTGCCCATGATACGAGCACCTAGGCTCACAGACCGCGGAAGAACACTTACAGGTATACAAAGATGCCATGAACCGACATCGGATCCAACATGAAGATGTTGTGACTCGGATGTTTCCCTTGTCCCTAGGACAGAGCAAGTTGAACTGGTACCTTAACCTTCCTGCCAACTCTATCAACACCTGACAGGATATGGAGGATGCCTTCCTGGCTGCCTTTCACATGCATGTGGACCCAGCCTGGTCCCACAGCCAGTTCATCTCCATCAGAAAGGAACCCAATGAACCTCTTGCAGCATTCAACCATAGGTTCTAGTGTGCCTTGAAGCAGTGCATAGGCCCTTTTAGCCCATCTCCAGACGTAACCATACAGACCTACCTCAACGTGATGGACCCTTTCGTTGCCACTCTCCTTTGGAGAATAACTGTCATGGGTGACCGGGACACCTTGGAAAAAGTCTACAACCTAGCCCTAGAGCTGTCCCGTGGTCTTAACAAATCTCCGAGCGGTATTGGGCAGAGCACGCCTTTCAACATGGTCCCCGGCGGAACTGCATATGCCGGGGGATACAACCCCAATCTGGCAATAGGTGCCCCCTCGATGGCAATGAATCCTACACCACCCTTGGTAGACCAGCAGGCACGGTATGTTTACCCAACCCAGACCCAGATGACACCGGGTCTGGAAGTCTTCCCTTGGAATCAGCCGCAGCAGGCGCAACAATAGACTCAGACACAAACATCCGGAGTGCCCTTCTTCCAGTCGTCCGCGACTGGAGGATTTCCGCCCTTGACTTCGACAAATACTGCTGCCTTCCCAGGAAGCCAACAACAACCACAGCCGTCACATTGTGACGCAAACACTCAGTTGACCACCGAGGTTGAATCCCTTTGGCGAATGTTGTCCACTTTGACTATGGACATGGGCCAACTGAAGGTGGGGTCCTACGCGCCCCAAAATTCAAATTTCCAGAGGGAAAACATTTTCTCCGGCCAACGAAACAACAATGCCGGAGGAAGAAATTTCAACAATGGGTCTAGGCACAATCAACAGCAATGAAATAATAACACGAATACCAGAGGCCAGCCTCCGAACCAAAACACCAACCAAAGTGGTGCTGGACCATCGCATTTCACACCAGCCGCAGACTTTCAGCCCATGAATAACTGGTGTAGATTACACGACACTGGTTCCCACAACAAGGTGAATTGTGCCACTTTAGAGAAGGTCATCATGATCTCCCAGCTAGACAGGCAGCAGTCGCACGAGACTGCCCCTCCAGAGCCTCTTGTCCAGGAAACAACCCACAGTGCCTTCACCTGTGACACCATCTTCTTTGGGACTTCTGGAGAAGATGAAGAAGAATCTAAATTGCAGGGATTCTTTGACGAATCCATTCCGCCCTTCGAGGCCAACGCCTTTTCTAACCCGCGGACTCCATACAATACTCGGAGTCAGGTTGGTAAAGGACTAGTTTACACGCCTGCACCCCTTACCAAAGATACTACTCCTCCCCGGAACAACACAACTGACCGACCCGTGCCTCCAAAAGGTCCTAGCTCTAACCAAGCAAAAGATCTCACGGAGGAGAATCACCAGTTCGCGGGAGGAAGATTTGACATTACGAAAGTGTTAGAACACACCACTACCTCCATGACCTTGATGGAGGTTTTGTTGAACTGTCCCGAGCAGAAGAAGTCTCTTCTAAGCTCTTAGGGAACCTGGAAGTCGTCAGCCGCCAGCCCAAAACTGTTTCATTCGAAGATGCTAACGCGGCTGTCTTCTGAGGGAATAATGAGGATCCTCCCTTCCTACTAGGCCTGAATATCCATGGTAAAAACATACACAATTGCCTAGTGGACTCTGGAGCTTCGGGTAATATCATGCCCTTGTCCATTTGTCAGAAGCTCGGATTCCATCCCACCCCATCTAATGGCGCAGTAATCCAGCTGGATAAGATTGCTGTAAAAATGGTGGGAGAATTGAAGAACGTCCAGATACATCTCATCCAAGACCCTAGGATAGCCAGCATCATCGACATCCAAGTGGTGGACATCCCAGAGACTTACGGGATGTTATTAAGTCAGAATTGGTCTAAGTCCTTGAATGGATACTTTTTGACCGACTTCACCCACCTATGGCTTCCATGGGAGGGAGAATCCAATAAGATCCAGGTCGAAAGCAAACCCCGGATGAAACAGGCCCTTACTGAAGTTGGGAGGGTCAATGAGATCTTTTTCCCCAAGACTTCTCTGGGGGTGTACAAACCTTTTGAAATCTTAACATTTGATTTCATCCCCAGAGAAGATCCCGCTGTATTACAGAGAGCCCAAGACCTTGAAGAAAAGATGAGAACTAAGGTATGTTCGTGTGTAAATGGGTACCTGTCAGAATAGACACAAACACTCAATAGATCATTATATTAGCATCATGGGGTTAGTGAAAATATGAAAAAGCATAAGAACCCACTAAAATCAATCTATTGCCTTCTAACTAGAAAGAGTGTGATTAGTTGCATATCAGCCCTCAGAATATGCTCCAAATCAGTGACCAATACTATCCTAGCATGAAAGATTTTAATTGAAAATAAGCTAAATGATAGTAAAAGCATGCAAACTAGCTCTAAATGATAAAATAACAATGATAAACTAGCATGAGATGAAATAGCATGTAATTCTAGAATGAAAATGGCAGCATAACAATGCAATT
>MU219874.1:694275-714807 GCA_018584345.1 Thuja plicata | reverse complement strand
GTACCTCATCATGGTATCCGCCAATCTTGAACTTCACGAGGCATTGTTCATTGACCATGACCTTGTGGTCATCCTGTACCCAGGCAATCCGATATGGATGTGGGTGTTTCTGTCTCTTGAGATTCAAATTTGTCACCATCTCTTCTGACATGAAATTGTCAGTGCTTCCACTATCAATAATCACATCACAACACTTACCCTCACACTTGCACCTGGTGTGAAACTGGTTCCTCCTTTGTTCAGGTTCATTCTCACCACTCAGCAGGACTCTTCTGTTAATTAGTGTTTCTCCTCTTTTAGCATCTTCAGAATGTGACGATCTGGCATCTTCATCTACATGTGCAACTCTCACCTTGCCTTCATTTCTCCTGTCTGTTCTTCCTTGGCACTAAGGACATAGCAAGTTTCCATAAATAGCAACTCTGCACAAGGTAGCCCTTATTGAAAAGAAAACAAAAATATTTTTGGGTGATGCAAGATTGCCCTTACACCCAGGATGCTCCTGCATCAAAATGTTACATTAAAAGCATATACATAAAATCATACATTAAAACCATATACATAAAAGCATACATTAAACTGGAACATGAACAAACATATAAACCCTAACATGAAACCAACATGAACCCTAACATGAAACCAACATGAGACTGGAACATGAACCAACATAAACCCTAACACTAGAAACCAACATGAACCCTAACATGAAACCAAGACATGAACCCTAACATGAAAGAAACAAGAAACTAAAACATGAACCAACATAAACCCTAAAACACTAGAAACCAACATGAAACCGAACCATGAACATTAACCCTAAACCTAATTGAGAAATAAACCAAGTTGATCCCTAAACCTAAATGTGAAATTTTAATCTACATTAAACTAGGCTAGTTGTAAACCTAGACATAATTGAAGCATAAATCAAAACCTCTTTTCATTAGAAAATATGTACATGTACATATGATTTTAAGTCATTTTTATTTCAAATGTATATGTATTTGTGTTTTCTTTTATTTATTTGTAACCATGTTTAAATATGAAAGTAAATTAGAATTGTCATGTTTCTTAATTTGTACATATATATTTTATTTAAACTAGATGATTATAATGTACATGTGTAGAGATCTATATATATTCTTGTTTATACTTTCACATATATCTATTTTTTCTATCACATGGAATCAGCTAGAGGGGCATCGCCTACAAATTCAAGAGAGGCTAGTGTTCATGGGGGTGGTAGTGACCGCTCTACATGTAAATCTGTTGATTCTAGAGAGTGCGGGGAGGATCTATTCGCTAATACCATAGCTAGATTGAGACAAGCTATTGAGTTTCTTGATCATAGCATTCAGTCATCCATCACCATTTCTAATAGGGACAAGGTGAAGATTGTTAGAGAGGACCTAGTTTGTATGATTGACACAGTTAAATCACACAACCCTTATGATCAAATTTCTATTGATATATTATATAATTTTCTCTCCCTCAATGTTACTGGTGCTGTGAAGTATAGATAGGTTGACTCAGACGTTTCCACCACTATGGTGATGACTATGTTTCCTCATTCCTGGGACAGATCTCAGATGAGAGGTTATATGACTACTAAATGAAATGATGACCTTGTTGCACCATTTATATGTCCTCGATGGTTGGATTCTCATCATAGGTGGCCCTAGAAGAATGAGCTTCCACTATATTTCTGCAAACAATTGTTTGCAGAATTTCAGTTGCACTATGATGTTGATTATAAAGAATTTCCTGGTCATGCTGGGCAAGGGAGGGGGATATTATCTGATAGATTCAGAGGGCCTAATGCCCCAGTGCCTGCTAATAAGTGTTAAAAGGTGGTTCCAAACCTTGTGGTCATACCAAAAGGTTTGGAAATGGCAGCTACAAGACAGAGTGTTCAATATCAAAGTATCAGGAGGGATGTATTTTCTAGTATTGTGAATATCGTGACATAGGTTCAAGAGATGTCATCTGATCGTTTGGGGAGATACATGTTGTGTTACCAGTCTAGCATTCCTCTACCTACACAGGATGCATCCTATAATGATGATCTATACCAGATAATAGATGTACCATCTCCCTTAGAGGTTGTTACTTTATTAGATTTGGACCATTTGCGTCATATGGGTGCATGTTTATCCAGTGATCTACTTTACACATATCAAGATTTACAGATAGTCGATGGGGTTCCACTCAAGGAGGCTCCATCATTTGTCACCACCATTCTTAGTAGATCTACTGGATCAAGTTCTCAGGGTGCACAAAGATAGGAGGATATTCCTACACTACCTACAGCTCCTCAGTAGACTACAGTTGATGAGGATATGGTAAAATTATTTAATTTATTGTACATTTGTGTATGCATGAAACATATTTCTTTTATTGCACGCATAGATTAGGAGGAGGTGGACCATCATAAGGTCGCAGATCAAGACATGGCCCTAGTTGAGCATACATGCTATTTTAGATATTTCATGTGACACATGTAATGCTCTTCCAAGGAACCTAGGAGAACTAACCTAAACATGCAACTAAGTTAACAGGATAATTTTTAAATGTTTACAAACAATAATGATAACAACATGGAAGCAAAACAATGTGATACATGACATACACATAAATAAAACTCTACAAAGGTTACAAATCTTGAGGGTTCCTTGATATAGAATTACTTAAGCAGTCTAATCTACGAAGAACTATGATAAATAACTAACACATAAGATATATCAATTGAATCCAATATATACATCTCATATAATAATACCACATATACAACTGATACCCAAGGTAGACAAATGAATCAACATCCACTGCACAAGTCACAGGGTATGTAATAATACATAACAATACAATACATCCTTTGAAATGATGTCAACCAATATACACATATGTTACGAGTATACAAGTCATGAAACTGAACAAGTCTCTAGAAGAATAAGAAGGTAGAACTGCAACAAGGATCATCCAAACATGAAGAAGAATGTCATATATCAATGGTTATAAGAATCACTACGACCCGACCTCATGGAACCAAAGTTCCAATCCCACTATGTTAAGGAGATAATATCAAGCCAACTCAGATGGGTATACAACAACAAGGAAAAAATAAGGGTGTACAAGACATCATACATAAAAGCATAGGAAGATCCTAGAAGCTTTTTTTGAAACACAATAAATAAATCTACATAATACCATAGGCAACTGACACACATAGGAAACCTAAATTGCATATAGGGAAGTATCATCACATATGTCTAACCCTTGAGTCTCGTCCCGACAGCCTGTCTGGACCCTGGCACTCAAGTGACCATATGCGGTATCAATAACCCCACATACAGACAAGGCTATCAACTATGCCAAAACCATACCTCTCTGGGTGGCAAACATCTTCTCATCCTAAATCTTAGCCTTTACTAGCGCTCAAGCATGGGTGAGGAACCATTATCTTATTAATTCATTTTAGGATTCATTTAATGTTTCCATGTTATCACTTTTTAGGATGACTTATAGTAAGTGATCCATGCAGCCACTTGTTGGCCCCAATGCTTATTGCAAGCCGCTCCCTACTATACAACTAGATAACCTACCTAACACACAGATCCCACATTGATCTCAAATACACAAGTATGAAAACCAAATCCAGTTCCTTACAAAGTAACAGGAACGATCATATAGATATACACTCTCAAAAACTTCATAAACATCATCAGAAGGAAAATACATAACTCTCGACACTCGTTCTTTCCCATACAAGACCTATTGGTTCTCAATTAACCAAAACCACTTAAAATAATCCCACAAGATCACATAAGACAAGCTTAGAAAAATAGGTTGGCAAAGAAGATCAAGACAAAAATTGACATTGCATACACTGAAGCACACAAGACACCGTAGAAAATAAAAATACCCAAAACCTCTAGTTTACCTCTTAATAGCCCACGTAGTTACCAGATACAAACATACAAGAACCAATCAAGACATGAAAATGGTTATAAATTCCCACAATATAAACCCAAGGTGCGCAAAAATAAATCCATAAAATAATTCAAGTCTTAGAAGACAAAATCCCTCCTAGGGCATCACTCTACTTGAATTGGAAAAATATGCAAGTACACAAAACACAACAGCATAGCACCCACATAATTTAATTTAATTTAATTTAATTTTTTTAAAATAGAATTTCTGAAAATAGAATCCCACTGCATGCGAATTCAAAATGTTTTTATTTTTTAAATAGAATTTCTGAAAATAGAATACCCATGCATGTGAATTCAAATTTATTTTTTTTAAATAGAATTTCTCAAAATAGAATACCGATGCATGCGAATTCAAAAAAAAAAAATTTATTTTATTTTTATTTTTAAGTTTTTTTAAATAGAATTTCTAAAGAAACATAATTTCTAAAAATATAATACTATTGCATGCAAATAAATAAATCCTTCGTAAATAATTTGCAAATAATAAATCCTTCGCAAATAACTTGCAAATAAATATATATTATAAATACTTATTCTTTAAAAAATCTTATTTAATTAATTTTCATAATAAAAGAGAGAACATGCATTTATCCTCATTTTATATTTTACTATGCAATTATAGATGTACATGCAATAATATTAAATTACTTAAATAAAAAAGCATGCAATTTATCCCTCTTTTTCACATATTTCCATGCATATCTAGATCTGGGGTTAGGACAGTAGCCTGACAAAGGTATGATTCTCATTTACAGGTGAAGGGTTTTTACAGATCTGAAGGGTAATATCCAATTTGGTAACAATATCAAATTTCTCACAAACTAAGACATCTTTCATAGATCTGAAACCCTAATGATATTTTTGAAAACTAAATCATTCCAAATGAAAACCCTGACGCCCATATTACAACCAAAGCAATTAAATGAACCCCTTAAGCCCAAAACACAGATCTGACATACAATCATGAAGGAAAAACCACACAAAAGCTCCAATAACCTATTCTTCAAATTTGAAGCAATATAATAATATCAAACAAGGAATATTCAAACACAAAATCTCAACAATACAGATACATAGAAGACAGGGATTTGAAAAGCTAAAATTAACCAAATCAAGATCCTACTTTAGTAACTGATGAGAAGATCCAATTAAAATCCAAAGCAACCAAGAATCCAAAATACTCCTAAGCTTTCAACAAATCTCTCATCACCTTAATTTTCCTTCTCCCTGATTGAACACCCTCCAAAATGGCTTTCAATCTAAAGATATAGAAAACCATGCAATTAGGTTTTCAAAAAGTGAAACCCTAATGGAATATTAATTATTAATTAAAATTAAAAGAAATGCTTTATTTTCAATTTCACTTAAAGCAATGCACAACTCAACTTGATAACATAAAAATAAAGTCATAATCGAAAATGCATGAGAATATTTCTATTTAAATAAATCAATTAATCATGCAACTTAAAGTAATACTCAATAATTCAACTTTGCACAATTAATTACAACTATTGGATTTAATATTTATTAAATCTTAATTATTTAAATCAAGACTTAATAATTAAATCAATTAATTAAATCTAGGTATTTAATTAATATTTAATTATTAAATAGTCATATATTTAATATATCAATGTTTTAACCTTATTAAAGGTGTAATTATTAACATCAATATTTATCATAAATAATCATTAAATAAAATAAGCTAATAGCATCATTAATCCAACTGAAAACCATCTAAACAAAAAAACCAACTGAAATAAAGAAACAACTGAAAATAGACACCCAGTCACACACAGAAAGGCTCACAAATCTATGTCACTTGACGGATTCAGATAGGATAGTCAGTCAGATTCTTGTCCAGTTCTAGGACAAAATAAGAGTTTAGGGTAGGGATTTAGGCCTAAATATTATCTCTCCTCTCTTACCATTGAGATATTGAGATAGGGCACGCTCACTCCTGCCAATTCAGGGAAGACATAGCCCAGTACCTACAAACCTCTTATCACAAAGACAAACATATGCATACATATTCAATATAACAAAAAATGGTTGAGACCAGTTTATCATGCGGATCTTGTCGAAGAAAGCAACTATGACTCTGTCCCATACCATACCAAACACACCAAAATCACATCAACCACATAACCAAACAACATGACAACAAAATCGACTAAACCCAAAATACCACAAACAAGCATAAAGGAAGGGTTCATGAGTGATGTCACCTTGACGAATTTGGAAGGTAAAAAAATAGATACTTGTCCCCTATTCAGGACAATAATGTCTTAAGTTGGGATTCAGACCTGTGTGTTCTCAGGACATGGCCCTAGTTGAGCACACATGCTATTTTAGATATTTCATGTGGCACATCTACTCTAGATATTTCATATACATGTTACTTCAGACATATACATACATGTTATATGTTTATGTGTTATTTTATATTTTAGACATTACATATATATACAAGTTCATTTTTGTCATTTCATATATGTACATGCTATATATTTGTGTGTTATTTCATATTTTCGACATTACATATATACATGTTCATTTTAGTCATTTCATATATGTATGTATGTTATGTGTTACTGTGTTATTTCATATTTTAGACTTATTTTTATACATGTTATGTATACATTATGTTATTTCATGTACAACCTTAATGTTCATGTGTTCATTGAATAGACTAATTTTCATACATGTAAGTTCGTTAAAATACAATTAATGTAACTAATTTTTCATATATTTATATTTTTCATACATAAATATACTTTAAAATATAATTAATGTAACTAATGTGTCATATGAATAATTTTCATACATGTAAACTTTAAAATACAATTAAGTAATCTAATTAATGTCATGTGTAAGTAATTTAAAGTAATTTAAATGGGGATGTCTTAAGGGGAGGTCATACATCAAAGCATACACATCAAAGCATGCACATAAAATATATATTAAAACTATTGAACCATTAAAATACAACTAAGTAATCTAACTAATGACATGTAAGTAATTTTAAGTAATTTAAAAGAGGATGTATTAAGGGGATATCTTAAGGGGAGGTCATGCATCAAAGCATATACATCAAAGGATGCACATAAAATATATATTAAAACCATTGAACCATTAGAATATAATAAAGTAATCTAACTAATGCCATATAAGTAATCTATAGTAATTTAAAAGGGGATGTCTTAAGGGGAGGTCATACATCAAATCATACACATGTTGACGGGACTTTGTGACCAGGTCTACCAATAGAGGTAAGTTGTCACCGGGTACCAGGGTACTGACCAACTTTGCCTGTAAAGGTTGTCAGGGGAAATGAGATTCTCTAGGCCTCCAAGCATGTGAGAGTCAGGTCTCGACAGTGCAAGGGCTCAGCTGAGAAATGTGACTGTTTTGTTTGAGGGGGATAGTTGCTTATCTTAACTCGTCTTCTCTGGGCATTCAAGTAAGTGGGGTTTCCCGCAAGTGAACATTTACTTAACAAATAAACTTCAAAAGATACCACAGATTTAGAAAGATTTCATCTACCTATAGTTATGCTAAACATTCAAAACATCGACAATGCTCTAACACACTACACTAAATACTCAAGAAATACAGAACCATCAGCTCATATTTAATCAATAGCGGAGGAAAAGGAGGTTGTTAATCTACTTGAAGTATCAGAGCAAAGGACATAAAGAACACAAAGCATAAAATACCGTTAGCCCAGAGATCAGAATGCTAACATTTTCATTGATAGAACTCTTCCTTCTTCATTAACATATCTTCCAGCAAGCACTAGTGCATGTTAAGATGGTGGCTCCAAGGGAGCATCTATCTATTGAGAACTTCTAACAACTAAGGATCATTGAGATATGCAACTAAGAACTAAGAAAAAACTAGATTGCTATTAGCTATGGACTACAAAATCATCAATTTCGCTGACCCTTGGAATGAGGCCGAACTTATTATTTATACACATCATTTGACCTAAAACGTAACCTAATTTATTTTATAGCTTACAATATAATAATATTTTCTGGTGGCCAATACTACCTGTACCACGCTACAAAAGACCTCAAGACAGAAAAAGTCTAACATGTCAAAATAATAATACAAGAAGAGAGGAGTGGAAGAATCATCCTCAAGAAGAGTGCTGGGAGGAGAAAGAAGAAATCCAATCCCCCAGGGATCGAGGCTACATGCCTCATAAATAGGAGAATGGATCATTGTCTTTGATGCGCTAGGTGTAACGCTGAAGTGACACCTTGGGAAGACCATTTGTCAGAACCTTCTTGTTGAGTCGATGTGCCTTGTTGTGTTTACCTACCTTCTGACAACCTTTATTAACTATCTTGAAAGTGATTGGTTGGCCTTGGGAACCGGGACATGGGTCACTTAAAGAATACAAAAATGTAGGATCTAGAATTCTGAGATCTGGGAACTTGCATTTTGAAAGAATGAATGAATACAAAAATACATCTCCTGACGAGATTCTCTAGACTCCGGAGAACTTTATTGTTCCTTATGATTTTTCCTAGGCCTCTAACACTTGGCCTATGCTTTCTTCATCTACACTTCTGATGCTGCCCCACCAACTGCGAACAACATCTAATGCTTCCTCAAAATCTCTGGCCCTGTTCTGGAATTCATCCACCATCTTGATGGCATCATGCAATTGGATCATTATCTTAGACAATCTGGATAACTTTCCCTAGTCAAAATCTTTGGCCGGTGGTTATAGGGACTCCATCTGCTCATCAATGTTGCTAGGGACATAGTCCTTTGGGGTACATGTTCTAGTGGTGAAGGGATCAAATTATGATTCTCTCACCATGAATGCTTGAAACAAGCCCAAGGGGTATTGGACCTTCGTCACTTTCTCTTTCAAGGCCTTAACCAATTCCTTACATACCTCAATCTTGAGGACAAGTATGGAGTACTGGGCCTGGAGGGAATCATATGATTCATCTCCCAAAATCCCTGCCTCTGTGGTGACTTCTTCTCCTATGTTGCAGATTTCTTCCAGCATGGCATTACACTATTCATACTTTGCTAAATCTTTCTCCCATACAAGAGCGGATCCCTTTGCCTAGCTAAGAAGAGTTTCAACCCGATAAAGGTCTGGGAGGGACACCGCTAGAAATTGTCTCATGGTGGCTACTTGCTCAGCGGCCCACCCGTCTACAACTTGTGGTTTCTTCTTCATGATTCGTAGAGAATCCACATCGCCCTATGCAAGTAGAAATTTGAAGGAAGGGGTTCCAGGGTGGACCTCAGCCAAAGGCTGCATAAGTTCTGTAAGAAGTATGAGGAGATTGGTATTTGTCTCTCTTTCCTCCTTTAGATTTCTTGATGTATCTAGCCTCTAGCACCTTGGTCGCTTCTTTTAGTAATTCTAGCTCACCCTGTTTGGCTCTCCTCCTTAGTTCTACTTCAATTATGTTGTAATCCTTGGGCCTTACAGACACTACCTCTACATCTGGTGAGGGTGTTGCGATGATCGCAATTGTGCTACTTGTTGGACCAATCCAAAGAGTATCGACAACCTGTGATTTCTTGGGCTTTTTAGCCTCTGCATTCCTGTCCATCATCTTGGCCAGTGAGAGTGTAGCAACTGATGTCTCCACCAGGTCTTTCTTTTCTTTGATTCGACTGGCCATTCGGGTGGCTGGGGAGGCTTCGTCGTTAAGACCTGTTCATTGGGATTCTTTTTGGAATCTGGAAGTACGTTCCTAGAATATACATTGTCTTTGGGCTCTTTCTCCCTCTCTTGTTCTAGTTCCTTTTCTTGTTCTTGTTCCCCCCAACCTTCAATGTTTTCTACCATACTGGTGTCTTCCCTTGTACTATCCAAAATTGTTTCTCCAGTTTCAATATCACATGTATTTTTAGGGACCTCCTCGTCCCTCCTAGCCTCAGCTGATTCTATATTTTCATTGTCTGGGACTTCTTGATCAATCTGTTGATGCTCTTGGGCCCCATTGGCCTCATCTTTTGGGACATTCTCCATTACTAAAACATCCTCTGGAGGTGGGTGAGGTCTCTGGCCAAAATTTAACAAGGCGGCTACTATTACTACCTCACCAAATGTGCTCCGGGGCACTTGATCACCCGGAGTAACCAAAGGTGTTTGGAGCATGATGATCGAGGGTACGGTTGATCCCGTGGGTCTAGGTTCCCTGACCATCAGTTGCTCATCTGTGTGCTGCCTTGGTGTATCTTTGGCCTACTGGATCTGCATCTTCTCCTGCTCTGGCCCCATTTGTACTTCTTCCTGGGTCTCTTGCTCTGATGTATCCTTCTCTTCCAAGATTTCATTTTCCATAGGGGTCTCCTCTTTATCCTAAGCTGCAATCTCTTCCACTACATGACCTATACCTTGTTGGAGTTCCATGAGCTCCTCCACTGAGAAAGTTTCATCAAAGTCATCGTGCGGGGGAGATGAGTCTGAAATATTTTCTATTTTTGGAGAGTCCAAACTGACATCCACCAGGTGCATATCTGGCATATCGGGACACCTTGGTGTAGGGGTCACCTTCTTCTTCTTCTTTCTCATTAGTGGAGCCCCGGTGTCCAGAATACTAGTAGACTCCACCTCAGTGAAATTCTATTTGCTCGTCATTGCCGCCAACAACGGGGATCCCGCCGAGCGAGTAGATGCCATTGGAGCTACAAGGAGGCTGGAGGATACCTGCATACTTATTTTTTGGTTGGCCAGACTTTCCAACTCCATTTTTTTATGCAGTTGAGCCACTAGAAGGGTGGGGACTTGGGGACACCCTCTTTCTCTTTTCCTTTTCTTGTGCTGTGTTCGGCGGTCATGGAAGATGAAGAAGGTCTGGCATTGGCTGAAGAGGGAGCAACCTGTTTGACCATTGGTTTCTTTTGAGTGCTCTTGGGACATGCCTGGGTGAAATATTGGTGACTTGCTTCTAAAATTAGGTGATATACCCCTTCAATCATTAGGTCTTCAGAGGTGGCCCAGTCCACTGGAGGAAGATCTAGCTTTTCCAATCCTTATTCTTTATATGTTGGATCCTCTAGCGACCCATCATCTAAAAATCCCTTCAGGAAAGTCTGAAGGTCAAGTTCTTTCATGAGCCCTTTGCTCATCCATGAATGTTATCAGGCCCAGAGCTCAAAACTACCTTGATAGTCCACCCAAAAGTCTTCAATATCTACTTCATGTGGTGGGGACGCCCAGGGGAGTGTTGTGGAAATCTTGCCAAGAGGATTGTAATTCTTCTGGGCGTGGTAGAATTCCACCAGCCCCAAGTTTTTCAATTCACTATCTACCTCCCAGGCTATGGCGAGGCTGCATGTGTAATTCCTGTATTAGAATGGGAATGGGACATTAATGACCTTCTTTAATGTAAAGAAGGCATGCAAATCCATCATCTGCCAACAGAACTCTAAAAGAATAATTTTTTCCCCACAATACCGGGGAAGAAGATGGGGCTTCCCATTGAAGCTGGTCACCTGAATGTAGGTGTGATGTTGGAATTGAATAAAATAGAAGCCATAGCTACTGACCAGATCCATTGCCGCTTGTGACAGTCGGTACCTGGAATCTCGAGTAACTGTTAGGATGTGGTGGTAAACCAAATCATCGTTTACCCGGTAGAAATTTGAGAAACTGAGTTCCCATTGCACTTGGGGATAATGGTCCCATGGTGTTACCTGGCCTAACCTATTTCCAAGTTCTCCAACTATTCCCAAACTTGGAAATGTTGGCCTTTGTTGTGCTAGTGCCCATAGCACATATGATGTCATGTAAAACTTGGAGTTTTGGACAACCCCCTTTAGTTGTTGGTCCATGTGGTTGGATATGAGGGCCACCCATTTGAAGGTCTGACTGTGAGTGGTGATGCCGTACATAAAGTAGTACATCCATGCCAAGAAATCTTGAGCATAGGGCAATCCAAAAATCCTGCATAAGAATACAATACCTGCCTAGATGGGCTCCTTGAACTCCCCGCCGAGAATTTCCAACTTCATCCTCTTGTAATCCCTCTTTGAGATTTTTAGCCAGTGGCTATTGAGATGTTGCCAGGAGATAAGGGTGGCATCCTCAAACTCCTATAATGTTTGGACCTGATTTCAGATAATGGATCCATTGAATTATGTGATCCCCAGCCCTGAGGCAAAAGTTGCCACGTCCAAGGTGACAATTATTGCTGGGTATTGTAGTGGCCAGGGATCTGGAAGTAGGATGGTCTGAGTTGTTGCATTGTACAATGTTTCCAATTGGAGTATTAACTCCGGTGATTGTACCGAACAAGGAAAGTTTTCCGCCTTGACGATACCGAAGGTGGTGATTTGAGTGGCTAGATTATCTCCAGTGGCCTTCAATTTGTAAATGGCTTGAATCAAGCCTTGTATTTCCGTCCAAGGCCTGGGCCCTATGTCCATTATTTCTTGAACTCTGGACTCTATCTTTGATCCCACAAGGGCACCGTCCTTGGGATATTTGGAGGTCAAGGGCAACTTTGCTAACAACCTCTTGGCCTTGGTTTTAGTGACCGCTCAGGTGGAAGTGGTAGAAAAATCCGGGTTGGAAGGAGGGGTGACTACTTCAGACACATTTGATCAGCTTATCTACATCCTACAAGACTGGAGAACCTTTAGAACATGATATATATAAAACAATATTGGAACTCCAGGAAAATCATCACCACCCTGCACCTTTTCAACAAGTGTTAGCATCCACCAAAAAGTCCTAGAATAATTGCAATGAATGTGAGTAGGAATCTAGTGAAATCAAACCAAATAACAGGGGAAACGCAGGGCAAGGAATTGCCTGGGACTCAGAGGTCAAATAATCTAGCCGTTGTCATGTCGATGTGACCAGTAAGAAACTGTATTCAGCTGACATGGGTTGGCACGTGGTCAGGTGACAGGTGACAGGTGACATAAAGGGATTAATGGTGATGAGTGGGCTGACACAGGGTAAAATGAATGCTAGATGGGACATGGTTTGAATGCTCACTCATGGGAAATTAATCCTGCCATTAAGGTGATGAGACAGAGGAGAGAGAAAGCTGCCATGGCTTGAACCAGTGAGGTGCCAAGTTTGAACCGTGGCAACTTTATCTCGATGAGATTACTCTCATGGGATAAAACACAAGGTAGAGCACTAGGAACTCACAATCTCAGATGAATATATAGGATATATACATAAAACATATAGAGGGCCGAAGGCTGAAACATATATACAAGATATATAACATTCACAAGCTTTTACAAATTTATACAACTATACATATATATACACAAACTAACCTAAGAAAATATACATTATAAACATTAATATACTACTACGTAGAGGGCAGACAACCCTCTCGCAGAGCCAACCAACCAATGGGAGGCAAACTAAAAACATAAAACACGAAATGGAAAACCAGCAAAACAAACAAAGACCAAAGAACAAAAGGGAATGACAAGGAAAACATGGAAATAGAAAGAAACTAGAGAACCTACATGAAAATCCAAAGAAGAGAAGGGAAATAGCACACCAGGGGCACTCCCGTAACATATTCTACCTTCAAATGACCGTGAATAGGTACCTCAAATCAACTGGTAATAACCCACCAAGCACAAAGTAATTCGCAGCTTAATCGTAGTTTAGTCACCTGAGAATCACTCTGAATGCACAAGTGTTTTAATCACGGTAACTGTAAAAGTGGCATGTAATTTCTATTTATACCCAAGGTAAAAGCAAGTTACCCTTTTCTCTGCAAACTCTGGAACAGACAGACCTCTGGACTCCGAGCCTGGGGATTCCACACAACCATATCTACTCGTGAAGAGAAGACATCGTGGCAAAGAATCCCGAAGTCTAGAATCTGGCTTTGGAAAGAACAAAAAACTCTGGGACTAGGTCCCAAAGACATGAAAGACAAAAGCAGAAAGAAAACAAACCTCGTGGGAGAGAAATCCCGGAGAGGGAAACAAAGAAAACAAAAGACAAGGCAAGAGCCAAAGCAAAAAGAGGGGACCCAACATTTTGCACACAAAATGTAGGGACAGGTATGCAAGGCATAAAAACACATCAAAACATGCACATAACAACATACATAACAAAGCATGCACATATCAACATACATAAAAGCGTACATCAAAGTATACATAGCTATATATTAAAATCATTGAGCCATGTTGAAGCACATGTACATAACAACATACATAAAAGTTATTTATTAAAACCATTGAACCATCAAAATATACATAAAAAATACATAATTTACCAAGCATGCATAATTATAGAGTTCAAATTGTAGAGTTCAATAGCATATATCCAATATAAAATACATTAAATAAGATTTCAAAATGTAGAGTTCAAATATGAAAGTATGAAAGCTACAAAAAGAATTTTATCCTAAAGCTCTTGATACATATAGTCTGGACCGTCTTTATATTTTATTATTTCCAAAAGTCTTTAATGTTCTTCAGTAGCAAACCTCCACTTTTGATTGTCGTGTCCTCTTTTTAGCAATTTCTCAAATTACAACTTCGTTGCTATAAACAAGTGACTATAATGTATAAATTTTTCGCCATGCATGTATTCAATAAATTGAACACCATTTTTCTCTATCTTTATTTGTTGATAATAGGTTCCTTTAATAACAACTAAACCACTTGGATATGACTGTCCATCACCATCTTCAATTTCTTCTGGAAACTTTTTTTTTTTTTTTGTACATCTTGAGTAGATAATAATCTACACTTTCCACATTGTCAGAATCCACAACCACGACAAAAATATCACCTACACAAATCCAAATTCTTTTTAAATTCAAATCAAAATTTTAAGATAAAATTTGAACTTCACTTGCATGATAAATTAAAATTAAATAAAAGAGCATGTATGGAAACACACTCATAATTAGTTGAATATATATGATCATGAATGTTAATGTTAATGTCATCATCTTCATAAGGAGACATTCTGATTAAATCCATATCCCATCGTGAAACATATCCATTTTCAATATTCTCATATTGACTCATTAGAGTGTCCTCAACGCAGTCAACACAAAAACATGATTTTTCTCTTACTTGAATCAATAGAGGCTTGTGTTGTATTATACTCATCAATTGATGTAAACTTTTAATACCAAAAATTCTTTGACAATTGCAAGGATTAGATTGGTCTATATCTGTTGCAAATATAAAATTAAAGCTGCACATTTTTAGATCAACAATTATGATAACATAGATGAACACGAATTTAAATTTAAATTTAGAATTTTCGAAAAAAATATAAATTGTCTCACTTCCTAAAAATAATGTTTGTTGTATTTGGTGTTCCGACTAGAAAAATGATTTTGACACCATTCAACAATTTTCTTTGAATTATCTATCGTGTTACTTGTAAATTTTTGAACTATCAGTTTAAAGCAAATGGATCTAAGATAAAATTATATTATTTGATATATATATATATATATATATATATATATATATTATTCACACCATTTGAACCTGTAAGTTCATGTTCGCGAAGTGCACGCTTCACACATGCTCCTGCTCCATTGTGCTCTCCTTTTCCATGTCCACTTACAAAGAAGTTCCACAAAAACTTAACATTGTGTCTAGCATGTTGCATAGCTAGCCAATTAAAGGATTTTGCATATTTAAATTGTCCTGCAAGATTAAGTTGTACATGCATACATACATGTAATCATTTAATAGTTTAACAAGTAATTAAATGATAATGAAAATGAATTGAAGTACATACACTTACTTGCACAACCATCAGACCAAACCGAGTGTTGTAAAGCCTTTATCTCACGATTCACAAGATCATGAACCTTATCATCACTGATATAGAAATGAACCTCCTTGATGATAATGCGTTCATTTGGATTAGTACTTTCTACCTCATCCAAATAAAATTGTATGTGTCTATAGGTTATTTGCACAAATATTGCAACTTTCTCAGAATGATAATATTGATCTTGAAGCTCCGATTGAGGGGAAAATCTATAGTTCTCAGAGAAATCTACAATTTAAAGAATACAACCAAGTGGAAAATAATCTTTGGAATATTTAAACTGTTTAGCTTTCCATTGTACACCATAAAAATTATGGATATGTGGATAAATAATATTAAGAAATCTGGTCATAAAATCAAGGTAGGGCAATTCACGCTCCTTCAATACAATTTTTTTGGATTCACCTTTGGTCTTAGTTTAATTTGTCTCATATTTAAATCTCTTCCACAAAACTGGCATTGAAACATTAATAGTCTCAATTTGCAATGGAAATTTATACAAATCTCCACAATCATTACATGCACTCTTTATACATTGTACTTTGAACTCATCTGAATCTTCTAATTTATCACATAAAATAGACTTCACAAATTGTGTTGTAGTTTCAGGGATGACCATATCTGAATTAAGCATTGCCATAGTTTTTTATATGATTGCAAGTATAGATGAAACTCAACATGATTTCAATAGTAAAATTTTTCACGTACCTTATTTCTGCATACAAAGTAAGGGTGCAAACTCTCAAACATTCTTTGACATATTTTCACATCTGAAAACTATTGCTTGAATGTTTCAAATAATTCACTATGTTGTATCTATAAAATGTTTTGGATGTGTATTTTTTATACTGGTCACTTCATCTTTCATCTATATAGTATCCCTTCTATTAGAAAAAATACAGGAGTGAGCGGTCCAATATTCAATGACATCTTCAAAAAAATTGTCTTTTCGAGGAAGTCTAAAAATATTTACCCAATTATTTTGAATGTTTTTATCTAACATATTTCTCTTCTTGATATAGCTTTGAACAATTCTTCTAGAGACATTTAGTAAATCAGAAATTGTGTGTACTTATTTTCTTTGTGTCAACCTCCTACCAGATAAAGTAGTCAACAGTTCTCTACATGCAACACTTAAATAAGCTCCTCGACTTGATTTATTAATATCATTCAATGCATCTTACAAATTTTCAACTATTGTTCGATTTACACTGTCTCCTAAGAGTTTATTGTTATCAACATCCAACAACTCCAAAATAGGAGTCATTTCTATTTTCCTGAATAACCTAGCAAATAACTATTCTTTTCCAACCATACTTTTATTTTTAAAATATTCATCCCAATTTTTTTTGCAATGCAATTTTTTTGTGCTTTTAGATACCATTTGTTCAAATGAAATTTTACTAAAAAGTGAATCCTCATTCATCTCCATCAAATTTCCCATGCCAAAAAATATATTTCCACCTTGAGAACTACCAATTTGTTCCCCTACTTGAATTTCATCTTCTTGAATATCAATGGGCTCTTCCTGAACTTCAACAGGTTGATCTTGATTACATTTTGTATGACCTTTTATTTTGTCATCCCTTATTCAATCATATTTTCTTGTTCTATTCCTTTTATTCCCTATTGCACAAATCTTTCAAATTAAGAGCTTCAATTCACCTACATACACAAAACCATATACCCTTGTTAAAAAAATCAAAAATAATATTGATAAGTTCATAATTCAATATTGAATAATGCTTTAATTAAAAACACAAAAAACCCATAAAACTAAAGTAAGAAATAAACTTGCAAAAAAAGATAACCTCGTTAATAATATTAATTCATGGTTTCTCTTTAATGCAAAAAATATACCTTTAAAACTCTCTAAAAACAATTTTATTAAAAAAATTATTTATTAAGTCACATTAAATCACTTTTTTATTTTTTTAATTAAAAAAAATCCCTCTAATATATGAGATTTGAGGGGTGCATTCATCCACACGACCGTGTTTGGTCGGCCTTAGTTTCGGCCGAAATAGGTCTGACCGAACATACCTTTGTGGCATCTCATGTGGCAGCAAAATAAGCAAAAAATAGAGAAATGCAAAACTTCTCACTTCTAGAGCAAAATTTTGGATCAAAACTCAACATTCTTTAAAATATAAAAATACCCTTTTGTAGTGTTTTTATTAGATATAATATATTATAAGTGGAAAATACTGCAAGTAGGTATTTTTAACATTTGAGAACACGCTCATTCAACAAAAGAAAAAAAAAATGATGTCAAAAAAATTTAAAACTTATATTTAACACTAGAGGCGAGAGTCCTCTTCACGAATATATAATTTTTTTTCTGAATGGTATAGATTTTCTAGGGCAAATTAGGCGGAGACAAAAACTATTAATTTTGGGTAACTTCGACTTTAAATAGTTATAACAGATAAAATATATACCGAAAACTAATCTTCTTTTTTCTGCACTAGCTATACATGTCATCTAAAACATATTCTGAAATCAGAGGAAAACAAGATTATTTGCATATTTTTTTTGGTGGGAACTAGATCCTAGCTTTTTAGCATTTTTCATAAATTAAAAAATGGACTTCAAAAATTAAAAAACTATGTGAATTCTTATTCAATTTTTAAAAAAAATTATAGGCATAAATATCATCCAATTTTACACATTTCATTAGTTTACATCATTTTCAAATTCTAAACAAAAATGCCACTTTTATGTCGTTAAAGTTTAACAGTTTGCATACTGTTGACCTATTCCTTTATAAAAGTGTGACATAGGTTTGTACTTTTACCCAAAGATGTGACATATTTCGATATTTTGCACAAAATTTCAGCAATAATTTTTTTTGGATGGAGGGAACATCAGAGAGGGGTTAATCTGTGTTCTACAAATTTTAACTTCAATAAACTAATTCTGATCTGATTTACAAATAGATAATCCTATAAATTGAAATATGACATGCAAGAACATAACACATAGAAGTAATGCACCATAACACATGTATTTTTGTTGTGGAAACCCTATTAGGGGAAAAATCATGGTGGGGATGGAACCCACAAGATAATAATCTATAGAATAATTTCTTACAATGGTTAGGAATGTACTTGCATTTAGGCACACTTCCTATAGCTCACTACTCAATTAAAATTAGCACTACAACCCTTTACAAGAAGGCTCACTGCCTTACAAGATCATAACAATGATCAAGGACTTTTGAACTACTAAAATAACATCTAAAAATGTCTGATTACAGTTCCATATTAGCACATTACTCTAATCTAATACACTTTAATCTCAGACTACCCTATTTTTGTGTTCTTCGCTAATCATAATATCAAATCGCACTTTCCTGCATAAAATCCTTCACATAACCAACCTGCGCACTTCATACATGTAAAAAAACATCTTCATGACCTAATTCATTTATCTTATAGGTATGCAACCAAACATTTAAACTCCCATGCCATCTCAAAAAATGGTCTAGGGAAATGTAAAATGTTTTGACCAAGTCGGCCAAATCCTCACTTCGTACCAAAAAAATCCTACGCAATACTCCATACATGTCAAATCTATCATTTCAAATAGGATTTACCTGCCAAAAACAATTTACCATTTTCACATAAATATTTTTCAATCATAAGTTAACTGTTCAAATTGGTAAACATAAATAGTGATGTGTAGATCCTTCTAACTCACACCATCATGATACCTTCAAATTCTAGAATAAGCATCTTCATGTTGGAGATTTGTTTCTGTGTAGTTGATTGATTGTATGTTTGTCATTGATGACAACATATAATATACAACAACATTCTATAAGAACTTATCAGAACAGTGTTATCCAACCTTGCAAGGTTAGATACATGTTGTAGACATTCCTTGGTTACTATATTCATACACGCATGTCTAGATATGATGTTTCAGTCAAGTTGTGTAATTCTATTATTGGCAGTTACAGTTCTGGAAGAGTATCTATTCAGAGCCGACGTATTTAACATGTTTCTTGAGTTGTGCCTATCTTCAGGATATGAATGTGTATATTCATGATTAGTTATGAGTTAACTATTTTTGGTTAAAAGAACCTATCATGTAACATCAGGATCGTGTCGTTTGAGATGATTTGGTGAAGCTGACCTAGTGAAGTGTCGTGTCTATTCAGTTTGTAGTTATAGTAGTTCATTTGTAAGAAAAATGTGTGAATGATAGTAGTTCATTTTTAAGTGAAATGTGTGAATGATAAGAGAAGAGATAGAAAATTTACAGAGCAGAATATCAGTTGTGTTTCATTCATCAAGGATCTATGTGAAGAAGAAGTGAAAGATGACAATACACTGGAATTGATCAAGATAGCAGGTCTACTCTACAGTTCATCATCAAATATAGTGCATATTTATTCTTCTAAAGGTTGTAGCCTTCACCATTCAAGAAGTGAGCTTTTGGATAGTGAGTCCACACCCCTAATAGGGTTATTTGTAAAAGACTCCTAACAGGGTCAGACCCTTAACCAGGTCACTATACTTATTGCTTTGTAAAGAACAACTCCTTATAGGATTGCAAGATCTTCTAACAAGTATTACTATAAACAAGTATAGTTCATTGTGGGTGCTAATTCCCACCAGGGTTTTTACCATTTGGTTTTCCCATAATCAAATCGTGTGTTGTGTATTGTGTTATATGAATGAGCATTTACTTTATGTTAATCTGAATTAAAAAATAATAATAATAATTAAAGTTATTGATAACTGATTCACCCCCCCC
>MU219874.1:647699-690907 GCA_018584345.1 Thuja plicata | reverse complement strand
TATGTGAAGGAAATATTGAAGACCTTCAAGATGGAAGACTGTAAGCCAGTATGCACTCCTATGATAACAGGAAGCAAGATTTCAAAAGATGATGATTCCACAATAGTTGATAAGACATTGTACAAATCTATGATTGGAAAACTCATTTATCTAACTCAATCTAGACCTGACATATCTAAAGAAGTTGGCATTGTTGGAAGATTTGTAGTTGAACCCAAGTAGAATCACCTAATGGCAATCAAGAGGATATTCAGATACCTAAAGGGAACTATAGAATATGATTTATGGTATCCTAAATCAGAGAATGTACAACCTTTTTGTGTATACAGATGTAGATTAGGCAGGTTGTATTGATGATGGGAAGAGTACTTGAGGAGGAGCAGTATTTCTTGGAGATAGGTTGGTTTCTTGGATAAGAAAGAAGCATAATTGTATTTCTCAGTCAACAGCAGAAGCTGAATATGTTGTAGCAGCACTGAATTCTTCAACCATGGTTTGGATCAAGAAGATGGTTAAATACATTGGTATTCAGGTTGATTATCCTATTTTTATTCATTGTGGTAACACTAGCACTATTAACATGTCTAAGAACCCTGTGATGCACGCAAAGACAAAACACATAGAGATCAAGTACCATTTTCTAAGAGAAAAGGTTGCATACAAAGAAGTGAAATTGGACTATGTGAGCACCAAAGAATAGTTGGTAGATATTTTCATGAAACCTTTATCAAAGGATACTTTTGAGTATCTCAGAGAAAAGTTGGGAGTAATTCCCTCTCCTAAGTCTGATTAGAGAATACAGGAAGAACATCAGTCCTTTGTGACTGACAAATGGTTGACTACTCTACTACTAGAGTAGTACCTATGCCTAATGGTTTATGGAACCCTTTTCCATTAATGTCAAAGGGGGAGTACATACTAAGGGGGCGCATATACTCTGGGGGAGTATATATTAATGGAACAAAAACATAGCCAAAGGAACTGTGGCAGTGTAGATAAATCTTTGATGAGGATATTAAGAAGATTGTAAAAGAAAGGGGACACCATGAACAAAGGATGTTTTTAAAATCATATGTTGCCATCAATGTCAATCTATATGGAAGTATGTACATTCTATAAGAACTTATAAGAATAGTGTTATCCAACCTTGTTTGGTTAGATACATGTTGTAGACA
The DNA here is from genome assembly GCA_018584345.1 of Thuja plicata. Taxonomy (NCBI): domain Eukaryota; kingdom Viridiplantae; phylum Streptophyta; class Pinopsida; order Cupressales; family Cupressaceae; genus Thuja; species Thuja plicata. The sequence goes on along the minus strand of MU219874.1, from coordinate 689,732 downwards.
TGCCTTGGTTACTATATTCATACACGCAGGTCCAAATATGATGTTTTAGTTGAGTTGTGTAATTTTGTTATTGGCAGTTACAGTTCTAGAAGAGTATATGTTTAGAGATGACATATTTAACGTGTTTCTTGAGTTGCACCTATCTTCAAGATATGTGTGTTTATATTCATGATCAGTTATGAGTTAACTATGTTTGGTTAAACACGCCTATCATGTAACATTAGGATTGTGTTATTTGAGATTATTTGGTGAAGCCGACTTAGTGAAGCGTCGCGTTTGTTCAGTTTTTAGTTGCATGGACTTAATATTGTTTGCGTGCTTATTTAAGCCGACAAAGATGTTTTTGAAGTGTTTCCAAGATTCATCATGACCTTCTATTTTAAAGAAGATACTTATAGTAGTTCATTTGTAAGAAAAATGTGTGAATGATAAGAGAAGAGACAGAAAATGTACAGAGCAGAATATTAGTTATGTTTCATTCATCAAGGATCTATGTGAAGAAGAAGTGAAAGATTAAAATATACTGGAACTGATCAAGACAGCAGGTCTACTCTACACTTCATCATCAGATATAGTGCATATCTATTCTTTTGAAGGTTGTATCCTTCACCATTCAAGCAGTGAGCTTTTGGACAGTGAGTCCACACCCCTAATAGGGTTATTTGTAAAAGACTCCTAATAGGGTCAGACCCTTAACTAGGTCACTATACTTATTGCTTTGTAAAGAACAACTCCTAACAGGGTTGCAAGATCTTCTAATAAGGATTACTATAAACAAGTATAGTTCATTGTGGGTGCTAATTCCCACCAGGGTTTTTACCATTTGGTTTCCCCGTAATCAAATTGTGTGTTGTGTACTGTGTTATCTAAATGAGCATTTGCTTTATGTTCATCTGAATTAAAAAAGAGAAAATAATTAAATTTATTGATAACTGATTCACCCCCCCTCTTAGTTATCCTTTGGGACTATTCTAACACTTCATACATCCAAAATAATTCCCTTAGATATGCGCCAAAACATATGCATCTAGTAGACTTCACTGGACCTCTTATTGTATACTGCCTCATCACTGTGTTCATTTTTATACTTAGCTAAATTCTAATCCTGACTTTTGGTCTGATCTTTTATTGCTATGCACAAGTGAGATTAGTGTTTAGTTTCCATCATTGAAAACATCCAAGAATCTATCAAGTGTCTCTTTCAAACAAAAATACTTAGATATTTCTTTATTTTTCATCTCATCATTAGGACATCCTACAAAATTGTCACATGGCTCCTACTTTTCAAAGTGTGCCAACTTGGCTTGTCACATGAAGACTCCTCTACATGAGTCTACCACCCCTCAATTCCTTTCTACTTTTATATTCATTTCAAATTCCTTACAATGTTCCACTTTTCCTACCATTGTATTTTTGAAATGTTGTCAATGTTGCACCTGTTCAACATAAAAAATATGCAAAATAGGGTAAACCATATCTATAGGTTTTAAATACCCATTTTTATTATGATTTAATTTACTCTCTATCCCTTTAGGAGAGTTCTCACACAAGTTAGGATATAATAAATATTTTTCTAGCATCTGAGACCTTCAATTTCAACACCTAGAGCTGTCATTATGTCAACAACCATGTTACTCTCTATATAGGACTAGTCAGTAACAAATAGATCTAGTCTGAGTAGGAGTTTTCTAAAATTCTCTATAATTCCTTCTATGGACCAATTTGTTTTTTTATGGCCTTTTAAAACTTCAATGATAATCCTTGAGTCCCCTTCTATAACCAAATCCTTTATACCAATTGAAAGAGAAAACTTAATTCCCCACAATAATGTCATCCCATCTACCTAGTTACTAGTATAACCATTAAAATTACCAGTGAAGGTGGAAATCATTTCCAAATTGGTAGATCTAATCACATGATCTACAAAATTTTTTCCCTTCTTTCAGCTCCATCAAAGTTGAGTTTTTACTAATTTGGATTTGGTGGTTTCCATCTAGTGTTCCTTCTTTCCATTCTTTTGGAGTAGTCAAACCTAGCATAGGCACTCGATAACTCCCAATTTATCACCATATTATCATCAAAAGGGGTTGGGGATAGGATTAGCATTCCATGTAGTAAAAAATATATTCTCCTTAAGAAGTTTATAAAAGTTTCTAAAGACATCCTTTACCATATGTTTCACATCCTCAAAGATTATGTTTTTCCTTTCTCTCTACAAGATTCATCCCAGGTGGGCATGCGAAATGCCTGCAACATTGTCTGACTAGAAGGTTAGGAGTGGTTCCTCTAAATTGAAAGATTAGTTTTTTGATAGTATTGATACTTTCCTATGGAATTTCAAGTTTTATCAACACCTTTTTTCATAATTCATGAGCAAATTGATAGTGGAGAATAATATGGAAAATAGATTCTTCATCCTTCTTGCAGAGTGCACACCTATTAGGTGATTGAAATTATCTTTTAATTGGGTCATCTTTTGTTAGGCGCTTATTATGCATGGTTTTCCACCAAAAGAAATTTATTTTGTGAATAAACTATGAATTCCATCCTCCACCATCCCAAATATTTTTCATCTTTCATCAATATATTATAAGTTGATTTAACTAAATATTCCCCCTTTTAATCATTTCTCCAGATAAATTTGTCCTCCCTTAGAAATAAAGGAATTTTGATCTTTCTTATCATCATTTACAATTGTCTAGCCTTATGTATCAAATTAAGTTGTTTATGACAACATTGAGAAATGTCCTTCCAAGATTATAGAGGGGAGATATAAACAACAATCTAGGTAACAAAAAATTCCTAGCATTATCATAATGACTCTTGAATTTTTTATTACAAGCCAAAGGCATATCCCCAATCCAAAATACTCCCAGATTCAAATTAAACTCTCACTCCCAACTTTCCAATTTAGTCCTGATTGGATGAGGTTCGTTCACTTGAGAATATTATTCTAGATTTTTTATCTACTTGGGTAACTTAGAGTAGAGAGGATTCTATAGAAATTTTCAGAATTGAGGTACTTAGCACTCATAATTTTGCACCAACTAAAATTGTGGACTGAAATTTTCCACCCCATTTTTTCATAAGGTATTTTTTAAGAAGAGTTAGTTTTTTAATTCCCAACCCTCTCTATATCTTTGGTTTATAGTCACTACCCCAATTCACTAAGATAGTTCTCTTTTTTCTTCCCTACTTGTCCAAAGAAACATCCTCTATATACTTTATAGTTTGTTAGCCATAGTACTAGTAATCTTGAATATTAAAAGAAAGTAAACAAAGATACCTTGAAGTGAGTTTGCAAGTAGTTGAACCTTTCCTACATTGCTAAGGAGTTTCCCCTTCAACCGCACCAACTTCTTTTAAATTATTTCCAAAATTAAACTCCAAACTATCATGGTCACATCTTTAACCATAAGAGGAAGGCCTAGGTATGTTCCACAAACTGCGACACTTTGACAACCCAGGAATGCTTTAGTTTTATTCTGCAAGTCTTCCTTAGTGTTGAAAAAATATAAACTACTTCTTTCATGGTTGAATGCTATCATGAATCCTTTTCATAATTAGTAATAAAGTCTCTCCATTCACTTTATTCAAAAATAGAGGCCCTCCCAAATAGAATGGTATCATCTACAAACTACTTCAATCCATATGAAGGGATGGTGGAGGTAGACTTAACACCTTGTAGTCTACTTGTACTCACAATATTTTAAAAAAACCTACTCAGGACTTTAGCACAAATGATAAATAAGAATGGGGAAAGTGGGTCTCCTTGTATAATACCCTAGGTAGCTCCAATGAATCTCCTCAAGACTCCATTAAAAATAACCAAGAAGCTGACTATGTCCAACCATTCTCTAACAAGGTTAATTAGTCTTTCATGGAACCCTGACTTTTTAAAGACTTAAAGACAAATTCCCACCTTACCATATCATAAGCCTTAGAGATGTAAAGTTTAAGAACCATTCTTGGTATGTGACATTGATGCAGGAGCATCTTAGGATCTTGGAAATCTTGCATCAAATAAAAATATTTTGTGTTTCTTGTTTTATCATACTGGTGTTTTGGTTGGTGGTCAATCTGTGCTTGTTCTTTTGTGTTGTGGTCATGACGATGTTTTCTTGGTTTCATCCTGGATCTTATCCTATTATCGCACATTATTAGGTACTTTTGTGCATAAGTTATGGCAGATTCTTCCCATATTTGTCTTGTTCTTCATTTTCCCATACATTCATTGTGTTTTCTGATTGTTTGATGGGTTTTTATGAACGTCGTCATGCCAGCTCATTGTTATGTTTGAAGTCAATGTTATTTTATCATCGCATCTCTTAAATATTTTATTGGAGTTTGTTCTAATGATTTGGGTACTAACCTATTTGTTGTAATATGTATTCTCAATTATTGGGAGATGTGATCTTTTCTAGGCTGACCTAACATTGTGATGGCTTTATAAGCTTATGGTCTTGTTACTAAGGGACATGTGATCTCATAAGATTATTTAGCTTAGCTTGGTTAGGATTTGTTATGGTTTTGAGTGTAATCAGGCATGTGTACTTGTAGGTAATCTTACATGTGAAACAACATATTGCAGATATGTTGTAAATGATTTTAGGATGATAATAAAGGCTGAATCTCTCATTTTATGCCTTTTTGTCTTGTTTCTTCCATTGTGTTATATTAGCTGCAAGGTTTGGAGTGATCTCCTTGAGGTTTCTCCATCCTTAACTGCATCAAATGGTATCAGAGCATGGTTGAGCATAATGTTGAACAAGGTTGAGGTTGAGTGATGTTGAGATTTTTGTGTTGGTATATTTGAGTTCATGACTTGTAAATCCCTAGACCTATTGATCATGAGGTGGAAGAGTGAAGATCTGACTTGCAATCACAAAGTACTTGTGAAAGGGGGAGAGGAAGGGATTTTTGTTGGTTGTTAAGTGTTGAAGGCATATCAATTGGATGCATGTTGCATGTGTCTAACATATCACTAGTTGGAGGAGCATCTTGAAATAGATCACTAGTTGGATAGGAATTTGCACTTGAGGATTGGAAAGATGTTGCCTAGAAGAATGAACCTTAGAATGCTAGAGAAAATGATGAAAGACTTTAGAGTTGAGATGAGGAATGAGATCATAAATGTGTTGACTGGATTGAGAAGGAATCCTAAGACTGGATAAAAATTTGAGGAGGCTACTAAAGATCTTGAAACTTTAGATATTGAGATCCATGAAGATGAGGAAAGGTTGTTGAGAGCTACGACATAAGTAAGTAAAATTCATAGGATGGATATTTCTGTAAGACCAAAAAAGGGCATTAGAGAATATATATAGGATATCACAAACTCTAAATACTATGATAACCTATCTAATCTATCATGAAATCCATTCAAAACAAGAGTTTATAAAAATATAGCATAAAAACTCTAAGAACTCCCTTCAAATGTAACTCACATGTCCTCCTTTCTTCTCCATAATCAGATTTAATGTTTTCTCTTTGATAATCACAATTGCACAAAGACACAAAAGACAAGTTTGCAAGTGAGAATACTAGGAGAGAGTGATCTCACCTTGAAAGAATTAAATGCATCCCATTTTATAGAAAATGAGAGTCATTTAGGTGAGATTGCACAAATTCTATGCATAAATGCATATTTTGGTTGGTGATATGTTAGCAAGCATGATATGGGGGAGATCAAATAAGGAGATATTGAGAATATTCATGAAGCACCTTAATAGGGATGTGAATCCTCCGTTAAGGGATATGGAAATTAGGTAGGATTAGGAATCATTAAGCCATTTAATAATTCAATATCCTCAATATTCCTCACAAAATCCATAATTAGATTTATGAAATAATGAAAATCTCATAAATTGAAATTATCCAATTAATTAATTGTTGAGACTTAGGGGAAAGGGGAATAAATAAAGTTAATTTATTTATTCAATTAGGACATAGAGATAAACTATGGGTTATTCATCCCAAGAGGGAAATTAGTGAATTATTGATTGAGTTGAAGGCGTTGATATCGAATTGAAATGATTTTGATGATATTGATAAGGATTAGGATCAATTCTGGGGGTTTTGGAATAGTTTTGGAAATCACGAGGCATCGATGAGCTTTGACAATTATCTCATGATAATGATTAGAAATCATATAAAGGCATCAATGAACTTGGATGAAGCCCGAGGATAACTAAAGATATGGAGACATCGATGAACTTGGACAATGCTCTTGAAATGTGAAAGTGACAGTGAGGCATCGATGAACTTTGATAATGGCAGAGGATTGTTTGAAAGAGATTGAGAAGAAATTGATATGAGTTTGGAATGATCTTGGATTGATTTAGGAAGATTAGGACTTGGCTGGAATAATTTAGGAAGATGATCAATTTGGCCAAAATGAGAGAAATGTTAGTAATTGATGAAATGGAGGAATGGCACAATATTAGTGAATGATAAAGATCAAACACATAATATAGAAGACATGCTAAAAAGGGGGTATATGAAATGAACCATTTTTAGGTGTCTATATTTTGCCCCTCTTTGAGACAATGTGATTATGAGTGTTGGCTCAAAGAAAAATAGAAGATCATGCCCCATTGGATCGATAGAATGGAGGTAGGATGCCCCCTCAGAAAATTGGGAAGAAATTGATAGGAGGATAATTTTTTGAAAAGAAATATGATTGATTGAAGAAATGTTAGGAGAAAGAAGAAATTAGATGAAGAAATGTTAGTAAGATAGAAAGATTTTGGCTTTCATAAGTGTAATTATGTCATAAGAGTTTATTTTGATATTGCAAAATCAGATGAAACGCACCGTGGTACAAAAGCCAGAGCGAGAAAGTCATCCTTTTGCATAAACCAATACGATGCAGACATAGGATGATCTTCTCTGTCCTAAAGCATATAGAAGACATGCCCCATAATTTCATGAGATCATCAAATAGGTAGAAGATAAAGAAAAAAATTGGTCATGAACCATCCCTGCTACTCTCATAAGTTTAGATAATATCATCGAGTAGCATAGGAACATTATCAAAAAAAAAATCAGTAAAAGATAAAACACTCACTGAAACAATGTGATCCAACAAACATTCTGATCTTTTTTTACTTGCATTAAATTTTCTTTGATTGATAGCTTAGTTTGACTGATTGCATAAATGATTGATAAATTGGACATATTGATTGGTTGATAGATAGGAAAGATCAAAAGATTGAACAAGTCCAACCAAATTGAATTTTGTGTCACAATGACTCAGATCACATTTGTGAGAACATGGTTTCATTAACCACAAAATGATGATTTTTCCACTGATGTCTACAAACATGATGACCAATACGCAAAAGAAAGACAAGTATGTACAAATTTATTGCAGATTTTTGAAGAGATTTTGCATTTTTTAGGATTTTTGAGATATTTGAATTTTTTTGTGATGATCTTTTTTTCAGGACTTTTTATGATTTTTCAGCATCATATTTGATTTTTTTAGCAATTTTTTTCAGGATCGTTATTTGATTTTTAGCAATTTTTTCAGGACATTATTTAATTTTTTTGAATTTTGTGCTGCTTATTTGGATTTTTTAGGATTTTTTGAAATTTCCCCTAGTGTCTAGCAAGGCAGGGACATTGTCAAAGGGGAAATAGATTAGTAGATGGACAAAGGCCAACGGTCACTTACATGGGTTCTGGTTAGGTGCCAGGGACTATCCAAGAAATGGGATAACAAATTTTTTTATTTTTTTTTACCAAGCCGAGGGATTGACCATGACAATGATAGGATAAGGAAAATAGTTTTGCATTGAACGTCATTTTTTTTACATCAAGACCAAGATAGGAAGTTGGATAGGACAATGTTAGGACCTGGATAGGATAATGATAGGATATGAAAAGGAAAATGATAGGATATGGATAGGATATGCAAGATCAATCAGGGATAATGAGAAGGGATATGGAATATGGATGAAAGGTTTGTTGGAAAGATTGCTACAATGTAGACAATTTTTATTTTGTCATTGATGTGAAACCTTAACTAGTGAGACTATTGTTGTATGTTTGAGTACCTTATCTATTCATTGATGAAGATTTGAAAAGAATGGGATAACAAGAAGACCAAGGAAATGGTTGAGTTATGAGTATACACTAGGGTACTTGGTCATTTGGAACTTTGGAAAAGTGATACATTGTTTATCTATCATTGACAATTCACTAGAAGGTTGATGCCGAGAAAAGAAAAGTGAAAGGTGATGCCGAGCAAAGCAAAGATGATGTCGAGTGCCAGTGAAATGCTAAGGGAGACAGAGAAATCCAAGTAGCGGTATTTTGTTAATTGATGATATTTGAGATCTATGGCTAACATAGTTGATTTTATTGGGATATGCATTGTTAATTAAGATTGGTCCACACTCATTTAATGCACAGGAAACCATTATTAGCACATGGATTCAATGTTTAATTAATGAATGTATTGGAGAAGTAAATTAAATCTAATGATGGAAAGATCCGTTGGATCTGACCTAACCTAAGATCTACGATCTTGATTAAGTGGCAAAAGATTTATCTAACCTAGATGAAGAGGTATAATATAACCCACCATGGTTATTATCATTGTATCCAAGGGAGGAGAAGTTTGTCTGCAAGAGTATTGCATGGTTAATTGACTGATTGGTAAGACCTAGCAAACAAGGCTGATCAGAGAAGCAGAGAGAGATTGCTTGATGGATTTCCAAGCAGATCTCAAGTTTGAGATGAAAATGAAAGCCACTCAGTGAATTAGCATTAGAGCTAAAATTGGATCTGGATTTGAAAAGTAAGTTGTATGTATCAGATTATACCTGTTGATTACTTTCTAACCATTGTATCAATTCAAATCATTTAACCAGGTTGACCTAATAGTCATTGTATAAATCCTTATACAAGGTGACATTCAAACTAGAATTTTCTAAGTCCTCCAACAATTTCACTCCTGACAGGGTGATTAAATCCTTTAACTAGGTCACATTTGACAATGTGTTTTGCAACCTTTAATAGGGTTGGCTCCTAACAGGGCATCACTTCAAAAGAGTGAAATTTTGGTAGCATGTTACTGGTGTTTTTTCCCATATTGCGTTTCCATGTTAAATCATGGTGTCAAAATGTTTGAATGTTATTGTTGTGTTTTACTGTTAAGTTTCTGCATGCTTATTTCATTAGTACAGTAAACTGCACACTTTTGTTGTTTATTGCTGCCAAGCAGATCTAAGTTGTTGAAGTTGTTTTAAAGTTTTATATGGGCACATCTGGACCTAAGGATAACTGATTCACCTCCCCTATCAGTTATTCTAAATTCATCCTAACAATTGGTATCAGAGCACTTGTTCTCTTGAAAAAGTTTGAAGGTACTTGGAGATAAAGATCAAGATGTATAACAGGGATGGACCGAAGATTAACAAGGAAAACTTTATTGCATGGAAAAGTTTGATGAAACTTCACTTGGCTGGTATTGGTGATTCTGCTAAATGACATATTGAAATAGAATATGTAGCCCCTACTGGAGTTTTGAATGCTGTACATTTAAGAGAAAAGCATGGACATAATCAAGGAATGCTGGAACTTTTATCATCTCTAAACTATCATGAATTTGAGGACATCAAGGATTGTACAAGCACAAAGAAGATGTGGGATGCCCTTGCAACCATTTATCGAGGTGATACAAATGTACTAAGAGCCAAATCTGAAAACTTGAGAGGTAAGTTTGATGATTTAAAAATGCAAGAAGGAGAAAATATAGTGCAATAGTATAATAGGATAAATGAAGTTGTAAATGCTATTAGAGGAGCTAAGGGAACCATTGATGATGACACTATCATGAGCAAGGTACTAAGAACACTTCTTCCTATTTATGCTATTAGATTATCTGCAATCCAAGAACTGAGATGTACTCCTAATAACAATTTGACTCTAGAAAATTTAGTAGGAAGACTTACTGCATTTGAGATGTCAAATTTTGACAACTATACTCCACAAGCTATTGAATCTGCATTCAAGTCACAGATGGTCATCAGAAAATCAAGGAAAGGAAAGAAATGTGTGGGCAGTGACAGTGACACCTTAGATGATGATCTAGAAGAGCTTGAGGCACTTATGGCAAGGTGACTAGCTAGAGGAAAAGGAAAATTCAAAGGTAAACTTCCTATTATTTGTTTTTCTTGTAACAAACTTGGTCATATTGCTTCTAGATGTCCTGACAAGAATGAGAAAGATGAAAGAAGAGACAACAAGTAAAAAGATAGAAAGGATGACTGAGATAATAGAAAGTACAAGGATTACAAAGACAAAGGTAAGAAATCTTGTTATATAGCTGAAGAAACTTCTGACAGTGAATCTGATAAATCTGATGAAAATGATATAGAAGTTGTGTATGTTGCAATGAAAGATGATTATGATGATGATGATGAGAAAACTGCACTAATTTCTTATGTGAGTAAAGGTGATCATTGGATTATTGATAATGGTTGTTCACATCACATGACTAGTGATAAGGAAAAATTTGAAACCTTAGATCAATGTAAATGTGGATATGTTAATTTTGGTAATGATACACCTTGTAGAGTTAAAGGGAAAGGATCAATTCAATTGACTAGCAAGATTAGATGTGATGATGTATACTGGGTTGATGATCTTAAGTATAACTTGTTGAGTGTTTCACAGCTGAACACTTCTGGTTATAGAGTTGAATTCCATCACAGGAAAGAAAAGATCTATGATGCCAAAGGAGAATTAGTTGGAGGTGGTGAGCAAACAAAAGGTAACTTGTTCTGTCTAGATTTAGCTGAAGAGACATGCTTGTTTGCACAATATAATGATGTTTGGTTATGGCATAAGAGGCTATTTCATGTTAACTTTGATCACTTGGTAAGCATAAGTAAATTGAAAAAGGTTAGAGGGCTGCCTACGTTAAAGAAACCTAAGAATGCAATGTGTAAGCAATGTCAATTGGGCAAAATGACTAAATCTAGTTTTAAGAGTAAAACTCATACTTCTGAGAATATTTTGGAATTGGTTCATACTGACCTATGTGGACCTATTGGTGAGAAAAGTTACAGTGGAGACAAATATTTTACTCTATTTGTAGATGACTACTCTAGGATGATGACTGTTATGTTTCTCAAAGAAAAATCTAATGCATTTCAGTTGTTTAAGTGCTACTTGGAAAAAGTTGAAAAGGAAATAAGTAAGAGTCTGAAATGTCTGAGATGTGACAAAGGAGGTGAGATTATTTATAATGAGTTTAACAGATTCTGCAATGACCAGGGGATAAAAAGATAGATGTCAGCACCTAGGACACCACCACAGAATGGTATAGTTGAAAGAAGAAATTGATCTATCATGGATTGTGCCAGAACATTAATGATGGAGAAAAATGTTGCACAAAAATATTGGAGAGAAGCTGTAAGTACATCTATTTATACCTTGAACAGAGTACAAGTCAAGAAAGGTACAAATACTACACCTTATGAGCTATGGTATGGACATGGACCTATTGTAAGTTATTTTAAAGTCTTTGGGAGTAGATGTTTTATAATAAAGGATAACAGAAATGGTAAACTCAATGCTAAAGGAGAAGAAGGCATATTTATTGGATATTCTACTAAGAGTAAGGCATACAAATGTTTGAATTCTAACACTAATAAAATTGTGGAAAGTGCAAGTGTTAGAATTGATGAATATGCAGAAAGAAATGAATCTGAAGCATGATTGAGCCTGAAATTTATAGATCATTCACTTATCCTGAAGAGGAGGATTCTAATGAAACTGAAAATGAAGTTGTCGAGCAACAGTTTGCACCTACCGAGACACAAAATGAAATTTTTAGGCAAAAGGAGGTGACTGCCGAGCTATCTAATGGAGATTCTGAGTCACAGTTTCACCCTGAATTGAACTTGAGTGATCAAACTAAAGTTTAGAAAGAGCCTACTTTGGCAAAATATGTAAGAAGGCACTATAAACCTAATCAAATCATAGGAGCAAAGGGTTCTGTAGTTATGACAAGAGACAAATTAAGAGAAGACACATGTTTTCTATGTGATTTTGAGCCTAAGACGATAAAATATTCTTTGGAAAATGAAGACTGGATTCAAGCCATGAATGAAGAGATAGACTAGATTGAAAAGAACAAGACATGGACACTAGTACCGAGACCTGACAACAAAAATGTAATTGGTACAAAGTGGGTATTCAAAAATAAGTTGAATGAACATGGAGACGTGGCAAGGAATAAAGAAAGAATGGTATGCAAAGGATATGCACAAGAGGAAGGAATTGACTATGGAGAGACATTCGCCCCAGTTGCAAGATTGGAGGGTGTAAGAACTCTACTTGCATATGAAGCCTACATAGGATTTCAAGTCTATCAAATGGATGTGAAGTCGGCATTTATAAAAGGGATATTAGAAGAAGAATTATATATTGAAGAAGGTAATGGATTTGTTGACCCAAGCAAAAGAAAATGGTTTGTAGACTGCACAAGGCATTATATGGACTGAAACAAGCACCCACATAATGGTATGAAAGATTGCACAATTATGTGATGAAGATTGGATTTGCAAAAAAAAATGACAAAAGCAATCTGTATTTGAAAACAGAGCAAGGTAAAGGAATTTTATTGGCTGAAATTTTTGTAAATGACATCATATTCAATGGAGAAGATATGATATGTAAAGCATTTTCAAAAGAGATGCAAATTAAATTTGAAATGTCTATGTTTGGTGAGATAAAATTCTTTGTTGGTTTACAAATACATCAAATGAAGAATGGTATCTATATTACTCAAACAAAATATGTCAAGGAGATACTGAAAACTTTTGGTATGGAAGAGTCAAAACCAGTGAGTACACCCATGGCTACTGGACAGAAGTTGACAAAGAATGATGATACAAAAGAGGTAAATCAAACACTGTACAGATCAATGATTGGTAAGATACAATATGTTGTACATAGTAGACCTGATATTGCATTCACAGTTGGAATTGTTGCTAGATTTTCTGCTAATCCAAAAGAGACACATATAATGGCAGTGAAAAGAATTTTGAGATATTTGAAAGGTACAGAAGACTATAGCCTATATTACAAAAGGAATGACAAGTTTGAACTCAGAGTCTATACTAATTCTGACTGGGCTGGTAATGTTGATGATAGAAAAAGCACCATAGGACGAGCATTTCTTTTGGGGAAAAGATTAGTTTCCTAGACAAGCAATAAACAAAATTGCACTTCACAATCTACAACTGAAGTCGAGTATGTGGCAACAGCAGTTAATTGTTCAAACATTGTGTGTTTGAAGATACTATTGAAAGGTATGAAGGAGGAGATCATAGAACCAGTTGTCGTATATTGTGATAACACAAGTGCCATTAATATTTCCAAAAATCATGTAATGCACTCTAAGACAAAACATATAGCTATCAAGTATCATTACTTGAGGGAGCTAGTTCAGAAGAAGGAAGTGAGACTCGAATATGTGAACTCTAAGGAACAGTTGGAAGACATATTTACAAAAGCATTACCTAAGGATGCTCATGAGTATCGAAGAGGTAAATTGGTGGTGATTCCCCTAGCAGAGGCTAACTAGTTTGGAATGGTACTATTGCATCAGATGTTTTAATCAGAACACTTTACACATTGATGCACAATAAGTCACATTTTTAGGATGCTACCTAAAATCTGTGAAGTGGAAGACAAGAACAGAAAATAAGATCAGTCATAAACAAAGATGATAGGAACAACATGATACAAAGATTAGAATAGAATAATTTGCATAATGGAGATGTCAACATCTTTGGCATTGTTGTTAAAGAGGGAGATTATTGCTAAAACAGATTATTACTAAAATAGATATGAGGGAGATATTACTGAAAGAGGGAGCTGAACAGTAACAGAAAACATTTTGGTGTGATTATAGACATAGAGGGAGTCAGAATGAAGCTAAAGACATTAATGAAGATTTGTTCATATCAGGAACACAGGCACTTTTTGGATTGTATGGTAACTTTGGTTGGAAATTATTGTTTTACAGTTTAGTGTTTCCATCAATGCCAAAGAGGGAGATTGTTGGAAAGATTGCTACAATATAGACAATTGTTATTTTGTCATTGATGTCAAACCTTAACTGGTGAGACTATTGTTGTATGTTTGAGTAACTTATCTATTGATTGATAAAGATTTGAAAAGAATGGGCTAACAAGAAGACCAAGGAAATGGTTAAGTTATGAGTATACACCATGGTACTTGATCATTTGGCACTTTGGCAAAGTGATACGTTGTTTATCTATCACTGACAGTTCACTGGAAGGTTGATGCCGAGCAAAGTAAAGTTGATGTCGAGAAAAGTGAAAGGTGATGCCGAGAAAAGCAAAGATGATGTCGAGCACCAGTGAAATTCTGAGGGAGACAGAGAAAGCTGAGCAGCAATATTTTGTTAATTGATGAGATTTGAGATCTATGGCCTACATACTTGATTTTATGGGATATGCATTGTTAATTAAGATTGGTCCACACTCATTTAATGCACAGGAAATTGTTATTAGTGCATGGATTCAATGTTTAATTAATGACTGTATTGGAGAAGTAAATTAAATGTAATGATGGAAAGATTCGTTGGATCTGACCTAACCTAAGATTAACGATCTTAATTAAGAAGAAAAATATTTATCTAACCCAGATGAAGAGGTATAATATAACCCACAGTGGTTATTTTCATTGTATCCAAGGGAGGAGAAGTTTGTATGCAAGAGTATTGCATGGTTAATTGACTGATTGGTAAGACCTAGAAAACAAGGCTGAGCAGAGAAGTAGAGAGAGATTGCTTGATGGATTTCCAAGAAGATCTAAAGTTTGAGATGAAAATGGAGGCCACTCAGTGAATTAGCATTAGAGCTGAAATTGGATCTAGATTCACAAAGTAAGTTGTATGTATCAGATCACACCTGTTGATTACTTTCTAACCATTGTATCAGTTCAAATCCTTTAACCAGATTGACCTAATAGTCATTGTATAAATTCTTGTACAAGGTGACATTTAGACAGGAATGTTCTAAGTCCTCCAAGAAGGCCACTCCTGATAGGGTGATTAAATCCTTTAACTAGGTCACATTTGACAATGTGTTTTGTAACCTTTAACAGGGTTGGCTCCTAACAAGGCATCACTTCAGAAGAGTGAAATTTTGGTAGCATGTTACTAGTGGTTTTTCCCATATTAGGTTTCCACGTTAAATCATGGTGTCAAAATGTGTGAATGCTATTGTTGTATTTTACTGTTAAGTTTCTGCAAGCTTATTTCATTAGTACAATAAACTGCACACTTTTGTTGTTTATTGCTGCCAAGCATATCGAAGTTGTTGAAGTTGGTTTAAAGTTTTATATGGGAACATCTGGACCTGAGGATAACTCATTCACCCCCCCCCCAGTTATTTTTAATTCATCGTAACAAAGTTGTGATAGGATAGGCAATATAGACCAAAGAGATCAAGACAATGTAAAGCAGATAGGACATGTGATGCTTCAAGGATGATTTGTAACCGTGTCAAGATCAAAGTTGGGGAAAAGGGGATAGGATAATGGATATGACAGGCATAGGATAATGGAGAACATGCTAAGGATAATCGAGGATAATGCAAATGAAATATTCCCCAAGTATAGACTACAAGAAGTTCATAGAATTACACATGATGCCTGTTTGCCAGGTTTTCATCATGGTACTTGCCTAAAGCACCTATTTTCTAGGTTTTCACTATTGGACGAAATTATTTCTCTTGACTCTTTTTTTGTGTTGCCAAGATGCTCGTTTTCCAGGTTTTCATCAAGGCAACTTTTTCCTTTTTTCATATTTTTTTTCTTTTTTGTTTTTTTTTGACATTTTTTTATTTTTTGGAAGAAATTGGACACATGAAGTGATCACATGGACAGAGGACTCAAGCGCCTTACTCTTTGAAATGTTCTTTTGAAAGATATTGTGCAAAGATGTTGGTAGGATAATGACAAAGGGATATGAATTGGGTGATTAGATAAGGATGGGACAAGCTTTATGCAAGGGATTGGATAGGTTGGATGAAAGGTTGGAAAATAGGTGTTGGATAATGAAGGGACTGTATGCCAACTTTCTTTGAAGTGGAAGGGAATGGATGCAACAACATTTGCACACACCTTGAGGGGTGATGGAGTGATAGAGGAAAATGAGATTTTGGATTTTGAAGCATTAATGAAGGAATGGATATGAATTTTGGGACACAAGGACCCAAAATGGATTTGGAAGATGGAAGACATTTAGATGGAGGGATAGCAATTTTGGATGCCAATTTGGACTTTTCTTTGGGACTCTGTGCTTCAAGGAGCTTCTTGGGAATCCACATGCTTTTTTATTTTTCATTATTTTGAGGGTCCTTTGAATGTATTGCTTGCACAATGGATTTTGGAACCCATATGGCTTTTGACTTTATTTTTTGCTCAATGGGCCTTTGTAGCCTTTTTGATAACTCTTTTTTTTATATTTTGGATCAAATTTTTCTTCTTTTGTACATGTCGATTATACTGGACATGTTGATCCTTGATATCATGTAGATTGCTTGACTTGTAGACTTTATGTTTGGCATCCAAATTTCTTTGAAAGGGAATGGAATTCATGGATGGATAGGAATTGTATGGAGGTATTTTGGATGGATGGAAGGTTCCCCATGGTGTATGCCTTTGCTGACTTGCATGTGGGAAAGCGTAAGGGGATTGTGAGCTAGTGGAGGGAGGAATATATGGACCTAAGATGGATGGAAGGGTTGAAGGGGGAAGTATATGTCTAGATTTGGATTTTGAAGGGATACCAATGCCTTGAGATGTAGATTTGTTATTAAGACCATGGCCATTGGAATTTTATTGGACATGTAAGGGTTTCAATATACCTTTTGCATAGAGTTCTAACCCTTTGACTTTATAATGCTTTGTTTGACCAGTAGAATACTTTCTACAAGACGCGAGTCCATTATTATGAGGTGTGAATGATATGGAAGGACTTATAGGACCATGAGGTGGATTAGACTCAATAGAAATAGGGTATCCCATTTGAAGTGTAAGGGGTTCATGAACAACTTGCATAGATGTACAAGGAACAATAGGATCCTGCGATGGTGTATGAGCAGTGACAGGATGATCTGGTAGTATAGGATCTTGTGGGGGATCTAAAGGGATGATGTGATCTTGAGGAGAACATGAAGGTGAAGGGATACCTTGATCTTGGATTGGAAAGGGATCTTGGGAAGATATGGAAGGGAGATCATGATCTTGCTTGGGAAGTGGGAGGTCAATGGGACTTGGAAGGATATTTTTCTGTTGAGGTGGAAAAGGATCATTTTGGATAGGGGGATAAGGATAGTGGGATCATCATGAGGCTGAAGGGAAATGGGGTCTTGGTCAACAATAGGATAGAATTGGTCATTGAAGGGGTCTTGATCTTGATATGTTTTTAGACATGTTTCTTCATTCTTTTTATCATCCTCTTGACATGGGATATGACATTGGACATGCAAGGGGGATTATTGAAAGGGGTCAACATTTTGATATGATGAAGATAGAATTTGGATAGGAGTCTCATGAATAGGCTTGATTGAAATGGGAGGACATGGTGGAATTGATTCAAAGGAACTTGGGCTATGTGTAGGACTAGCTTGGACGTCTTTCGTGGATAGCCGTTGGAAGGTTGCATTGTTGGAAGAATCACTTGATGGGGAAGGAGGAAATTTCTCTTGGGAGGAATGTGGAGATGAAGGGGTGGAAGAAAACATGGATGTTTCTTCAAGTTCAATGTCTTGAGGGGAAATGGGTATGTCATCCATGTGATTGTTTTGGGATGAGCCATTGCTAAACATGGGTAAATTATTTATGTCATCCTCTTCATTTATAGGATCCTATTTTTGAAACAAATTCTTTAAAACTTTAGATTTGAATTTGCACTATTTGATGGGTCTGGTTAGTAATACCTCATCATTATTTACATGTTGGGAAGATTTTTTGGATTGAACATGTTCCTCAAAAGAGTTCTTATTAATTATGATTGGTTGATGTTAAAAAGATGTCACATTTGAATTTTTATTTGTTTGATAAGACATTGGTGGTGAATTGGAGGACACAAAAGGTTCCTCAAGGAATGTTATTGTTTGTGATCTTGGTATTGATTGTCGAGTTTGCATGATTGGCACAAGAGGTTTTGAAATTGTTTGAAGATCACTTGGTTGTATTGGAACAAAGATTGGTTCATAATTTGGTGGTGGCCGCATTTGAATTATGCCACAGTCAGGTTGAAAGGTTTGATTTGGAACTTCGTTGAATGATTTATTTCAAATTTGAGCAAATGGAGACTGATTTGAAACTTGATTGAATTGAGCATGATCTAGAAATTGGTAGAAAAAAGTTTGCTTTTTCACATGATTAAATTGGGCTTTGTTAAATTGTTCATTTGCCTCATTGAGTTGTGAAATGAGTTTTGGTATCTTTGATTTCTCAATGAGAGATAGTGTGTCAATTTCACCAAATATTCACTTGGACATCCAAGGAGTTTGTCCATCTCCTTTCTACTCTTTATCATCCTTTCTGAACTCTCTTCCAAGATTTTCTTTTCTTTATCTAATTTTGCTTGCAACTTTTGAATCATGTTTGCATGGACTTGATGTAATTGATTGTTTGGTTGTGTTGATGTCATTTGCCTTGGATCAAAAGCTTGTTGTTGCAAAGTTATATCTTGTCTTTGATAAAAAGGTAATTGTGATTTTCCTTTTCATGGAAACATGGGTTGATAAGTATCTTGTTTCCTTTTGGAAGCTTGGAACCTAGTGAAGATTGACATGATGACTATATGCAAATGCAAGATTTTTTTGGATTTTTGGAAATGAAATTTTTGAAATGAAACTTTTGAAATGCAAGGAGCTTATGAAAAATGAAACCTAAGCTTTATGCAACTATGTTTTTGGTTTTTTGGAATTTGACAATAAATCTTTGGAAAGGAAACAAACATAAGAGCATAACCTCATGATGTTGAATAAGAATCTTGACTTGAAAAAAAGGATTGAGGGACAAGGGACAAGTTTGATAAAAAGGATTAGGTAAAATCCATCATGTCAAAGGTGGAATATGACCAATTGATAAGGGGGGGTTTGAAATTTTTGGGACAAAAGGGGACCAAGTCAAGATCCTATTTTTCATGTCATAAAGAAATGTTCCATGATTTGGATACTTTTCTAGGATTGTTTGCAAAGTTTTTAAAGAGGACCTAAAATGAGCTATGTATGCAAGAGGACTATGATTAGGACTTATGCAAAAAGGACTATAATGAGGATTGTAATGAGGTCTATAGTGCAAGGGATTTTTTGAAATGCAAATGCAAGGAGATTAGAGCATGAATATGCAATTTGAAGGCTATCAAGCATGCCAAGAGGTTCCAAGTGAAAAGTTTAAGGTTCCATATGTTACTCAAAGAAAAGGTGTTTTTGACCATTTGATTGTTTTTGAAGCTGATTTGGAAAAAGTGATCTTTAAGAAGAGTGTTTTTTAAGATGTTGTCATTTTTATTAAAGTTTGAACACTCACACAAGTCACATCATTTAGAATGGTTTTTGTAAAAATGAACAAACACACCACTTCCTAAGGATAGAAAGGACAGTATCTGTTGAATCCCCACTTGAACCAAATTTCATCCATGCTTACTAATATTGGAAAACCTAGAAGCTTGGAGGCATGGGCTCCTCCTTGCAGTGCACTCACTTCTCAGGCACTCCAAGCTTCAAGTCCCAAGGGTCATCACTTCCCAAGGGATTATTGTCTCAACTAATAGCCGCGAAAGTGTGGGGTGTCGTAGTTGGTCTTTGACCTTCTGCACCAATAGATAGAAGGTTTTTGGCTACTATGACATCATGTTTACTAAGAGAATCCATTCATGTGGTTATACGTGTGGCAGATTAGCTCCGTTATGGGGGCCTCCCAGCCTATGAAATTTATGTTTCATAGGTTTTAATGTACCATAAGGGTACTGAGGGAGATCTTCTTCCCTGTATAATGCATTCAACACCCGTTAATTGTGAGATTATTCACAATGACATCTTTTGTATCCCAGTTTGGATGGGCTTGAATTTAACATGTTACTGGTTGGGCATCCACTCTCACTGGCTCTACTAAAGCACTTGGGATGTAGCCACACTAAAGGACTTGCATAGATTTATCTTACACCCAAGGTCTATGATAGTGAGGGGAGAGGATACATCCATACATTTCCTTGGATTTATAAACTAAAATACACTTGAAGCACATGAATGAAATGGTTCATTGTAAAGCACCAAGCTGAAGTGTTTGCTAACTACTAAAAACACACATGAAGGTTTCAGAAAACATAAGGTCTTCTACAAATGTCCTGCATTGAAACCATTAGTAGTTTTTAATGGTTCATTCTTCATTCCATGATTTCCATAATGCTGCAAAAATCATTAGTAACACATAAACATGCATACAAAAGAAAAGCATGCAAATCAATTGAAATTGGAACAAGTGCACCTTGATTTTTTTTATGCTATTTACCTAGTCATAAAGATCCAATGTTTAGATATATCTCTAGACCAGAATAGTATAAATGGAAAGAGATAAACCCTCTTAAAAATAAATTACCTTTCCTAAAATGTAATAATTTTCAAAAAATTCCTTAATTTGTGTCATAGGGACCCTATTTTTCAAAACAGACAAGTTTTCAAAGATATATTTATTTCGGTCATTATTTGTCATGAAAATTAAAAACTTAGAGAACAGACCCCATTTAGTTTTCAAAGATCTTTCTAGAAATGTAACATTTTTATACAAATTCACTCATTTTCACCCAAAATTAATATTATATGAAAACTCATAAAAACACAATAAATCATGCAAAATTAATCAAAAAAATCTGATTTTTAGATTGTAGGATCTCGATACCATCCCCAACTTGCAATAAAAATTTCATGGACAGATTCCTAGCCGTTTGAGAGATATGATCAAATCATTGAAAACCTGCATGCAACAACAAAACAGAAAACAAAACCTGCATGCAAACAAATGTATCATATTTTTAGCATGTTCACGTCGGGTTCACCAAATGTAAGTCCAGAAAAAGGCATTAGAGCATATTTAAGAGACCACAAACCCTAAATAATATGCTAACCTATCTAATCTATCATGAAAGCCATTCAAAACAAGAGTTCATAAAAATATAGCATAAAAACTCTAAGAACTCCCTTCAAATGTAACTCCCATGTTCTCCTTTCTTCTCCATAAGCAGATTTAATGTTTTCTCTTTGACAATCACAATTGCACAAAGACACAAAAGCCAAGTTTGCAAGTGAGAATACTAGGAGAGAGTGATCTCACCTTGAAAGAATGAGCATCCCATTTTATAGAAAATGAGAGTCATTTAGGTGAGATTGCACAAAATCTATGCATAAATGCAGATTTTGGTTGGTGATATGTTAGGAAGCATGATATGGGGGAGATCAAATAAGGAGATATTGAGAATATTCATGAAGCACCTTAATAGGGATGTGAATCCTCAATTAAGGGATATGGAAATTAGGTAAGATTAGGAATCATTAAGCCATTTAATAATTCAATATCCTCAATATTCCTCACAAAATCCATAATTAGATTTATGAAATAATGAAAATCTCATAAATTGAAATTAGCCAATTAATTAATAAAAATTAATTAATTGTTGAGACTTAGGGGAAAGGGGAATAAATAAAGTTAATTTATTTATTCAATTAGGACATAGGGATAAACTATGGGTTATTCATCCCAAGAGGGAAATTAGTAAATTATTGATCAAATTGAAGGTGTTGATGTCGAATTGAAATGATTTTGATGATATTGGTAAGGATTAAGATCAATTCCAGGGGTTTTGGAATAGTTTTGGAAATCATGAGGCATCGATGAGCTTTGACAATGCTCTCGCGATAATGATTAGAAATGATATAATGGAATCTATGAACTTGGATGATGCCAGAGGATAACTAAAGATAGGGAGACATCGATGAACTTGGACAATGCTCTTGAAATGTGAAAGTGGCAGTGAGGCGTTGATGAACTTGGACAATGCCAAAGGATTGATTGAAAGAGATTGATAAGAAATTGATATGAGTTTGGAATCAAATGAGTTTGGAATGATCTTGGATTGATTTAGGAAGATTAGGACTTGGTTGGACTGATTTAGGAAGATGATCAATTTGGCCAAAATGAGAGAAATGTTAGTAATTCATGAAATGGAGGAATGACACAATATTAGCGAATGATAAAGATCAAACACATAATATAGAAGACATGTTTAAAAGGGGGTATATGAAATGAACCATTTTTAGGTGTCTAGAGTTTCTAATTTCACCGGTTAATTGCATCCTAAGGATTTGATAGATTGGATTGGAGAACTAGAAGACTACTTTGAGCTTGAAGATACTGGAGACCCACAAAGGGTTATGTTAGTAATAACTGAGAGGGAGGGTGAATCAGTGGCCTCAAAAATATTCCAATAATACACCCAGAAACTTAGTGCCACTATATTAAGCCTCTAGTTATCTTCAGTCCTATAAGATGAATGCCTTAAAATACAATTATAAACTTACTACTGCTCAGAATGCTTTGTTAAACCTTATACTATATGTTTACCGAATAGCAGTTTGTTAATTTATCGAAAGACAATAAATTATATAGAGTATACCGATCAATCCAGTTAAGATATGTGTAATGCAAAACACTAAAGTAATGACTCATAAACACATTGACACATGGATTTTTAACTTGGAAATCCTGTTAAGGGAAAAACCACTTGGGACCGGTAACCCAAAATTTTCACTCTTCTAAAGTGAGCTCGGTGAGGAGCCAACCATGTTAAAGGTTACAAACACACTTTTAGGTGTGACCTTTTTAGAGGATATAAAAGTTTAGTTTGTCACTTGATATTGGGCATCTCTATGCTACATTCCTTGGTCAAACACTCACTTGGCCTATCAATAGGTATCTCGAATCTCATGTTATCTTCGTGATCAAAATTTTTGATACTCCTATGGATGTATCTCAATATAGAAAGGATCTTTAAATCTCACTCGATTAAGAGACTTTCTGTACAATGGTTAAACTAAAATAGTATGATCTGTTCACATATACAACTTATACTTTCCGATTTTTAGATCTATTGTAATCTCATAAAATTAATCTAATCAATATGTCCTTTTAATACCTTT
The DNA here is from genome assembly GCA_018584345.1 of Thuja plicata. NCBI lineage: Eukaryota > Viridiplantae > Streptophyta > Pinopsida > Cupressales > Cupressaceae > Thuja > Thuja plicata. The sequence continues at coordinate 666,471 of MU219874.1, read as the reverse complement.
ACTCCACGTTTGTTCTTCTTGGTGATGCTATGCTCTGTTGCTCGGTGTTTACATAAATCCTTAGCTCTTTCCTTAGCTTGATTGATCAGCATTGTATGAAGCTTCTCTTCATCAGTTTCTCTTTAGCATCTTCTTTTTCATTCACTCCCCTTAATTTGTAATGTATTAAGTTTGTCTCTTAAATAGACATGATATCACCATTTTTAGGTTTTTGATTTTCTTGATCTTGGTGTGATCCACAATCTTAGCCAATTAGATTTAAAGAAAAACTCTTGTTTTATCTCCCAGAGATCTTCTTGCCAACTAGACAAAATAGCTTTAAATCCTTTACTTATCTCTGGCTTTATCGTGTCAATGAAAACAATGATAACAACCAGTTAAGTCTATATTTAGATATGCCAACTAGATATTTTTTCATTTTTGAACTCCAGTTATTTTTGTTGGAAATACAATATGGGAAAGAAAGATACTAAGAGGGGGGTGAATCAAATCTTCAACATTTTATCTCTTAAAACAAACTGATCTACAATCATGCATAAATGTAATTGATTTATCATCTAGTAGCATCCATGATAGTAAATAAATAACTCGAGACATAGAATTTGGTAACCCAAAAACCCAATAAGGTAAAACTAGGGTGGGGATGACACCCACAAAAATCTTCACTACTGCAGCAATAAAGTGTGCATGTTAGGGCTACAAAATTTGATCACTTCTGGTGATCTACCTGGTTAAAGGTCTACCTGGTTAAGAGATTCAAATCATTACAATCTACCTTGTAAAAGGATTTAAACTTACAACAAAGTAAGCACTCAGCTAAGAGATTTATAAAGGCCTTGTAGAACCACTCTGTTAATATATTTCACCTAATACACTTGTTAGAATGTCTCAAGATCTGATCCTTCGATATGCACTCTGATGTTGATAACGAATCTCCTCTTTTCAATACCTTCTCTGATATGATAATCTGATATATATTTACTCTATTTCTCACTACTCTATCACTCTGCTAGATCTATGCTTCCTCTCTCAAAAAAACCCTTCACACATCTCTCATGTACGCATATATCTTCTCTCACAGTACACTCCAGTTAGGGTAAGAAGGAATCTTAATTTACTTTACGGATCTGGAAATTAGATCTAGATCAACGATTAGGATCAAATGCTTATACTACTTGGACAATCCAATTTATGATTGGCTCCATGCCACGTAGTGGGATCAAATAAGTAAATGTGTAGTTATCCCATTGAAAATATTAAATGCTTAAATAAGTTGGCCCAAAATAGTTTACCTCAAATTTGGTGTCATTCCTGATATACAAAGCAAAATTGTCTTGCTCGGCACAAAAAGACTCTGGCACCTCACATGGACTAAACTTAGAAACTGTGTGACTTGGAAACTATTATTTTCTTGGCAATGACTATGACAGATAGCTCGGCCTAAATCAGATAGTTCGGCCGCAGTGATGACCGGCTAAAAATACCTAGATAAATGACTAATTATGGGACACTAATGATCAACAAAAACTTAGAGATCAACAATCTCCCCCTTTGATATTAGTGGCAAAAACACTTATCATTTCTTTTATATTCACAAAATTTTCCTAAGTACACAATGTACTCCCCCTTAGATTATACTTCATACTTCATACACTATCTACATAATATACATGCCTTCATTAAAGAGATTTATACCTAGTTCTACACATATTTTTCTATTTCTTGTCATGTTTCCCCCTTGTTTTTTTCATTGATAGTTGTAGGGGTTAAGTTATATTTGTCCAAAAATGGTTTATGAAGCTGTAATATCAATGCAAATGATGTATCCCAACTATCCTTAACAAACTTCATAACCTACAACTTAACTTCTAGCTCGGTAGCTAGACTTACCAAATTGTCTGTAGTAGAGAGATGAGAATCTCTCTTGACTAATTCTCGTGCAGCTGTTAGTTCCTTCTAAATAACCTCTAGATGAGGTATCAAGTTAGCTTGAATTGTTATTAATTTGGCCCTGATTCAGCCATCTAATTTAGCCATAAGCTCATCTAATCTCCTTTGTGCATGAGTCAACCTATCAAAATGTATGGAGCTATAAATAGCATCCATGCTCAATAAACTTTTTGTTGACTTCATATCTAAATTCAACTTCTCAATAAGCTTTTGATTATTCATTTGCAAAGAATGTTACATCACATAAGCTTTTGTACAAAGAAAAAACATTATTTGCAACTTCCTCAAGAATCTCAACAAGAGAAGAAATTTCAACATGTTTGGTAGCAATCTCTCCAGATATCTTCTCCAATACTTTGTTCTCAAATCTTCTCTCAGACCATTGCAACAATTTGTCATTTTCCTCAATATTTTCATTAGTAACTTTCTGCACAATGTGAACTAACTATTCTAGTATTGGTGCTTTCTCATTTACATCTTCCATATCAAAATATTTAACAAAAATATCCTTTATGTTATGTAGAACTTGCTTCTACTTTTGTTCCCTCTTCATTTCCTCTTGTCTCTTCTTCCTCTTCAATAGGTCTTGAAGGGTCTGAATTTTCTCATATGTCAAACTTTCAGGATCCCATTTAGGAATCACAATAACCTCATCCAATGTGACATTTAAGCTTGGTGACTTTTTCTTTTTTAGCTTCCTCTTCTTGAGCTCTGGTGAGCCGATACTCGGCTTAGGTTCTATGATATCTTTTCCTTCATCAGTATTAATTTCAATTGGTGCCTTCATCTGAGTCAAGATTTCCTGCTGGTCAGGTATACTTCCCATTTTTGGTCTTGTGGGAGTAGATGATACAGAGTGTGGTAGATCCACCAACAATTGTATAGCCTCTTGCTCTATAGGCTTATTTGCAATTTCTTCCATCTTATCTCCACTATCTAGAACTCTTTGTACAACCTCTAAAATAGGTGGGTTATTATTTGTTACCTCATTTTCTCCTTCTTTCTTTATCTCGGCCTTAGTTGCTCAAATGGGTGATTGCATACCTATGTCTGCCGGCTCATTCTGATCCTCGGCATCCAAATTTTTGTTATCTCCAAGTGTAGTGTCAATGGGACTATCCATTGTCAAATCTACACTTTTTACATTGTTTGTTTCCTCTTGTGGTTTTGTCTCAGTCTCTGCTTGATCAATAGCAATTTGGTCTTCCATTTCCTTTTGCTTTGAGGTTCCTTCACCTTTCTTATCTACCTTCTTAGTTATTAACCCAAAGATTTCTTTCTAAATTTTGGTGCTCTATTTTACTACACCTTCAACGTCATTTTTCAATATTGCATAGGCTCTTTGTTTAGGAATAAACTTCTTTTTATATTGTTTAATAAATTTGGCTATCTGTTTCTTTGTTAGTCCAGCAATGACATTATCTAGTGTTCCTTCCCTTATCTCTCTTTCAGTCATCAAAGCATACTACCACTTTTGTGATAAAATATCATAAAGATCTATAGGAAAAAGGTTTCCTTTCTCTATAGGTGTCATCTTGAATGTACACATCATATCTAATAGTTCTTCCTGAATCTTATGCTTGTCTTCTATGCTTTGCTTCTCATATTTGATAAATTTAAATCTTGCTAAACCAGCTGTACTTCTAATATTCTTGCATACCTCATCAATATTGGTCAGGAGTTTATGTGATGTTGTAGGTATGTTGATAGGTTCTTCTGTATCTATCTTCTCCTCATCCTCTTCTTGCTCCAAGATTAGTTTTCTCCTTGGTCTCTTCTCAATTTTTCTTGGTACTTCCTTTGTTTCAACTTGTTTTATCTTCCCTAAATTTCTCTCTCCAGCATTCTTCTTTGTATATACTTTTGTTGATGCAGCTTGAGATGAAATAGTTGATGCCCTTTTCCTAGGCCAATTAGCAATAGGAGGGGTTGCCTTAGGTTTTGCTTTGCTTTCTTTAGTTTCCTTGGCAACCACTGGCTGCTTCCATTTTCCTTTCACAGTGATATCCTCTTCAGGTTCACTCTCCTCTTCTCCACTAGACATATCTTCTCCATGTCCTGTTGATAAACCCAAAGGTGCATCCTCTATTTCTTCATCACTCTCAATTCCAACCATCTTCTTCAGATTTTTTACAATCTTTTTCCTTTTCCTCTCCATAGTGCCATCCTTCAAATCCATAGAGATTTTGAACTTGACTTCATCGTAGTTTCCAAAATGCTTAACAAATCTATCAATTTCTTCTTCCAGTAGAGATGTTATAGCTGCATATGTCTCATCAATGTTCACTTCATAAGGTAATGGACTTATCCATGATACCCTTGGTACTATAGCCTAAACATAAGTAAAATCTGTGTCTACCAGGAAACATATATCCTCATAGTGTTTCTCAACTAGTGATCTGGGAATCCTGCTTCTCAATCTCATATTTTTCTTAAATTTGAAAAATTATGTTCCCATCACATTGTCAAAGCTATCACCTAATTTTTGAATAAGTACATTAATTTTTTGTGTAATAGGTCTGTCTATTTTCCACACTAGGCTTACAAACGTAGGAAATATATTTTGTATATAGAAAAATATGCAAATGAGTAGAGATCCAAACTTACACATTGAGTTGTTTGCCTTTCAGATTGAAGAAAGGTTCTCAGCCAGTTGCATCAATTGAAGCTTGGCAAGTTCATAAGTATGATCCTTATTCACAATCTTCCACGCCTGGTTGACTGCAATACATTAGACACTACCCAGTCGGCTCAACTTATAAAACTTGTGAGCAATAACTCTAACTGCAAAATCAAGCTCCAAATATGTAATTGTAGAGATCATCATTCCTCTTTTATTCAAAATAGCTCCAGTGAATTATTCTATATTGTTTTCCTTACTTTGAAATCTCATAGTTCTCTTTCCGTTAACAATTGGATAACCAGTTACGTGATGAATGATTTCCTTTGTAATCTTAACTGGTCCATTTCCAACCATATGTTCATGTCATGTACATGACTAAGACTAATCTTGATCCATTCCATTCTAAAATCCCTCAGAAAGTCTAGGGCATGAGTTAACCCTCTCTCGGCTAAATATTTGTGTTCAACTTTTAGGGCTCATCTTTGCACAATTTGCTGTAAGATTCTCTTAGCCTGTGATCACCAACTTCACTTATCTTGCACATATAACATGACCTAATATCATGAATCATGAGTACCTTAGGTGGAATTGATGATAGGGCTCCAGTCAAATCACCGTGGATGGCACTCTTAGGAACTGCATGAAAATTAGGAGGTGCACAGGTGTCGCTCCTTACCAATTGTACTTTTCACAACTCCTTCTCCATACCCTTCACTACTACGGAAGAACTAGTGGCCATGTGTTCAAAAGAAATAGGTTTTCAAACATGATGAACATAATACCTTGGTAGATGTCAAAATTTGTACTTTTTACTCAGGATAGCCGATGGCACACTGTAGAAATCTTCAAAAGATCTTTGTAGAAATAAATTTCGCAAATGCTCCAACACTCTGTGAAATTCTCAATCACAAGGTGAAAATGAGTATTGAATGACTCATTCCTTTATAGGCTCCAAAGGTCAAAAGTTAGGTTTGCAATAAATTTTTAGTCCGTTGAGTGAGTGCCAAACAGTTATCCTCGGCCGACTCACAAAACTCGTATATCTCTTGGTCGTAACCCATACCAGCTTGTCACATACTGGAGAGCTCGGTCTTAGTGTACAATAGTACTTTTGCTCGACACCTATAGTGCATATTGACTTTGATAGGTACATATCTCAAAAATATCTCCTAATGCATCTTAACATATGCAGCTATGGAATTTTGCACTATATATGTTAGGAACTGATAAAATATATGAGATATAAACACAGTTCCTCACATACCATTTTTTCTTAATTAGTGATGGTGTGATCACCTGATCCATTCGATTGGGTCACCTGGGCTTCAGTTGCTTTGCTGCTACTTGGTTCTATTTTCCTTATCCATGTCTGGTTCATCTGTGCTCTAATTTATTCAATAGTAGGAGCATCTACCCTTGTCTTGCAATCCTTCCTAGTGTGACCGATTTTCAGACAATTATAGAAAACTAGGCTTCCATTCATCCAACTCTTGGATTTTCCTCTGAAATGTGTCTTTATGCATTTTTCTGGAACATTCCCATACTCACCACAGTAATGACAATTATGCCATGTGTTGTAATCCCAATTGTAGGTGTTACCTTTCCTTAGTTATTTTTCTTGTGTCTTTGATGTCCATTGTTGTTTAGCATTAGATCTGCAATCTTGTGCTCTATGTCCAAATTTTTGACAGTTGTAACAATACCCATTGAATCTAGGTGTGGGAGGTGCATTATTTTCCTTTTCCCAGCATTCATGTGCTTGATGTCCAAAATTCATATATTTAAAGCAATAACCATTGAACTTGGGTTTAGGATTGGACTTACCATTCTTGCTTCGGCAGATGTTTGCTATGTGTCCTGGTTTTCCACAGTGGTGGCATACAAGTTTGATGTTCTTTGACTTTGCATTCCTCTTTTCACCAATCTTAGATGATTCTCCTTTCTTAGTAGATCTCTGTTGTTCGATATGACCTAATCCAGAAGAATTTTTAGATCTACTTGATGCTTCCATCAGGTTTTCAAAATGAGTCAAAGCTTCATTGGGTATGTTCAATCTTTCATTAAGTTCTTTCTCATATCTCAATTCATCTTTCAATTGACTGTTCTTAGATCTCAGATTCACAATTTCCATGTCTTTCCTACTGATCTCCTGATTTACAAGTAGCAGTTGATTCACCATGTCAAATTGAATATTTTTCATCATTTGTACATCATGTGTCCTTTCACCAAGTCTGATAGTCATCACTATTTTGTCTTCTTCAACCATAGCTTTGTCATCTTCAGCTTTCTTCTTTTGTTCCACTACTTCACATAGTCTTACTGTTTGTATTTCTTGTTCTCTTTTCAGGTTTCTGAATTCTTCAGACACTGTATTATTCCTTTCTAGTGGATCTAAAATTGTTGCATCACTCTCAGTAGAATTTCCATTCTGAAATAGATTTGCAGTATCTTCTTCCTGATAATGAGTGTCATTCATTTGTTTGGCCAAATCTTTCCTAGATATCAAGGACTTCCTCAATTCCTGTCTTGTTGTCTCAAGTTGATGTAATACTAGCTGAATTTCAATCTTTTGATTCTCAATGACTTTACCCAATTTGTAAATCTCCATCTCAAGATCTGTACTCTCAAGTTGATTAAAACCTTTTGTAGGAGAACCATGCTCTGATACGCTTTGTTGGAAATACAATATGGGGAATCAAGATATTGAGAGGGGGATGAATTAGATCTTCAACATTTTATCTCTTAAAACAAACTGATCTACAATCATGCATAAATGTAATTGATCTATCATCTATTAGCAGCCATAACAGTAAATAAATAACTCAAGACACAGAATTTGGTAACCCAGAAACCCAATAAGGTAAAATTGGGGTAAGGATGACACCCATAAAAATCTTCACTACTGCAGCAATAAAGTGTGTATGTTAGGGCTGCAAAATTTGATCACTTCTGGTGATCTACCTGGTTAAAGGTCTACCCAGTTGAGAGCTACAGATCAATACAATCTACCTTGTAAAAGTATTTAAACTTACAACAAAGTAATCACTCGGCTAAGAGATTTAGAGAGGTCTGTTAGAACCACTATGTTAAGAGATTTCACCTGATACACTTGTTAGAATGTCTCAAGATCTTATCCTTTGATATGCACTTTGATACTGATAACAGATCTCCTCTTTTTAATAGCTTATTTGATCTAATAATCTGATATATCTTTACTCTGATGCTCACTGCTCTATCACTCTTCTAGATCTATGCTTCCTCTCTCAAAACAACCCTTTGCACATCTCTCATGTACGCATATATCTTCTCTCACAGTACACTCCAATTAGGGTAAGAAGCAATCTTAATATACTTTACAGATCTGGCAATTAGATCTAGATCAACGATCAGGATCAAATGCTTATGTTGCTTGGAAAATCCAATTTCTGATTGGCTCCATGCCACGTAGTGGGATCAAATAATTAAATGCATAATTATCCCATTGAAAATATTAAATGCTTAAATAATTCGGCCCAAAATAGTTTACCTCAAAATTGGTGTCATTCCTGACATACAAAACAAAACTGTCTTGCTTGGCACAGAAAGACTATGGTGCTCGGCATGGACTAAACTTTCCAACCATGTGACTCAGAAACTATTATCTACTCAACAATGACTATGCCAGATAGCTTAGCCTAAACCAGATAGCTTGGCCATAGTGATGACTGACTAAAACTACCTAGATAAATGACTAAGTGTGGGACACTAATGATCAACAAAAACTTAGAGATCAATAATTTTTGGTGTTCTAACTCTTTCATAGCTTCGGTCAACACTCCAGTTCTCCTCGGGCTTCTCCATTGGCTTACACTATGTTCCTGGCCATCGGTTATGCTTGTTATTCTTCTCATCGGTAATTCTAGTCAGTGTTCTTTCTCAGGTATCACTATGACTTGAGTTTTGGTGATCTCTGTCTGTCAGGTTTCACTAACCGTCGGTGTTTGAAGTCACATAGTGAATACTTGTCTTTTATGCATTACTGAAAGCATAATCTTTTTCTCTCTGATTCTCTGAAGTCTTTGACACTTTGATCATAACCGATTAGATTATATCAAGTTATCATCAATGACAATACAATCCATTAACTGATTTAATGTCTTGCATTATCTTTCTGTATTTTGGTGATCAACTTAACATCTTCAAACATTCAATTAGTTACATGTCATCAATCTTTCCCTTTGGCATTGATGGCAACATACTGCATTATCATACTATACTATCACTAATACAATATGAAATATATATTTTCATCATGCTTTGCTAATGTAACTATTAAAAATGTCTAGCTTTCGGTAAGCTCAAAATAGAATATTTTTTCTTGCAGAAATATTTTTTTCAATCTTCAATCCCTTCACTGGATACATGTAGCATCTAATGTCTCTATTCTTATATGTGCTCTGCCTTGATTGTTTCTCTTCTTGATAATCTCTTTTAATTTTGACATCAATTTCTCTCTTTTTTTGAACTCTCTCCCTTAGAATATTGATTAACTCTTCCTTCTGATTCTAGGGAACTTCACTTGCTAGATAATGATATAATATTTTCTGATCAATGAAATAATCTCTCCCTTTTTGTATCATTATATCTCTCCTTTATGATGATGAGATAATCTCTCCCTCTTATGATATTGAGACTCTTATGATAATGAGATATAATCTCTCCCTGATGATAATGAGATAATCTCTCCCTTTGATAACAATTCCAAACAAAAACACATCTCCTTGTTTTTGTCATCTTCCATCCTTTACATAATATATTCCTTGAATTTCCCTATCCATCAGCAATACAATGTCTCTGGTTTTCGGTGCATATTTGTACCTTGCTATGTATAGATGTATTTTTTATTGTTCGTCTTAGTGTTTGCATGAACATGAGTGATCTTTAGATTATGTGTAGGCTGATGCAACCTCCTAATCATCTTACTGACCAATAGACAAGGGTTGGACCCCTAGTCTCTATCTCAGGTACTCAAAAGTATCTTTTGGTAATGGCTTGTTGAACATATCAGCTAACTGTTCCTTTGATTGAACATATTCTAGTATCACCTCATTTTCTTGCACCTATTCTCTTAGATAGTGATACTTGATAGAAATATGCTTAGTCTTAGCATGCATGACTGGATTCTTGGAAATGTTAATTGCACTAGTATTATCACAATAGATAATTACTGGTTCAAAAATCTTCATATTCATACCTTCCAGTAACTATTTCATCCATGCAATATTTGGGCAATTTGCAGCAGCAGCCACATACTCTGCTTCTGCAATAGACTAAGAGATGCATCCTTGCTTCTTGCTTATCCATGTGACAAGTCTATTTATCCATGTGACAAGTCTGTCACCCATGAAGAATGCTCCTCCAGTTGTGCTCTTTTAGTCATCAATGTTTCTAGCCCAATCAACATATGTATATACTTGTAGCTCAAATTTTCCTTCTCTTTTATACCATAAGCCATAGTCCTCGGTGTTCTTCAGATATTTGAGAATTATCTTGATAGTAGTCATATGTGATACTTTGGGATTAGCAGATAATCTTGCAACTATTCCTACTTCATGTGCTATAGCTGGTCTATTATGAACAACATACATTAGTTTTCCAATCATTGATCTATACAAGGTTTGATTTAACTCATTTGATTTGTCTTCTTTTGTTAGCTTACATCTGGTAGCCATAGGTGTTCCAACCGGTTTGGAATCTTCCATCTTGAATATCTTCAACACTTCCTTGATGTATTTGGACTGGGTGATATATATGCATGCATCTTGTTAAAGAATATGTAGACCAAGAAATAATTTGATCTCCCCAAACATGGAAATTTAAAATTCTTTTCTCATTTCATTAGCAAAGGATTTGCATAACAATTCATTTCCCCAAAAATGATATCATCAACAAAAATTTCAGAAATCAAAATATTACCATCGGTGTCTTCTTTTAAGTACAGATTGCTATTTTCAATTATTCTAACAAATTCAATGCTAATAAAATAGGAGTGAAGTCTTTCATACCAGGCTTTAGGTTCTTGTTTCAATCCATACAAGGCTTTATGTAGTCTACATACCATGTTTCTCTTGTCTAGATCAAATAATCCTTCTGGTTGTTCACTGTATACCTCTTCTTCCAGTATTCCATTTAGGAATGCAGATTTGACATCCATCTAGTATACCTTGAATCCTTTAAATGTAACATAAGCAAGTAAGATTCTAACTCCTATTCTAGCAACGGGTGCAAATATTTCACCATAATCAATACCTTCTTCTTGTGCATATCCCTTGCATACTAATCTTGCTTTGTTTTTGGTGACTTCCCCATTCTCATTCAGCTTGTTTCTGAATATCTATTTGCTACTGATGACATTCTTGTCATTTGGTCTCGGTAATAATGTCCATGTACTGTTCTTCTCAATCTGTTCTATATCTTCATTCATAGCACTGACCCGTTGTTCATTCTCAAGTGCATTGTTAACAGATTTAGGGTCAAAATCATAAAGTAAACATCTTGTGCTTAGTGACTTACTTCTTGTTCTTTTTCTAGCCTTCTTGTCACCTATGATTTGATTCTATGGATGATGTCTTCTGACATACTTGGAAATTTTCAGTTCAGCTCTGTGTTCATCATTTTGATCAACTTCTTGACCTTCATTTTGATCTCCATCGCTCAAAACATTATCTTGAGGATTTTCCTGATTTTCGGTAAATGCAGCCTAATGCTTGGGTGCAATGTTTTGTTACTTGAGAGCAATACATTGTTGCTCAGGAAGAGTCTCAGGTTTTGTATAAACAAACCTGTTGTAGTCCTTTGGTTCCTTTTTCATTTCCTTATCATTCTTTTCTGCAAATTCATCTATTTTCACATTTGCACTTTCAATGATTTTTTTAGATGACTTGTTAAGACATTTATAAGCCTTGCTTTTGGTTGAATACCCTAGGAAGATACCTTCTTCACTTTTGTAGTCAATTTTTCCATTTCTTTCATCCTTCAAAATATAACATTGACTACTAAATATTATGAAGTAACTTACATTGGGTGTATAACCATACCAAAGCTCATATGGTGTCTTCTATGTGTCCTTCTTCAATTGTACTATGTTTAGTGTGTAGACAACAGTACTAACAGCTTCCCTCCAGAAAGTTTGAGTGAATCTTTTCTCAATCATCAATGTTCTTGCACACTCAACAATTGATATGTTTCTCCTCTCAACAATTCCATTTTGTTGTGGTGTTCTTGGTGCAGAAACCTGTCTTTTAATTCCATGTTCATTGCAATAGTTAGTGAATTCATCTGAAGTAAATTCCCCTCCTCTATCTTACCTTAAGCATTTCAATTTATTTTCTCTTTGTTTTTCTACCAAAGCCTTATACCATTTAAACATCTTGAATGCTTCTGATTTATCTTTTAAAAACATTATTGTCATCATTCTAGAATAATCATCAATAAAGAGAATAAAATACCTATCTCCATAGTAACTCTTTGACCTCATGGGTCCACATAGATATGTATGGAATAATTCTAGAATTGCATTAGGTGTATGATTTTTACGCTTGAAACTAGACTTTGTCATCTTAACTTTTTAACAATTCTTGCACATGATATGCTCAGGCTTAGTCATGCTTGGTAAGCCTCTGACATTCCTTTTGTTGCTTATATTTATCATGTTGTCAAATTTCACATGACACAATCTTTTGTGCCACAACCATATGTCTTCATTTCTAGCCATCAAACATGTGGTGTTAATGTCATCAAGATAGAAAAGGTTACCTTTTGTTTGCTCACCAGTTACAATCAACCTTCCTGATTCATTGAAGATATTTGCCTTCTTATTTTCAAATGCTACTCTGTGACCTGAATTTTTCAGCTGAGAAACACTTAAAAAATTCTAATTCAATCCTTTTACCCAGTAAGCATTTTCACATTTAATTAGGTTATTCAACATTATTGTTCCTTTACCTTCAACTGGACAAGGTGTATCATCACCCATCTTACTAAACCACCATTATAGTATTCAAAAGTCTCAAAAAATTTCTTATCACCAGTCATATGGTGAGTATAGCCACTATCTATGATCTAGACATCATTCTTACTAACCTTAGATATGAGTGTGGTTTCATACCTTTCTCCTTCTTTGTCTGAGTCATCCTTCATGGCCACAAATACCATCTTAATGTCTTCTTCAGATTCGGTGCCAGTGTCATCAACTCTGTTCTCAACTAGGTACCAAGATTTCTTCCCATTGTCCTTGTAGTCTCAGGTATCTCTCTTATCAAATTTTCAGTTGCTTCGGTAATCTCTATTATCACCTCTATCAAACTTCTTCTCATATGATCTGTCATTTTCTCGGTCAACTTTTCTTCTATTTGGATACTTTGTAGCAAAGTGTCCAACCTCTTTACAATTGAAACATACAATTGGTAATTTACCTTTGTATCTACCTTTGCCTCTCTGCAATCTTCTTTCCATTAGTGCTTCAATATCATCAAGTCCTTGATCCTCATTATCACTTTCACTATCATTTCTAATAGCATGTCTATGACTTGAATTACTTATCTTTAAAGAATATTTGAATGCAGATTCTATAGATGGTAGGACACTATTATCAAATTTGTTCATCTCAAATGAAATCAGTCTACCAATCGGACTATCTAGAGTAACTGTATTGTTTGCAACTACTCTCATTTCTTGAATAGAAAAAACTCTAATAGCATATACAGGCAGTAAAGTTCTTAAGATTTTACTTACCACTATCTCCTCTTCAAGTGTACCTCTAACTCCTTGGATAAAATTGACTACCTCTTTGATTCTGCAGCTATACTAAGTGATATTTTCTCCTTCTTTCATCCTTAGGTCATCAAACCTCCCTCTTAGGCTTTCTTCCTTAGCTCTTACTACATTAGCATCTCCTCCATGTACCAGCTTCAACTTATCCCACATTTTCTTTGCAGAGGTGTAGGATTTTACATCTTCAAACTCAACATCGGAGAGTGATGATGCAAGATCTATCATCATGCAATTATTCTCATGCTTTACTCTTAATTTCTCAAGAGTGTGAGGTCCTATAGGCAAGACATATTCAATATCTATGTATTGAACAATATCATTTCTAATACCTGATAGGTGGAGCCTTATTATTCTTTTCCATGATGCAAATTTGTCTTTATTCAACTTGGGCACATCTCGTCTGTTCATCTTGTGATCTTTTGCTTGAGCTATTAAACTCCCTTTCTAAGCACACAATCTCTGATACCAATTGTTAGTAATAATAGAGAGGGGGGTGAATCAATGGCCTCAAAATATTCCAATAATCAACCCAAAAAATTAGTACCACTATATTAAGCCTCTAGTTATCTTCAGTCCTATAAGATGAATGCCTTCAAATACAATTATCAAATTACTACTGCTCAGAATGCTTTGTTAAACCTTATACTATATGTTTACTGAATAGCAGTCTTTTAATTTATCGAAAGACAGTAAATTATCTAGAGTATACCGATCAATCCAGTTAAGCTATGTGTAATGCAAAACACTAAAGTAATGACTCATAAACACATTGGCATATGGATTTTTAACATGCAAACCCTGTTAAGGGAAATATCACTTGGGACTGCTAACCCAAAATTTTCACTCTTCTGAAGTGAGCTCGGTGAAGAGCCAACCCTGTTAAAGGTTACAAATACACTGTTAGGTGTGACCTTATTAGAGGATTTAAAAGTTTAGTCTGTCACTTTATATTGGGCATCTCTATGCTACCTTCCTTGATCAAACACTCACCTGGCCTATCAATAGGTATCTGGCATCTCATGCTATCTTCATGATCAAAATTTTTGATACTCCTGTGGATGTATCTCAATATAGAAAGGATCTTTAAATCTCACTCAATTAAGAGACTTTCTCTATCAATGGTTAAACTGAAACAGTATGATCTATTCACATATACAAATTATACTTGTAGATTTTCAGATCTATTCTAATCTCATAAAATTAATCTGATCAATATGTCATTTTAATACCTTTGCTCCACTTTTGTTCTGCTCGGTGATGCTATGCTCTATTGCTAGGTGTATGTAGAAATCCTTAGCTCTTTCCTTAGCTTGATTGATCAGCACTGTATGAAGCTTCTCTTCATCAGTTTCTCTTTAGCATTCTCTCTTTCATTCACTCCCCTTAATTCATAATGAATTAAGTTTGTCTCTTAAATAGACATGATATCACTGTTGTTAGGTTCTTGATATTCTTGATCTTGGCGTGATCCACAATCTTAGCCAATTAGATTTAAAGAAAATACTCCCATTTTATCTCACAGAGACCTTCTTTCCAACTGGACAAAACAATTTTAAATCCTTTACTTATCTCTAGCTTTATCTTGTCGATGAAAACAATGATAACAACCAGTTAAGTCTATATTTAGCTCTACTAGCTAGATATTTTTTCATTTCTGAACTCCAGTTATTTTTGGTGTTCAAACTCTTTGATAGCTTCGGTCAACACTCCAGATCTCCTCGGGCTTCTCCATCAGTTTACACTATGTTCCTAGCCATTGGTTATGCTTGTGATTCTTCTCATCGGTGTTCTTGCTTGGGCATGACTATGACTTGACTTTCGATGACTTTGTCCGTTGGGCTCCACTAACCATCGGTGTTTGAATTCACATAGTGAATACTTGCCTTTTATGCATTACTGAAAGCATAATATTTTTCTCTCTAATACTCTAAATTCTTTGAAACTTTGATTATAACTGATTAGATTATATCAAGTTTTCATTAATGACAATACAATCCATTAACTGATTTAATGTCTTGCATTATCTTTTTGTATTTTGGTGATCAACTTAACATCTTCAAACATTCAATCAGTTACATGTCATCAGGTTAGGTTAGCACAGACAAATTTGAAGGGTCATTTTTCCTTATGGTGGAAGGAATAATAAAAGGATAGGGAGGAGCATGGTGAAACAAAATTAACTAGATGAAAGGTAATGATTGATGGGTTAAAAGCTAAATTCATCCTAGAGGGTTATGAATTAGATTTTTTCAAGAAGTTGTAGAACTTGAGGTAGAAATACATGAGTGTCGAGGAATACATGGAAGAATTCTATAAGATGACTATCTAATTTGGTCACAAGGAAGTATCTAAGGAGAAGGTGGCTAGGTATGTTAATGGTCTGAGATTTAACATTCAGGATAAGTTGAGTATGTTGTGGATTTCTACTATTGAGGATGTTTATTAGTATACATTGAGAGAAGAAGATAAGTTGAAGAGAAGACAAAGCAACCCTAGAGAAAGAGAGAAACAAGATAGTAATAATGACAAAGAGAGGAAAACCATTGAATTTGAATCTAATTAGAGAATACCTAGAGGAGGGAATGGTAGAAAGGAGTTAAAAGGTACTTGTTTTAAATGTGGTGGCATAGGACATAGGGATTTTTAATGTTCTGAAGGATCTAGTAAGAACATGGAAAAAAAATCTTATGGAACATTAGGAACATGTTATTAATGAAGTAGTGGTTAATGAAGCAGAACCTGAGATAGGAGATTCTCTTATGCTAAGGAGAGATATGTTGAGTAAGAAGGAAGATGAACCTTTACAAAGGAGCAATTTGTTTTGGATTGTTTGCAAATCAAGAGGTAAATATTGTAAGGTTGTTATGGATAGTGGTAGTACTAACAACTTAGTATTAGAAGGATGGTGCAGAAGCTTGGACTAAAGAGGATTAAACATCCTAGTCCTTATGTGATAAGTTGGTTTTCAGATGAATACATGGTGGAGATGAAAGAGAAATATTTGGTTGACTTCAACATTGGAACTTACAAAGATGAAGTGTTGTGTGATGTGGTGTCTATATGTTCTTCTCATGTTCTATTTGGGAAACTTTGGCAATTTGATAGATGATTTATTCATGATTGCAGATGAAAATTGGTCACAATAGAGAAGAATGGATAGAGGTTTACTTTAGTTCCTTTGAGGGAAGCAGAGGGGAGAAGTGCAAGGAATTTGAGTATGATAAAGAGTTATTTTTTAGAGAAGAAAACTATAGAGGTTATAATAGATCAGAAGAAGGATATTGAAGGTAGATTCGATGAAGGAAAGTTGGTATCCGATTGTAAGAAGGGTAAGGTGAAGCAACCAAAGAATTTGGTTGCTAACAGATGAAGGTTTGTAATAGAGGTAGATCATTTATGCAAAAGGGAGGAAGTAGTGATTTGAGCTCTAATTTTGATATGAGATGTGACAAAGTGAGTGCAGAGGAGGGTAAGTTGAAGAATCTGACAGAGGATAGTGTAGAGGTACAAAGACAAACATTTGTAAATAATGAGGATGTTTGGATTAAAAAAAACATGGGATTTATGTTCGACATCTTGTGAAATTTTCATAAGCTTCTCTTATGAAACATTTTATTTTACCTAGGGTGTCTGATGTAGGAGCATCTTAGGATCTTGGAAATCTTGCATCAAACAAAAATATCTTGTGTTTCTTTTTTTATCAGCCCAGTGTTTTGGTTGGTGCTCAATTTGTTCTTGTTATTTTGTATTGTGGTTATGAAAGTGTGTTCTTGGTCATTAGTATTCAAAGAACATCTTTGGTAAACAAAAAGCGAAAGAGAGGACAAAAGCAAATTGAAAGATAGACTTTCAGGAACATTGAAAAGTACAGATATAAGAGATCACCAAAAATTGCTAAGTACACAAAAAACCAACGACACAGTTTTGTGTGTAAACCAAAAATGCAAATTCATAAGGATAAAGAGGAACCAGACAGAGGAACTTGACAAGAAGGGTATAGTGCAACCCAAAAGATAGTCAAAGAGGAACCCAAGAGACCAGTTCAAGAAAGGAACTAGAGAGATAGTCAACTGATTTCAGAGCATAACTGACCGAAAAAAATTGAAAGTCAGTTGAAGCCTGCAAAAAGTGGATCTGACTTCCATGTCAGATAAAACAATCATATTCTATTTATAGAGTATTGATTTATTTTAAAACCATTAATTTAGGGACAAGAAAAAACATTGTAAGTGTTTTAATTAGTCTAACTGATTTAAAACACATAGACTAGAAGATCAAGGTAAAGTTATAAACCTATGATCATAGAGTTAATATTGTTTTACGTGAAACTTGATTAGGTCAATCTATCTTATAAATAGATGTTGTAATCATTCTTTATGAGAGAGGGGTAGGATGAGAGGATGAAAAGATCCATGAGCACATCTATGGATCAGATTGAAAGTTTCAAGAACCAGAACAACAAAAGGTGAATTTGGTTATCAAGAACCAAGAACAGAGGCTACCGAGAAACAGAGGTATTATGCAATCATATTTGGTGATATACTTTTTCATGTAATCTTAAATGGATCTGTAATAAGAAATAGTAGATTGCATACACTAGGTCAAATTGTAATTTTCTCTCATTCTAACAAGTGAAGCAAAGTGTAAAAATCCTTTCAAGGAAGGTAGATTTAACCATCTAATTGTAGATCTCTTAACCGAGTGTACACTCAACGGTGTTGCAAAATCTCTTAATAGAGTATACTTTAAGAGGTCTCCATAGATACTCTTAACAGGGTAGATCATCAAAAGTGATCAAATTGTAATCCTTAGCCGGCCCCTTCTAATCTGCAGATAGTGAATAATTTGTGGTTGTTATCCCCACCGCAATTTTTACTTCCTAACAAGAGTTTTCTGCGATATCATATCTTGTGTTATGTGTCAATTACTTTCTATGAATGTTGACATATTTGTTAAGTTAAATAATTGATAAGTCTTACGCAAAGTTAGTATAGATCAGATGGTTGGATATACAATTGATTACACAAAAGTTAATTGATAAAAGGATATAAAAGTTTTAGAGGTACTGATTCACACCTCCCCTCTCAGTACACACTTCCCATTAATTCCAACAATTGGTATCAGAGCTAAGTCTCTTATATGGAAAGCTTAAAGGCTTAAGAGAAAAGATCATGCAATGGAGAAGTATAGAATTGACAAAAGTATTGAGAATCAGAAACTAGAAATTTAGATCTTCTATGAGCAGTATAAATGTGAGATCCTGTCCTACCCCATCCTAGTTCTACTTTCATTTTGACATTCAATTCATCAGGATGATACTTTGAGTATAGACACTCGATCTATTTTGGATTATATATGCTATCTTTGGATCTTATGAGATAGTTGTTA
>MU219874.1:614427-633003 GCA_018584345.1 Thuja plicata | reverse complement strand
ATTGAATTATCGGGAAAGAAAACGTAGATTATTAATTCTCTTTAGCTAAGAAAAGATTTATTTGTTTAATTGTTAATACTTCCTTTGGTATAATAGAATTACTCTTTAAAAATTCTTAGGATAGATCGCACTATTTTTAATAAATTCGGAATGTAGAGGAAAGTTTATTTCCCTTAATACTTTTCATATTCCCTTGTCGTCTAATGACTTCCGTCATGTAAGGGATGGAGGCACGCTAGTACAAGCCTTACGATCCCTTACATGTCATTTGGGTGACTCACCCAAGCGAGCTTGCGATCCCGAAGCTTCGCCTTGAAGGGCTTTTGTGTATCCTAGTAATCTTATTGTATGTTTTGATTGTACAAAAAAAAATTTGTTGTTGTGTTTTTGCCCGATTATTTTTGGGCATTACAATAAAGAAGCTAGAATCAAGATGAGAGAGTTTTTAGATGAAATAAAAATCATGGCATCTCGCTGTAATGAAACAGATTACCATGAGGAAGAGATAATAGATTTATTTGAGTCATCAGGATCAACTAGAAGGAAAGCATCAGATACATCAGAAGAAAGCATCACAAGCTTAAATGGAATCAATCAACATCTGGTTGGAAAAGTGAAATATTTTCAAATCGGTCAAGAGACACAGATGATAAGAATGATTGATGTCATGAACAATGCTAGACAAGATGAGAAAGAAAGAACACTAGAAATTGATGATAGAAGGAAGATTACTGAAAAACTACAAGAGAAAGAGTCAGAAATACAGAGACTTACAGAGCATCACCGTGAGATTATAAAAAGATTATTCTTATGAGTCAAAAGCAAATAGAATGAATGCAAAACTCATTGAAAGAATAGAAGCTATCAGTTAGCTAATGGAAGAAAATGAAAAGCTAAAACAAGAAATAAGAATTCGGCAACAACACAATGAAATTATGAAGAAAGATGAAGAAAGCAATAAAAGAATGGATGATTTTCTTAAAGGACAACGAAGATTCAACAACAACACCGGTCTAGGCTATACCAAAAATGGAGAATCACCCAATCAAACTGATCCAAAGGATGTCTATGCAAATCCAAGACCAATAAATATAACATGTTGTCACTGTGGAAAGCAAGGCCACACATCAATTGTATGCAGGAGAAAAATGAAAGGTATTCCTAAATTCACATCTTCATTCATAGGATTTTGTTATAAATGTAACAAGAAAGGACATAAAGCACATGAATGTAATTCTGAGATGAAACAACCAAACAAGGAAACCTACATGGACAAATAGTTTCCTACTTGCAAAATGAATGGGCACACTACTCTTGAATGCTGGAAAAAAAAAAGGAAAGCATGGAAGCCAAAAGATCAAGAAACTGCCTATCAACCGAAAAGAGTCGGTAACTAGTATGTATGGGATTACAACACATGGACAAATTGCACAACATGTGGAAGGTTTGGTCACATTGCTACAAACTGTATGAGACAGTGGACAAGAAAGTCTAGAGGTTGGACTAACCCCGAAATGGCATGCTTAAGTTGTCATAAAGTTGGTCATCTCAAGAAAGACTGCAAAGACCAAATGATAAAGACCAACACATTTCCCAATGGAAATACCATTAAAGACATCTGGCAGATGAGAAACAAAATGTGGAGGAAAGCTACTAACAATGATGAAGATAGAACAAGCAATGCAATTGGTGACACCCTATCCAATAGATCTGGTGACATCACAATCCCCACCTAAGCAGAACAAGTATGGAATTGCATTACCCTAAGTAGTATTTTACATTAGTTCCATGATATGTTGATGAAATGCCAAATTAGCATAAGTAAAGATGCATCATCATATTACTTGTTAAAACCTGTGAAAAATATTTCATCGGGTAATACATATTGAAATCCATTGGTATACACTCAAAGTTGAATTGTCTGCATTTATCGAAACCTGACGGTTAACATATAAAAGCAAAAGTTGGCAGTATAAACTGAGACTCATCGATAATCAAGCAAGTGGACAAAATATCTTTGTCATACACTAAAACCTGTCGGTAAAAGAAATAAATTAGATGACTGTCCTAAAGCATCGTGTTGTCACCAAAAAGAGAAGTTAATGTTTTAGCCAACGGCTCTGTCTTCACACACCGAGGAGTGGTTGAACATTAATGACTCATTTATAGGGAAAATGTCTATAAAACTGCGATGGAAGGGTTTCATTATTCACCATGAGAAGAGCAGAGCGATGAAAGAAAAATTTGAGAAAATAGTTACAGCATCACAGAGAAACTTCAACATGACCCAAAGCACTCCAACAGATCAGTAACCACTACAGGAGTAAATAGTAAGTTCCTGCGATAACTGAGAACTCTATTTTATGCTTTTTCAAGAAATCCCTAAATGTCTGACACAATGGCCACGACTTCAAAAGCCACCAAACTAAAGAGCATCAAGAAGGATAAGGTTAAACTTATCAAGAATTTTTCCTGTGAGGAACCCCATTATAAGATATGCCCTAAGGTTTCATCACAACCCGACAATGTTGGAGCATTCTCGTGAATACCAGCTAGGTTTTTTCTCATCGAAGACATACGAGCATACATTCACTGCAAGATTGCAGAAATCAGCGACCTGGAGGTTGAACAAGCTTACAAGAAGCTTTGTAATGATGATGGATCTATCAAAGATGAAAAAAAGCACATAAAGGTGAAAGGGCTCACTAATTCCCTACTGTTCCCAAAGGTATTCAAGACCGAGTGGATTCGGTTAGTACTGAGCAAAATTCACAATCACAAGCTATGGCTGGATGAGCCTAAAATGATAAACCGAGCTGTTATTCATGTAGTCACCAGTTATCCAATAACTGATAAGGTAAAATCACTGAAGCACCCACCCAAGGCTGATATTGAAAAGAATACAAGAGCCAAGTGTGATGGAAGAAGACTTAAGGTATCCACTATCATAGATGATGAATTGAAATTTGGATCATGTGTCCTAGGCTACAAATTATTTCAAGCTAGCAGGATGAAAAACATAGCATCCAGAGAAGTGGATATAACATACAAGATTGTTAAGAAAGGAACTCAGTTAGATATATCAGATCTACTACTCAACCAGCTAGAAGAAAACCTGAGAACAATCATAAATGCAAAGACAAATTCATGTAAGTTTGCCTCACTTATCATGTGTATTTTATTTTACTTCCAAGAATCATTTCCATTTGTAGGAGATATAAAATGGGATACCACTAGACCTGTCACCATCCAGATCATTGAGTTCATAACATCACTGGGAGATAATTTTGAGACAGTCATGGATGAGTACTTTACTAGATTCAAGGATAGAGTGTAGAAAAGAGTAAGGATCCTGGAACACCTAATTGAGAAATTCAAAGATGATATATGTTTCATGGTTTACACAGACCACACATACATCAATCCTATTGTACCAAGGATAGTATGGTTACAACCATTAGACTATAAGGTTAATATTGATCAAGCATCCAATGCAATCGATGCATTGATTAATGAGCCTTTAGACAAAACACAACCAAAGTTTAGCACTTATGAAGAGGCCAAAGCAAGAATCAAAACTGGCTTGGTTGTAAAGAAAATAGACAGGAAGAAAGATAAAATGGTTAAGAACCTGAAGAAAAGACTATCAGTTATAGAGGAAGAAACTAAACCAAAGGAAGAGACCAAAGGACAGTCAGTCATCGGTGAGACTTAGCAGGGAAGTGACTCTGAGTCTACATAGTCAGATACTCTGCTACCAACACTAGCTAAGAAGCCAAGAATCACAACTGCTTCAAGGACAAGAATCCAAATAGCTAAAGACACAAGTCCTTCACCCTTGAAGAAAGGTCAAGTAAGAACATACAAGAGGAAATTGGCAACACAGAAAAGAGGGCCAAGAAAGAGAAGAAAGCTGGTTAGAACAAAAGCAGATATTGAGGACACAGAACAAGATGAAGGTGTTGAAAAGGAAAATAAAAGGATACCTAAAAAAATTGATGAAATTTGTGCCTCAATTATAAAAACATGTAATACAAATGACAGGAAGGTCAAGCAATGGTCACAATTGGATCCCTTAGATCAAAATAAAATTAAGGAAATCATTGAAATGATGTGCATACACAAATACCTCCCAATGTAACTAGAAGACAAAATGCCCAAAGACATTCAAGAGAGGCTATCAGTAAGATGGAATTTGGCCTTGCACTCTAAGAAAGAAAGCATGGAAAGAGCCCTAGTATCATTCATGCCTCCCGAATCCAAAATAGAGGAAATCAAAGAAATGATAAAGGCTCATTCCAAAAGGTTCTCACCAAAGTTGAGAGCCTACCAAGTGCTAAAAGGACAGTTACTAGAGTTAGACCAAAAAAGTGAAGCCAAATGGAGGAAAATACTTGATATTCTTGAAAAGGATGCAAGTCCCGAGCCACAGAGAGCTCTAACTGAAAATCAGGCAATCAAGAATGATCATACTACTGAGAGAACATAACCAATTATCATCATAGATGTTTAATTGGATAAAGAAGAAATGGACATAAGAGACAATAAGGATATGGATGTTACAGATAAGACATGGCCATACACCACTATGGAAAACATTGTGGACAACACAATCATTAACATAACCGGTGATCCAATAGAAGAAATATAGAAAGATGAAGATGTCATTGTTATCAAGGACAAGACTGATGAATAGGACACCACATTTGACACTTCACAGGTGAAAATATCAAGAAATATGCCAATATTGATGCAATCCATCAATATAATTAAATAAAAAGATAAGTCACCTGATAAATATTCATGCATTCCCGAGGATGTGTTATGCCCTACATACCCATCCCTACATTTTGTAGGAAAAATGTTGGGTCCCCCTTTTTGCTTTTTCTTTTCCTTGGTTTCCCTTTTGTTTCCCTCCGGGCTTTGCTTCTGTGAGGGTTGTTTTCTTTTGCTTTTTGTCCTCTTTTCTCTGACACCCAATACCAGAGTGTTTGTCTTCTTTGTTCTTGTCAGACCTCGGACTCTAGGATTCTCTATCATCACATCTTCTCTTGCGAGAGGATATGGTTGCATGGAATCCCCAAGCTCGAAGCCTGGAGGTTTTCCTTTCGGGGTTTGTGGAGGAAAGCAGGATGTTTTACCCTAGGGGTATAAATAGATTTTACCAGTCATTTTTACATTTACCACAATCAAAACACTCAGAGCGATTAGAGAGAGTTTAAGGCGATTAAGGCGATTCAACAACATTTTTGTCCCTGTGATTAACGATTTACTAGTAGTGATTAACAGTGTTGGTTTGCGGTCACTCGAAGGTGAATCAGTTGCAAAGCGCTTTCTGTGCTCATCCTCCCTGCATTCTTCATGTTTTCAGGTAGGTCCTTCAGCTCTCCTTTCTGGTTTCATTCTTCCTGGCTTTTTTCTTTGTTTGTCTGTGTGCATTTCTTGGTTTTCTATTTTGGTTTTGTTCTGCTTTCTTTGGTTTTATTTTTTCTCATCTATCGTTGCCTCTCGTTGGTGGGATGGCTCTGCCAGAGGGTTATTCACCCTCTGTGTAGCTATAAATTAGCAAGTTTTTATATATATTCTATACATTTTGTAAATTCTCTGCAAGTAGATGTATATATGCTCATTTTTTGGACGGCCTACAAGTTGTGCCTCAGCCCTCTCAATGCTTCAGTGCTCTGTAAAGTTGTATATTCCATGTATATCCTTCCTATTTGGGGTGAGCTCGTCGTGGCCTTTTCTTGTTTGGACTAGATTGTTGAGCTTGCCCTCATGATGCTCGCCTGGCTTGAACTCGATACCTCACCTATTCAAGCCATGGCAATTTTTTGTCTTCTATCCTTTCGTATTAATGACAGGATTAATCTCCCATGAGTGGGCATTCAAATGACATCCCATCTGGAATTCATTTCACCTATGTCAGCCCACTTGTCACCATTAAGATCCTTTATGGTGCTTGTGGTGAGGTCACGTGATGACTCATGTCAGCCAAGTACAGCTCACTACCAGTCACATCGACAATGACTAGTTTCTCCAGACTCTAGGTCTTGAGAGGTCCCTGGGTCTTCATCCCATTTGTGTCACCTAAACTAATATCCCAAGCCCTGTGGGTGTTGGTTAGAACAAAATCCATGTTAACTTTTATATTTTGAGATTTCAATGCATACTAATACTTGTTGAACAGGTGCAAAATGGTGGTGAATTCCTTGGAGTCCCTAAAAAGTTGTATTTTATCATATTATGTATTTACAGTTCTCTAGTCTTACAAATTGTAGATAATCTGATCAACATGTTTGAAGTGACAACTCCTGATAGTCTGTAGCTTCCAACTACCTCCACTCGGGCAGCCAAAAAAACTAAGGCCAAGAAGATGTTGGCCAAATTACCATTAACCTCCAAATACCTGAGGGAGGGTGCTCTTGTGGGGTCCAAGGTGGACTCTAAGTTGTAGGAAATAGCAGATATAGAGCCTGGACTATGGGCTAAAATGCAAGGCTTGGTCCAAGCCATATACCAACAAAGAACTGCCATAGATGATATGGCAAAATACATGGGCTGCAAGTTTTCCCTGCTCGGCACAAGCACCGGATCTGATCCTTCAACTGGTGATGCTTTGCAATGCCCCCACCTACGTTCTTTTTCTTGCTAATCCCCTGCCACTACATTATTTGGCACCCATCATCAATCTAGATGCTGCCACTTTTGCTTCAGGGGTGGGGATCCCCCAATTCAAGGGAACCATTGATCTCTCCTAGTCAGCATCACTGAAGGAGTTTGGGGAAGCTTCCCTCCTCACCCAGCAACATCTTAACACTCACTGGCTAAAGTCCCCAAGAAGGGACTATAAAATGATGAAGCTGGAGATTCCCCGCAGGGACTTTAAAGAATGTATTCAGGTGGGAATAATATTTCTATGCAAGCTCTTTAGAGAGCCCCATGCCTAGGAATTTTCAGCATGGATGTATTAATTTCTCTACTACATCACCACCCACAGTTAGACCTTCAGCTAGGTGGCCATCATCGCCAATCATGTAGATGTGCAGCTAAAGAGCATCCTCTAGAATTCAAAGTTCTACATGACATATTATGTATTGTGGGCACTGGCCCAACAAAGGCCTTCTTTCCTGGGATTGCAGATAGTGGGTGTTCTTGGGAATGGGCCTAGTCAGCTGGTGCCATGGGAACATTATCCCCAGTTCCAATGGGAACTTAGCTTCCCTATTTTTTTCTGGGTAAACGACATGTTCGTTTACCACAACATTTTCACACTTACTTGTGACACCGCATATCAGTTGTCGTAGGAGGTGATGAACATGGTGATCACTTATGGTAATTACTTTATTCAATTTTAAAAGCATACATACATTTAGATGATCAGATTCTTCGGGAAACCCTACCTACTGCCCAGATATTGTGGGGATAGGATTATTATTTTGGAGTTTTGTAGGCAAATCCTGGATCTCCATGCATTCTTTGCCTTGAAAAAGGTCATATCAATTCCATTCCTAATGGTTTTTGGGAACTATTCTTGTAGTCTCGTGGTGGCCAAGGAGGCCCAAAATAAATTAAAGAGTCTAGGACTAGCGGGATTCCACAAATACCAGAAGCAATTTTGACCCAGTGGGAAAAATAAGGGAGGTGCTACCCCGGGCATCTGCACCACACAAAGATGATATTGAAGATTTTTGGGTAGATTGCTAGGATAGTTTTGATCTCTAGGCCTAATAGCACTCCTGAATGTCCAAAGGTTTAATGAAATCCCTCAACCTTTGGGGCTTCCTAAAATATTTCACAGACAATGGGCCTCTGGAGGACCCATTATATAAAGAACAAGGGATCAACAAATTCAATCTCCCTCCAGTGGATTGGGGCTCCTCGAAGAATCTAACAATTGAAGATGTGTGTCACCCCATTGTAGATAATAGTCATAAGTATTTTGAGCGGGTGTATCTGAGGAGCACCTGAAAAGGCCCAATTGTGCAGAGGTTTACTTCAACCTCCAGAGCTGGGGGACCAAGAAAAAGCAAGGGGAAGGAGAAAGAAAGTACCTTGGCCCTAGTGCCTTCCCAAGGCCCACTCCCCATGATGGAACAAATATAGGAATAGATGGAGGAATCTAGGCTAACGAGCTAGAAGATAAGTGCCCATCTTTCCCACAGTCTCCTCACGACTCTAGTGGCATCCACTTGCCTGGCGGGATCCCTATCATTGGAAACACTAATGAGCAGGCAGACATTTGTTGAGGCATATCTGCAGATATTATAGATGTCAAGAACCATTATAAAGAAATAAGAAGTAGAAGGTGGCCCATCCCACAAGCGTAGACATGGGCCCTGGCATGTCCAATGTTTTCCCAATAGAGGTCAATTTGGATTCCCCCAAACTAGATGATATATCAGAGGTCTCTCCCCCGTACGAAAACTTTGATGACATCTTCAGGATGGATGAGCTCATGAATGTGCATGGGGAAATAGATAAGGCGGTGGAATAAATTGTCACCCAGGAGAAGGAAAATGCCCCCGCTGAGGAAGAGATCCCAGAGAAGGAAGTTGTTGCAGTGAAGAAAGTTCGAGCATAAACACAAAAGGAACTAGAGCAGGAGGAAACACCGGTCCAGGAGATTGAGATAGAATTGAGGCAAGTAAATGATGAGCAATTGACAACTAGGGAAACTAGACCTACATGATCAACCATACCCCCAACCTTTACGCTCCAAGTGCCTTTGGTTACTCTAGGTGATCAAGTACCCCAGAGTACATTCGATGAGGTGATCTTAGTAGCTCAAACACTAAACATTGGCTAGACAACTCCACTACCTCTGGAGGATGTTCCAACAAAGAAGGATATCCCAGCGAATGATGCTGAAGAATAGCAACAACAACAATAGGATGAGGGGAAAACCCCAAAGATATGAATATCGATTCACCTGCTGCTAAATCCCCGATGATATAGGTGATGCTAATGTCAGTGGAGAGGAGATCCCAGACATCACAGATAAGGACACCACCAGGGCGGAAGATATAGAAGCCTCTGGAAAAAGGGAACAGGAACATGAAAAGAAGAAAGAGCTCGATGAAGTTGCAGATACCGAGAATGCACCATCAGACTCCGAAGGGAGCCCCAACACTCAGGACTTGGAAACAAAACCACCCCAGCTGCCACAATGGCTGGTGGAATCTAGAAAAAGGAAGGCCTTGGCAGAAAAAATAGGTGTTCCCCTCTCCCTGGATGAAATGATGGCCCAGATTGTAGAGGCCAAGAAGCCTAAAAATGCCTGGATAGTCCATATACTCTCGACTGGTCTGGGAGGAAGCATAGTTGCAACAATTGCAACACCTCCCCCAGATACAGATGTGGTAGTGATAAGAGCCAAAGGTTATACAATCACAGAGGTGCCTTTGGGGAGGAGAGACAAGAAAGGAGAGTTGGACCTACTATAAGAAGCGACCTGGGCGGTAGAGGCCCGGTATGATAAATAAGCCAAGAAGTTGAAGGAGGAAAGAGAAAAGAATGAAAATCTCCTTGGGCTTCTAGCAGAGCTTACATAGCCCTTGGTCGAGATCCATCCAAAAACTTCAACCTCCAGAACACCGCTTCCATAGGGTGACTTGGATGCTCTTAGGGCCATGAAGAAGAAGGCATGGGCTATGGATGGGTGGGTCACCAAGCAGATAATGGTCGTAAGGCAATTTTTAGATGTATCACTCCTGGACCTTTACTTGGCCAAAAAACTCTTGGGCCAAGTAACCAATGTTATTATTATATAGGAAGGAAACTTGGAAAAATATGAAGGGTGGAAGACCGGGTTAAATGAAGTCATCAACTTTAGGGAAGAGGCTGTCATAGAGATGGGAATTTTGGGAGAAGAATCATTCAAATTCTTCCGGGCCCAGTACTCTAGACTTGGCCTCAAAATTGAGGTATGCAAGCAACTGGTCACGACCCTAAGAGAGAAAGGCATGGCAGTTTGGTTTCCACCGGACCTATTTAAAGAATTTATTGTAAGGGTGTCACAAGTCAACCCCTTCACCACCAAAACATGTGCCCCAGAGGATTATGTCCTAAGTAAATATGATGAGTTGATGGAGTCTTGGTATCAGTCTGTCAGAGACTTCGACGGAGGAAAGCTATCAAGAATATCTAAGATGATGCTCTGGGCTAATGACTCCATGAAATTAGTAGAGGAATTCCAGAATGGGGCCAGAGAGGTTGAAGAGAAGTTCGAGGCCATCCATGACTGGTGGAATGGTATTAAGGACATAGATGAAGATGGCATCAGCCAAAATTTAGAGTCATTCAAGATCAATAAAGGATAATAAAGTCCTCCAGATTTCAGGGACTATCACCAGTAGGGTGTGTTTTGAGCATTCATTATTCTTTGAGCATAAGCTCCCAGACTCTAGAGTTCTAGATCCAACAGTTTCATATTCTTTCAGTGACACATGTCCAGGTTCCCTAGAGCTGATCGGTCACTATCCAGCAATCAATAAGGATGTCAGAAAGTAGGTGACCCCAGCAAGGTACGTTAGTTTGAGGGATGGCTCTAATAGGTGATCTTCCCAAGGTGCTGCTCTAACATTAACTACTTGGTGCATTGAAGAGAGTGAGTAGCATTTCACATTAATGAGGCATGTAGCCTCAAACTCCAAGAAGATTGGATTTCTTCTACTCTTTCTTCGGCGCTCTTCTCGACGCTGATTCTTCTATCTTTTCTTCTTGTCTTCTTCCAATCTATCAGACCTCTACTCTTTTCGAGGTAGTTATAAAGTGGTGTAGGTAGTACTGGCCACTGGATATTATATTTTAAGATTGAGTGTACAATTATATTAGGTTAAGATTTAGGGCAATTATGTGTATAAATAACAAGTCTGACCTCATTTCAAGGGTCGGCGAAATTGATGATTTTGCAGTCCATACTATTAGATTTCAAAATTTCATTTCTTGTAGTTGCAGAGCTCAATGCTTGGTAGTTCTTAGTAGTTCTCAGTAGTTAGATTCTCTCTTGGAGCCATCGATGTACACACCAGTGATGCTGGAAACATGTTTATGAAGAAGGAAGGATTCTGGCAATGATGTTGTTGGCGTTCAAATCTCTAAGTTAACGTTCTTTTGTGCTATATGTTTCTGATGTCCTTTTCTCTAATGTTTTAAGTAGATTAATGACCTCTTTCCCCTTGCTATTGAATGTGTATGAATTTCTAGTTCTGTATATGTTTAGTATTTAGTATAGTTCATTAGAGCATGGTTGATGTTTGAAATTTTTAGCATAACTATAAGTAGAAGAAATGAACTCCTAACTCTGGCATAGCTTTTGAAGTTTATTTGGTAAACTAGTACGTGCTTGCAGGAAACCTCGGCCTAACAAAATCCCCAGAGAAGATGAGCCAAAAACTAGCTATCCCCCCGGAAAAAAATAGTCACACACCCAACTTAGCTCCCCGCACTATTGAGACCTGACACTCAAGTGCTTGAAGCGTCGCAGAATTTATTCCCCAGACAACCTTTACAAGCGAAGTTGGCCAGTACCCCGATACCCAATGATAACTTACATTTGTTGATGAGACCAGTCACAAAGTCCCATCAATAGAAACTGGGACTAGAAGGAGGGCATGAGCTCATCCCCTTCAAAGGGTTTTAAATTTACACTACCTGAGGGTTCCCCAAGCTATAGTTTTAGGAATCAAACCTTTAGTGGGATTGGATCATTTTCACTTGTATGATTCTAAAGAGTCCTTAGATCAGCCCCCAATCCTGGAAGGTTTGTTGAACTCGAGCCTCCTGCTCAAACGAAGCGGACCCCACAAACCAAGCAGCTAGCCAACCTTGTCTGGGGATCTACTACATCTCAGAATACCCAGGTTTCCCAGAGAATCCCAGGAACCAACACTCAACCCAACCAAAATCAAACACCCCCGATGGAAAATTACTTTGGTAACACTGGGTCCCCAATGGGGCAGTTTACTGGTGCTACCAACAGTCTTCCTCTGCATCTAGAGAAGATCTTCCCCCGATATGAGAATCAAGGCTCACGAACTACAAAAGAGCATCTGAACGCATACAAAGATGCCATGAAGGGACACCAGATCCAACATAAACTAGTACCTTAACTTTCCCACCAACTCCATCAACAGTTGGTAGGATATGGAAGACACTTTCCTGGCAGCCTTCTACGTACATGTGGACCCGGCGTGGTCCCACAACCAGTTTGTCTCCATCAGGAAGGAACCAAATGAACCCCTCACAACATTTAATCATCGGTTCCAACATGCCTTGAAGTGGTGAATGGGCCCCTTTATCCCATCCATGGATGTGACCATCAAGACTTACCTTAACACCATGGACCCTTTCATTGCCACTCTCCTTTGGAGAACCACCGCCCCCAATGACTATGATACTCTGGTGAAGGTTTACAACCTAGCCTTGGAATTTTCTCACAGTTTGAACAAAGCTCCTGAACCTCAATGGAACTTCTTATGCTGGGGGATATAACCCCAATCAGGCAATGGGCTCCCCAGCGATGGCCCTGAACCCACCACCGTTGATAGACCAGCAGACTTGATACGCATATCCATCAAAAAATTAGACAACAAAAGGTCTGGAATTCATTCCCTGGAACTAGCCACAGCAAATGAAACAACCACTGACACAACCCTCTGGAGTACCTTTCTTCCAGTCTTCCATGGCTGGAGGATTCTCATCCTCAACTCTGGGAGCTACCACCGCTTTCCCCAGGAAACTACCCCAATAACCATCACATTGTGATGCAAACACCCAGTTTTCTATCGAGGTTGAATCCCTCTAGTGACTAGTGTCCTCCTTGACTATGGACATGGGATAGTTGAAGGTGGGCCCTTCCGCGCCTCACAACCCCAATTCCCAAAGAGGGAATATTTTCTCTGGACAATGAAATACCAATTCCAGAGGAAGAAACTATAACAATGGGCCTCATACCAATCAACAGTAATGGAACAACAATGTGAACATTGGAGGTCCTCCTCCGAACCAAAAAACCACTTAGGGGAGTGTTGGACCTAGTCATTCTACACAGCTTGCAGAATTCCAGCCCCTGGCCAATTGGTGTAGACTGCATGAAACCAATTCTCATTCTGAGGTGAACTGAGCCACACTAGAGAAGGTCATCATGATCTCCTAGTTGGACAGACAACAAATTGTCAATCCTACTCCCCGAAAATGCCTAGACAAGAGCCTACCCATAGTGCCTTCACCTGTGAGACTGTCTTCTTTGGGATAGACAAAGAAGATGAAGAAGGACCCAAATTATAAGGGTTCTTTGATGAATCTATCCCGGCCTTTGAGGCCAATGGGTTCACCAACCCATGGACTCCTTATAACACTTGGATTCAAGATAGTAAAGGTCCATTTTATACGCCAACACCTCCCAAAGATACCCCTCCCCGGGACAACACAACTAATCGCTCCTCCCCACCAAATGGACCTAGCTCTAACCAAGCCAAGGATCCGGCCAAGGGAAGCCAACTTTTCCTGGAGGGAAGGTTTGATATCACTAAGGCATTGGAAAGAACCACCACCTCCATGACCTTGATGAAGGTTTTACTGAACTGTCCCGAGCAGATGAAGTCTCTTCTGAAGCTCTTGGAAAACCTGGAAGCTATCAGTCGCGCACCCAAGACTATCACTTTTGACGATGCCAACATGGATGTCTTTCAAGGAAACACAGAGGATCCTCCCTTCCTACTAGGTTTAAACATGCAAGGAAAGAACCTACACCATTACTTGGTAGACTCCGGAGCTTCGGGCAACATCATGCCATTATCCATATGCCAGAAGCTCAGACTCTCTCCCACTCCATCCAAAGACGTAGTAGTCCAACTGGACAAAACTGCTATAAAAATGGTAGGTGAACTAAAGAATGTCTAGATTCATCTCATCCAAGACCCCCAAATATCAATCATAATAGACATCCAAGTGGTGGATATCCCTGAGACTTATGGGATATTGTTAAGTCAGAACTGGTCCAAGGCCCTTAATGGGTATTTCTCTACAAACTTCTCCCACTTGTGGCTCCCTTGGGAGGGACAGTCTAACCAGATACAGGTAGAAAGTGAGCCCAGGATGAAACAAGCCCTCACCAAAGTTGGGAGGGTAAACAAAGTCCTTTTATCTAAGACTTCCCCTGGGGTGACCGACCCCTTGAGATACTCACATTTGATTTCACCCCTGGGAAAGATCTCATAGTCTCTTAGAGAATTCAGGACCTAAACGAAAAACTAAGGGGTGAGGTAAACTCACAAGGTAATGCAACCACCCCTGTCACACTCTTGTCTAGCACTTGGTGCCGGGTGCATTATCAAAAACATTCTGAACTAGAATGTGAGCCTTGCATCGCCGCTTCTACCCGTCACATTCACGCCCTTCGGGAAAGAGAACACAAAGTAGACTTGCTTGGACCCAGTAATCACTCTAGTGGTATGCCCAGGGTGCCACCTATGTAGAATCCCAACCACAGACTTCTCCAAAGGAAAACCTCACCCATGCACCATTAGAGCTAGAGGAAACTCCTTCCAACCTTCCCAAAATCAATCCAAATGCCACTTCACCTTCCTAGCCCCAGAAAATGAACAATGACTTGTGGACCCTGAATTTTGATAGGTCCCGGTCTAAACAAGGCTATGGGGCTGGAGTGGAATTAATCAACCTATGGGGGAAATCCTTCCTCACATCTTACAAGTTGAAACTTAGTTACACAAACAATTTCATAGAGTACAAGGCCTTGGTCCTTGGACTCCTATTTGCACTAATAAGAGGGATCACCCACCTCCGGGCATTGGGTGATTCAAAGTTGATCATTAAACAAGTTTGGAGCCAATATAATTGTCATGACAAAAGTCTAGCCAGATACCATAACCAGGCATGGGGCCTCATTGAAGATTTTGATGCTTTTGGCATCGAGCTTATTCCCTAGAAATGCAACTACATTCCAGATGCCCTTGTCGTATCTACCAGCACCCTTGAGCCAATGGTTGGCTCACGACTCTAGAATTTTTCCATTGAGATGGTCCCCACCTCATCCATCCTAGATAATATCACTCAATTTTAGGTCTTTGCGGATGATCAACATATTCTAGCCTTCATGGCCAATGTTGGTGTTTTTGCAGATTAGATAGTGGAAAAAAGAGGTCACGACGATACGGGGCAGGTTGAAGAAGACAATGGGATCATGGACTTACCAACCAACATCATCCCTAAGGGTATGGTAGCACTATAACATATATTTGATTCAGATGCCCAAGGTCGAGAGAAGATGTCATCCTCCTTAGAGGGAGGAAAATTCAAAAAATTCAACATCGGCCAAGCCGGTGAAGAAAAATTTGTGCATATTGGAACCTCCTGCTCCCTAGAGGAGAAGGAGAAGATTCTCGTAGTTCTTTGAGAATACATTGATGTAATTGCATGGGGGTATGAGGATCTAAAGACCTATGACATATCCATCATGACACATACCATCCCACTGAAAC
Organism: Thuja plicata; assembly: GCA_018584345.1. Lineage (NCBI taxonomy): Eukaryota > Viridiplantae > Streptophyta > Pinopsida > Cupressales > Cupressaceae > Thuja > Thuja plicata. The sequence continues at coordinate 617,503 of MU219874.1, read as the reverse complement.
CAGATGCTAAGCCCTTCCGGCAAAAGAAAAGACTAGTAAACCCACTGATCAAGCCTCTAGTTCATTAGGAGGTTCAAAAATTGCTATCAGCCCAGATTATCTTTCCTATCTAGCACACTACTTGGGTTTCCAACCTCATCCCTATGTAGAAGAAAAATAGTGAAATCTGCCTTTGCATGGATTTTCACAATTTGAACAAGGCATCTAAGAAGGATAATCACTCTCTCCCCTCATTAGATGAGGTATTACAAATTGTGAATGGATCCCAAATGATGTCCTTCCTAGATGGGTACTCCGCGTATAACTAGGTCATGGTTAAGTATGAAGATAGAGACAGAGCGATGTTCACCACCAAGTGGGGAACATTTGCATACTGGAGGATGCCCTTTGGCTTGATCAACACTGGGGAAAAATTTCAAAAGGCTATGGACATTGCGTTCGAAGGCCTAATTAATAGATGCATAATCATCTACATGGATGATTTGACTATCTTTTCCCGAGACAGGCGTGATCACTCCGCCCACCTTGTCCAAATTTGTGAGAGATGTTGCCGGTATGGAATTTCCCTTAACCCTAAGAAATGTATATATGGGGTCACTGAAGGGAATTTTCTCGGGCATATCATCTTTGAGAAGGGTATATCCATTGACCCTGAGAGAGTTGAAGCACTACTAAATCTACAGATGCCCAACAGCAAGAAAGAAATGAGATCTTTCTTCGGAAAGATAAACTTTTTCCGGTAGTTCATCACTAGATTTGCCAAGATAGTAAAGCCACTCAATGACATGATGAAGAAAGACACAAAGATTGAGTAGAGCCCCGAAGAAAAGTGAGCATTTTCTCAAATCAAGCAGACCATATTGGAGGCACCAGTCCTGGTGATTCTGGGCTATTCCCTCCCATTTCACATATACTCCTTCGCTTCCCCACATTCTATAGCAGCAGTCCTAACCCAGAAGGTTGAAGGGGAAGAACGACCAATATATTTTATGAGCTCCCCCTTCAATAATATAGAATTCTGATACTCATCTTTGAAAAAGCAAGCATTTTCTCTAGTCTACACCGTGAAGAAATTCTGGCACTATATCCTATAGAGCAAAGTGCATGCTATCATTCTAGACTAGGCTGTGAAATCTCTATTATTACAGAGTGAATTGGGCAAATGCCAGGGGAAATTGATGGCCATCCTCCAAGAATATGATCTAGAAATGCAACCCATGAAGATAGTTCGAGGCCAGGGACTATGTAGGGAAATGGAAGAAGGAACTCTAGACATTGAATGTCAAACTTGCACAGTGGAGTCCATCACCCAAGATCCATGGTATACCAATCTGGTGTACCTACTACTTAACAACAAATGCCCGGAGGGGCTTCCCCCAAATAAACATCGTGCCCTGCAGTTGAAAAGCACACACTTCATGATAAAAAATGGAACTCTTTTTCGTAGTAATTACGAGGGAGTATACCTATGGTGCATAGATAGGGACCAAGATGCAAAAATGATTGAAGAATTTCACAGGCAGTTTGGAACTAGGTATGGCTCAGCTGATTCCACTATCCATAAGATCCTCCGGGCCAGATACTATTGGCCCTGCATCTTTAAGGATTTCTATACTCATGTTAGGAAATGCCACACTTGCCAAATAGTGGCACATTGTGAGAAGAACCCATCCATGCCTTTGCAGGCAGTCTTTGAAGCTAGACCCTTCACCTAATGGGCATTTGATTTTATCAGGGAAATCAACCCCAACTCATTTGCCAACCACCAGTACATTCTTTCTGCTACCAATTATTGCACATGGTGGTCTGAAGTGATTCCTTGCAAAAATAACATGGTAGATGTAGTTATTAAATTCCCAGAAGAAAACATAGTCACCCATTTCAGAATGCCATTCGCTATAGTATGTGACAATGGTTCGGCATTTTCTTCGGTGTAATTAATCGAATGGACCTATTGAAGGAGGATCACCTTAAATTTCTCTAGCAACTACTACCCCCGAGGTAATGGTGTGGTTAAATACACCAATAAAAATATGTTGGAGGTGATCAAACATCTGTTGGAGCAAAACCCTCGGGACTGGCACCAAAAGCTTAGGTTCTCTCTCTGGGTGAATCACATCAAAATAAAGGTAGCCCTGGGAGCATCCCCATTTCACCTGGTTTATGGTGAAAATATAGTATTCCCTATCAACTTACAAATCCCGATCTTATAGTTTATGCAGGAATTCAGCAACTTGGACAACATTGTGGAAGTTCAGCTATTGAACCTGGTGAGAATGGAGGAACAAAGAGACGCAACACTAGAACACTTCACATGTCACCAAGCTGTAGTTAAATGGTGGTTTGACTGGAGATCCTAGTATAATGCCTTTCAAATTTTGGACTTGGTCCTCTTGTGGTACAAGGCTTGGGAAAGGAAGGGAAAGCACACTAAGTTTCAATGGCTCTAGCTCAGACCATATCTAATATCAAAGATCTATGGGGAAAATACTTATTGCCTCAATACTATGACCAGAGAAGCCATCCCATTGCCTATCAATGGACAATTTCTCAAACACTATTTTGAATAAGGTAGGTGGTAAGTTTGTCCAAAGTTGTATTATATGTAAAGTCCTTACTTGTAAATATCTTTCCTGGTTCTCCTCTGGGAGTTCCTTGTCCTTGTAAATAGTCTTGTCGGCCATCCTCCAGGACCACCTTCCCTTTTTTGTGTTTGCCTTTATTTTTGGCTTTCTTTTGTTTTGTATTTTTTTTCTGGGCTCCCTGCATGTTGTCTTCTTCTTGTAGACAAGTATGCTTCGCATAGAATCTAGTTCTTGGAATGGTACCTTATGCAATTTGGGTAGTTTGAAATCTATTGTTAGCATGGTGGAATTTTGTTGGAAATAATCAAGACTAGCCAAGTTACTGAGAGGGGAGGGGTGAATCAGTAACTCTTAAAACTTTGAGTCATTTCTGCACTTGTATATACTTAACCATTCATTTATCTAATCTACTGCAAGCATGAAAGTATAATCATTCATAACACATAAACACAAAGATTTGGTGACCCAGAAACCTTCCAAATAGAAAGTAA
>MU219874.1:546066-610360 GCA_018584345.1 Thuja plicata | reverse complement strand
TTAGGATGAAACAGTAGATCTTGACTTACAACTTTATTTCTGATAAGATCCTTTGAGTACTGATCACCTTCTATGATAGATATGGCTATTCTGCTCCTTTACTGACCTTGCGAAAATGCTCTGCTCTGCTGTTGTTTTCGCCTTATTGCAGTCTCTGCTCTGCTGCTGTTTTCGCCTTATTGCAGTCTCTGCTCATTACTCTTCTTTTTCACACTTCAGATGATATATAACATTACATATATATACCGTTCCCATAATTACAATTTGCAAGGTCGGCCAAACACAAATTAATAACATAAACTTATTCCTGAGTCGGCCATTCATAAGTAAACAAAATATTACTGAGTCGGTAGAAGCTTGGGTTCCTCAAGCTGGCTCGGCGATCTTCTGATACTCGGCATCCACTACAATACTCGGCATCATCATGATCTCGGTAAGAGTAGAAGCTCGGTCCATACTAGTCCCAAAGTGTAGCTTGGAACTCGATAGCCGTTGGTGACTCGGTAGATATAGTGTCACTCGGTAACCGCTGGTGACTCGGTGGAAAATAACTTCTTGGTAGTTACGGTGAAGCTCGGTGACTACCATCTGCTCGGTACATGTTTCTCTTCTCGGTAAACATTGTTGTACTGTTCATATGCTCGGTGACCACTGTTCTGCTCGGTTTGAACTGTTTAACCGCTGAGCTTTACAAGGTGATTACTGAATGCTCGGTATAAGCTGTGGACTGAGTGATGAGCTCAGTAAGCATTTAGAATTGAATAAGTGTTTTCACTGATGACAAATATAACATAATTCCAACAGAATTTATCTGCACTCTAGAGTTGTTTTGTGCATACGATAACAAGTTACGAGTAATCTTCATCAGATTCATATCTTGAAAGTCGAGACATCGGTTAACAGAAAATCTAAGGAGAAAGTAATTGCATGGTCCTTGAGGGTAGATCGGTTGCACTGGTTATTGGCCAAGTCTAAAAATCATAAAAATATCCCAGGTCCAGAACATTCTCTCCTATTCAGCAAATTAAAATAGGTGGCTAGATGAAAGAAGTGCCGCCATGAAAATTAGCTAAGCTTAAGGTTCACGGTGAAAGGAGTACCACCTTCCCATCTTTAAAAGAAAAGAAAAAGAAAAGAACTAAAGAATAGAGAATTCTAGTACCAAGGGGAAATATGCAAAATAGGATGATTTTGGTCTAATTTATTCAATGCCTTCTCTCTGCTACTCCCACAAATCATCGGCTTGATTTTCTTTCAAAGCACGCACCTCACAGCTGACGAACAACTGAAAGATTGAATCAATGATGAGTCAGATTTTCTTAGACACCTCGCGCTTTGCAAGAAAAAATGCTCCAGGTAGAGATTAATTCTAGTTTTGCTAACCAGAAATTCTGAAGTTCTCAAATGTACTAAGGCATTCATCCAAGTGGGTCACCATTTGTTATGCCCTGCTTACCCATCCCTACATTTTGTAGGCAAAGTGTTGGGTCCCCCTTTTCTCTTTTTGTTTTTCCTTTGTTTCCTTTTGTTTCCCTCGGGGATTTTCTTCCATGAGGGTTGTTTTCTTTTTCTTTTCTTCCTCTTTTCTCCAGGACCCGGTCCCAGAGTGTTTGTCTTCTTTTTTCTTGTCGGACCCCGGACTCTGAGATTCTCTGTCATCACATCTTCTCTTGCTAGAGGATATGGTTGCATGGAATCCCGAGGCCCAGAGCCCAGGTGTTTTCCTTTCAGGGTTTATAGAGGAAAGTGGGATGTTTTACCCTAGGGGTATAAATAGGTTTTACCACTCATTTCTACATTTAACGTTATCAAAACACTTAGAGTGATTATAGCGATTTTAAGGTGATTAAGGCGATTCAATAGCATTTTTCTCTCTATGATTAGCAGTGATTAATAGTCTTAGTTTGCAGTCACTCAAAGGTGAATCAGTTGTAGAGTGCCTCCCACGGTCATCCTCCCCGCATTCTTTGTGTTTTCAAGTAGGTCCTTCGGCTCTCCTTTTTGGTTTCGTTCTTCCTAGATTTTTGCTTTGTTTGTCTGTGTGTGTTTCTTGGTTTTCTATTTTGGTTTTGTTTCGCTTTCTTTTGTTTCATTTTTGCTCATCTTTCATTGCCTCCCATTGGTTGGATTGCTCTACCAGAGGGTTGTATGCCCTCTATGTAGTTGTAAATTAGCAATTTTTTGTATATATCCTATACATTCTGTAAATTCTTTGCAAGTAGCTATATATATGCTTATTTTTTGGATGACCTATGAGTTGTGCCTCAGCCCTCATGGTACTTCAACCCTTTGTAAAGTTTTATATTCCATGTATATCCTTCATTTTTGTGGCAAGCTTGTTGTAGGCTTTTCATGTTCAAACCAGATTCTTAAGCTCGCCCTCATGGTGCTCGCTGGCTCGAACTCGACACATTGCCTGTTCGAACCATAGCAATTTTACCTCTTTTATCCTTTCGTATTAATGGCAGGATTAATCTCCCATGAGTGGGCATTCAAATGAAATCCCTTCTGGCATTCATTTTACTCATGTCAACCCACTTGTCGCCATTAAGAGCCTTTATGCCACCTATTGCGTGGCCACGTGATGACCCATATCAGCCAAGTACAGCTCACTGTTGGTCACATCGACAACAGTTAGTTTCTTTAGACTCTAGGTCTTGAGAGGTCCATGGGCCTTCATCCCATTTATGTTTCCTAAACTAATATCCTGAGCCCCCCAGGCGTTGGTCAGAACCTGATCCTTATTAATTTTTATATTCCAGGATTTTGATGCATACTAATACTTCTTGAACAAGTGTGAAATGGTGGTGAATTCCCCGAAGTCCCTAAAAAGTTGTATTTTATCATATTATGTATTGACAGTTCTCTAGTCTTGTAGGTTGTAGATAATCTGATCAACATGTCTAAAGTGACAACTCCTCCTAATAGTCCAGAGCTTCCAACTACCTCCACTCGGGCGGCCATGAAAACTAAGGCCAAGAAGATGCTGGCCAAATTACCATTAACCTCCAAATACTTGAGGGAGGGGGCTCTTGTGGGGTCCAAGGTGGACTCTAAGTTGTAGGAAATAATAGGTACAAAGCCCAGAATATGGGCTGAAATGTAGGGCTTGGTCCAAGCCATACACCAACAGAGGACCGTCGAAGATGATATGGTGAAATAAATGGCCACCTCCGGAATTATCAAGGCCACAAGTTTTCTCTACTCGGTGCAAGCACTGGAGAGGATCCTTCAATTGGCGATGCTTTACAATGCCCCCACCCAGGTTGTTTTTCTCACTGATCCCCTTCCACTACATTATCCAACGCCCATCGTCAATCTAGATGCGGCCACTTTTGGTTTGGGGCTGGGGATTCCATAATTCAAGGGAGCCATTGTTCTCTACTAGTCTATCACTGAAGGAGTTTGGGGAAGCTTCCCTCCTCACCTAGCAACATCTCAACACTCACTAGCTAAAGTCCCCGACAAGGGACTATAAAAACATGAAGCTGGAGATTCCCCGCAGGGACTTTAAAGAATGTATTCAAGTGGGAATCATATTTCTATGCAGACTCTTTGGAGAGCCCCATGCACGATACTTTTTGGCATGGATTTATTACTTTCTCTACTACATCACCATCAACTCAAACCTTCAACTAGGCAGCCATCATCACCAATCATGTAGACGTGCAGCTAAAGAGTGTCCTCCTAAATTCAAAGTTCTATATGACATCTTATGTATTGTGGGCACTTGCCTAACAGGCACCTACTTTTCAGGGATTGCAGACAGTGGGCATTCTTGGGAAAAGGCCTGGCCAATTGGTGCCATCGAAACATTATCCCCAAGTCCAGTGGGAACTTAGCTTCCCTAATTTTTGTCGGGTAAATGACGTGTTTTTTTACCACAACATTTTGACACTTACTCGGGACACCAGATACCAGTTGGCACAGGAGGTGATGAACCTAGTGAGCACTTACAGTAATTACTTTATTCAATTCCAGCACCATACACATTTGGGTGACCGACTTCTCTGGGAATACCTACCTACTCCCCAGATATTACAGGGATAGGATCATTCTTTTGGAGTTGTGTAGGCAAATCCTAGAGCTCCATGCATTCTTTGCCTTGAAAAAGTTCATATTAATTCCGTTCCTGATGGTTTGTGGGAACTATTCTTGTAGTCTCACAGTGGCCAAGGAGGCTGACGATGAATTAAAGAGCCCGAGACTTGTGGAATTCCACCATACTAGAAGCAATTTTGACCCAGTGGGAAAAATAAAGGAGGCGCTACCCCGGGCATCCTCGCCACACAAAGATGATATTGAAGATTTCTAGGCAGATTGCCAGGACAGTTCACAGCTCGCCAAGAACACCTGCATGCAAATACCTGATGTTGAATGGAAGCCAAAGAGACAGAAGCAAGGGTTTAGAAAATCTCAGCGGAGTGAGAGAAAAATTATTATTTCCCAAAAAAGTGAATTACAATAATTACAAAAGCGGCATATAAGGTGAGAAACCCTAAAGCCGGAGAAAGCTAGGTTTGTGCATTTAATAATTAATAAACATATTAATTATTATGCACCTACAAATGACAAGCTTAAGTGAATAGAATAATAGTTAGCTTCAATAATTAAACTGAAGTGATTTAATTATAAAGGCAAATGTAATATTACTCTAACACCCCCCTTAAGAGAAGCTCAGGAGGAAACTAACCTAGCATAGCTATGAAAGAAAAAGAAATGGGTCCCGGCAACAAGGCCTGATCAGGTACCCAACTACAAAGAAATCTCTGTAAAATGGGGAAATAGAGAAAACCCAGTGGGAAAAACTCTACCCCAAAAAGAGATACAATAACATGCTGAAAAAAAAACATGAAGGAAGGAAGGCCTCAACAAGAGCCCCCAAGGACAACTTCCATCACCCCAAGCATAGAACGCAACTGAAGATAGCGCGGAGATGCAAAAGGTTTGGTGAAGATGTCAGCAACCAATGCGTCAATGGGAATGTACTCCAAAGAGAGAACACCATCCTGAATCTGCTAACAGATGAAATGCATATGAAGCTCAATGTGTTTAGTGCATTGATGCTCCACCGGGTTGCGGGAAATGTAAATAGCACTCTGATTATCGCACCATAGAATAGTGGGATATTAGGAGGAAAACCAAACTCAATCATCAACTGTTGAAGCCATAAAATCTCCTGACTAGCATGCACTGCCGCTCTATACTCAGCCTCTGTAGATGAAAGTGCGCGAGCAATCTACTTCTTGCACGACCATGTGATAGGTCCAGAGCCAAGATAAAAGACAAAGCCAGAAGTAGCCTTCCAATCATCAACATCACCAGCCAAATCTGAGTCAGTGTAGCCAACAATGTGAGGAGCCCCTGATGTGTAATGAATGCCATACATAAGTGTGCTCTGAATGTATCTCAAAATGCGCTTGGCAGCTTGCCAATGACTCTCATGAGGCTCGTGTGAGAACCGAGAGACTAGGCCAACTGCAAAGGAGAGATCAGGATGAGTGTGTGTCAGGTACAACAAACTGCCAACCAACTACAGATACAATGTAGCATCCAATGAAGGCGAAGTGCAAGAGTTAGAAAAAGTAACACCCGACTGAAAAGGTGTGGGAGCAAGCTTGCAATCAAGTATATCAAAGTGTTGAAGCATGTCAAGAGCATACTTTTTCTCGTAAACAAAGATCCTAGCAGGGGACTGAACAATCTGCAGACCCAGAAAGAAGTGTAATAGACCAAGGTCTATCATCTCAAACTACTCCATCAACGTGCGCTAAACATCCTGAATCATAGAAGATGAGCTACCTGTGATGAGAAGATCATCGACATATAGCACAAGGATCAAAACCTCATCCTCAAGATGTTGAATGTAGACTGTAGGATCGGAATGACAGCGTGTGAATCCTGTAGAAAGAAGAAAGGAGTCCATCTTCTCATACCAAGCCCGAGGGGCCTATTTGAGACCATACAAAGAATGCCAAAGTCTGCAAACTAAGGAGAAATCCTGCACAAATCCCTAAGGCTGCTCCATGTAAATCTCCTCACTAAGATCACCATGCAAGAAAGCACTCTTCACATCCATCTGAAAAATGGGCCATCCCTGAGAAGCTGCGAGGGATAAGACAAGGTGAATAGAGTTCATCTTGGCAACAGGGGAAAATTTCTTAGTGTAATCAATACCCTCAACCTGTGAAAACCCCTTCACAACAAGACGTGCCTTGTACTTATCAATAGAACCATTAGCAGCAAACTTAGTACGATACAACCACTTGCATCTTACTAAATTTCTTCCCTTAGGAAGAGAACAAAGATCCCAAGTGTGATTCTTCATCAAAGAAGAATACTCCTCCTCCATAGCACTGTCCCACTCAGTATGTCTTGTCGCTGCCCCAAATGTCTAAGGATCACCATAAACAGCATGACTTAGAAGACTAGAACCCACAATATGAGACTGGGTGCGACGGGAAGTGGAAGGGTCACCAGCCAGAGATCATGTAGCATCAACTGTAGCACGAGCCCATCTAGGCATCTGTGGAGGATCCTATGGGGGAGGTAAGTGGGGATCACCAAGATCATCATCCTCATCATCCTGAAACAAAGCTGGAAGAGATGAGGGAGTAGTGGTAAGTGAAGTAGACTCGGGAAGTGGGGTATCTACTGCAGGAAGGTGCTCATCAAACTGGACATCTCGTCAAAACAGGACCTCTCTGGAATCAGGATCAAACAACCTATATGCTTTAACATCCTCGTAGTAGCCAACAAAAATGAGGTGTCGGCTCTTCCGCTCCATCGCTCTCCTCTAAGTGTCAGGCACAAATTCCCATGCTTCACTACCAAAAACTCAAAATGAAGATACATCAGGCTTGACATGAGACCAAGCCTCCTCAGGAGTCATATGTTGAACTGCCTTGTGAGGCATCTGATTTTGAATATAGTTGGCACAATTGACTGCTTCTGCCCAAAAAGATGAATCCATGGACCTGGACTGTATCATATAATTAACCATCCCCCAAAGTGTTATGTTCTTTCTCTCTGCCACACCATTCTGCTGAGGGGTGTAGGGCACTGAAAACTAATGCTAAAGACCATGTTCAAAGCAAAAATCCCTGAAAGCTTGGTTCACATACTCCCCCCCATTATCTGTGTGTATCTAGTGAATAGAAAGACCAGATTGCTTCTCCACAAATGTCTTAAAGACTCGAAATGAATCAAAGATATAAGACTTGTACTTCAAAAAGTACACCCATGTGCGCCTGGAGAAGTCATCAATGAAAGTAAGCACATATCTAGCACCAGAAAAAGGAGTAGGAAATGACATGAGGTCACTATGAATCAACTCCAATGGTGCCAAAGCATGAGTAGCTCATCCCTGAGGAAAAGGATCCCTATGTTGTTTGCCAAGAACACAACCCTGACAAACCCCATCAGTGCAAGTAATCTTTGGAAGCCCAAGAACAAGTGCATGTGTGCTCATCTGCTGAAGATATCTATAACTGACATGGCCCAAACGCTCATGCCAAAGTCTGCTCACTGAATCTGCATGTGCTATAAGATAGGAACCTGTGCCAGCAAAAGACTCAAATCCATCAAATCTGTATAGTCAGGATGTAGTGTCAACACTCCCAGTAGCCACAATCATCTCAGAATCATGTAAGTCCCGAATAACCACATCATGTGGTGAGAACTCAACTGTCTTACTAGAGCCAGAGTGGAAAATATGATAGATAGACAGAAGGTTCGGTGAAATGTCAGGGACAAAGAGAACATCCTAAAGAGAACCCCTAGCTAATACAACAGAACCAGAACCTAAAACAGAAAGATGAGATGAGTTCTCAATAGAAATTTGTGAAGTAGCACAAGGGGCAAGTGAGGTGACCAACTGTTAAGCGTGTGTCATGTGGTGAGAAGCACCAGAATCAAGAATCCAGGTGGGCCCAGAAGTCATAGCTTGTGCAGTAAGAGCATGACCTTTCCCTGTAGGGGAGGATGTGGACTGAGGAGCTGAAATGTGATGCTCCTGCATGGCTTCCTCTAAAGCCTCCAAACATTTCCAACACCTAGAAATGGGATGTCCATCCTTTCCACAAAAGCTACAGGTCTCAACTGATTTCATCTTAGTCTTAGAGGTAGACTCAGTAGACTTCGAAGAAGATTTACCCTTGGAAGGGTTAGCTGAAGGTTTTTAATCATTTTTCTGTGCAGATTTGGAGGAAGACTCATTGCCTGTGGAATCTTTCTTTGGTTTGCCTTTATGTTTTGGTTTTCCCTGTGAAGACTGAGAAACCAATGCTTGGATAGAAGAGCCAGAAGCATCCATCTGTTGGATCTTTGCCTATTCCCATGTCAACCGATCATAGAATGTCTCAAAAGAAGGCATGGTGTGTCTAGCACCCAAAGCATCCATGGTGGAGTAGAAAGTGGAAGAGAAGATCTGAAACTATCCTTGGAACTTTGAGAGTATCAAGAAGATACACTCATCATCTGTCTTGGTTTTCCCACATCCCTACAAAAATGAGCGCAGAGACTTGAACTTCATCAAGAAGTCCTCAATGGTGGGAAAGCTGGTAGGTGTCAAAGTGGTCAGCTCTGCATCAAGCTGTAGTGCCTGGAACTCATTCACTATGCCAAAAAAATCTAAAAACCTGCCCCAAATGGCCCTAGGAGTTGTCAAACCATCCAGGTGAAAGAGGAGACTGTCAGAAATGTTCAGTGCAATCAAGCCCATGGATTCATCCATTTTATTCCTGTGCTGAAGGATCTCAAAAGGATGTTGTAGGACACATTGATTTTCATCTAGGCATGACCATAAGCCATGTGACATGAGTAGCCTGGTCATGTGTGCTTTCCAGGTGTGGTAATTGTGCGGTGTCAGTCGGGCCACAGAGGGGTCCGACATTAAGAGAAGAAAAAGATGAAAGTAGAAGGGTCATTTTCTGAAAATAAATGATAGAAATAAAAAAACACCCCCCACAAAGTATGATTCTAACCCCCGTATAGCAAAGAATCAATTACTGAAAGCACGAAAAACTAGGAAAAAACCTGAACGCCAAATGCAGAGAGGGAGGAAAAAAAATCCTCTACTTCAATGCCAAAACTAGGAGCTCAAATGGTTGAATCAATGAGCAAGACCAGCATCATCACGTCCAGCTTGAAAACACCTTTTTGGTGATATTTTATTTTACAAAAACGGACACTGTATGCTCAAGTTACGGCCAAAAAACCAAGTGCCCCTCCGAAAAACAACTCACTAGAAAAACACAGTCACTGGGAAAAAATTGACGTCCAAATGACCGTCACCAGTCTGCGAGAAAAAATTTGACGCCCGTCAAAAGGTTTGCCAGAAAAATTTGCTGACCATCGAAAAAGAAAATTTTTGCCGAAAAATTTGAAAGAGTTGCTGGAAAAAAATTCCATTTGCTAACGTCAGCCCTGACAGGCTGGTGGCGGGCCAGTGGCTACCGCTAATGGCAGCCACTCCTGGGCGGTGTCACAGAGGCGGGCGGTGTCGCTGGTGGCACGGGCAGCTCTGCCGGTTGCCGAAGGCCGGCGGGTAGCACGCACCGGCAGGGGCCGAGCGCGGGCAGCTGGAGGGTGGCGTCGGGGTGGCGCAGTGGCGGCGCGCTTCAGCAGCCCCAAAATTTAATTTAAAAATGCCTTTTTAATTTTCTTTTTTCTTTTTCGCCTCGTTTTTCATGCTTGTACGGCCCTAATAGGCCAAAAATTTTCCCTAAGGGCACTGTAACCAAAATGGTCAAACTTTATATGTATTTCGACTCTCCTGGGCCTTCTAAATGCAATGGTGGAGCCTGTTTTTGCTCAAATAGCTCTAAAAAATAGCGCCTCCTTCAAAGTGATAGAAAAACCCCAAAGAAGCTGTGGTTGTCATCTTCGAATCGTGGCTTCAAAAAACCTTCAAACTAGGCAGCGACAGGGTGGCTCTGATACCATGTAGAAGTTGAGAAATCCAACTTCACAGCTCGCCAAGAACACCTGCATGCAAATACCTGATGTTGAATGGAAGCCAAAGAGACAGATGCAAGGGTTTGGAAAATCTCAACGGAGTGAGAGCAAAATTATTATTTCCCAAAAAGTGAATTACAATAATTACAAAAGCGGCATATAAGGTGAGAAACCCTAAAGCCGGAGAAAGCTAAGTTTGTGCATTTAATAATTAATAAACATATTAATTATTATGCACCTAAAAATGACAAGCTTAAGTGAATAGAATAATAGTTAGCTTTAATAATTAAACCGAAGTGATTTAATTATAAAGGCAAATGTACTATTACTCTAACACTCCCTAATTTCTTCACTTGTATCATTTTTAAACTTTGAATAGTATTCCTTTTCCTACTTTTCTTGTCGATTTGTGGAAAAAGATAGAGTTTTTGCCTCCTTCTTTTATCCATTGCACCCTGGACCTCTTCTTCCAATAAATATCTTCCCTTTTTAAGTTATCCTTCCACTTTTCTCTCAAAGTTTCTTCTTCTCCATGGGTATTTTATGAGTAATCACTCTTAGCCATTGACTCTTGGATAACCTATATTTTGGAACTAATTTATTTCTTCTAAATGACGATGTCCTCGAAAGTAAATTTATTCCAACCTTTCACCTATTTTCTAATTAAATTCAATTTTTGAGCAACTCAAAACATGGTTGTATGAGATTACTCCACCAACTTTGAGCATGTTTCCTAAAGTCTGGATGAGATTCTCACATAATTTTATAACAGAAGGGAGGAGGTCTACTTGGAGGTCTGTCAATCCAATGAAGAAGCACAAGATTGTGGTCTGACACCATTCTCAGAAGGGCCTTATGTGTGACATTATAACTAATGTCTCAATTAGTAGAAACAAGAATCTATAAATATTAAACTAGATAAGATTACTCCCTTTTTATGGTTAAACCAAGTGGAAGATTGTCCTATCAACTCAATGTACAAGAGGGTAGCTCTGTTAATTAATTATACTAGGCTAGTCATGTTTTCAGAGTAATCTATTGCTTGTCTCATCTTCTCTGATGGGAACAAAGGTGAGTTCAAGTCTCTAGATACCATCCAAAAGGAATCATGATCATACTGAATAATAGAAAAGTTATCCTCCCAAACCTCCTTACTTCCAAAGTGAGTGTTAGGGGCATACACATTGATTAGGTTCCATGAGTTGTTCACCAAGTTAAACGTATTAGCTAAGTAGTTTTGTAAATATGAGAGAAGATCCCCTTTTAGTTTTTTGGGGTCCCACATGGTGACCACCCCCCCTCCCCCCCAAAGTTCCATTGGCTTCACAAGTGTAGAAGGAAGAAACTAACCATATAAGATCAACATCAATGATAAAGGTGTCCATAGTCATCTTCACTTCCCACTGTAAAAGAATCTCAATTTTCCTTTCAAAGATATAGTTCCTCGATGCATATTGCTTTTGAGGACTATTCAACCCCCTCATAATTAATAAGAGGAATTTATTTTTTTACATTTGGATGTTGCATCAATGGTTCTCTGTCTCCCATTGGAAATTTCCCTTGCTACCTCTTTCTCCCTTGAGAACATTTGTGAAGGGAAACCAATCTTATTTTCAACACCAACATCAATCTTCATAGCTCTATTTTTCTCTTTTGGGTGGTCCATTCCTTGTCATCTTCAGGAAATTGATTGCTAGTGGTTGCACCCGAGGACAGGAAGGGATTTTTGGATTTAAGTAACAAGGTTTCTTTCTTCATTGGAGAATGTTCAATTCTTTCGAATACAAAACAACTGCCAGGAACTGCTGAAGTCTCCCCTCTAGATTTTCCAACACTTGGAGTAGAGAAATTTTTTCCTTCCTCCAGTTGGGTCATCTTTTCAAGGGATTTTAGCTCCCCTTCCACTGACTGGGATACTTCTCAGTAGATTTTTTCTCCTTCAAGGGGGTGGTGGTTTTGTTTGGATTTTCCATTAATTTTAAAATTCCATCTACGAATGAATATTCATCAGTCTCATCCTTCAAGACTTCCCCATCACTCTTATTTTCATCAATCATAGGGGAAGTGTGTATTTTTCCTTCAACTTTGGATATTTCTTCGGGAATGGGGGTCGAGATTGTAAATCTAAAATAATGTATGCCTTGGTTTGAAGCACCTTTGACTGTAAACAATGGCATTCTCATAAACTAGCACTTGGGTCCATTTCCCTAGCTTTGATTGCACTATAATGAAATTTGGGAGAGTCTTATTAAGAACACCATTAATACTAAACATAGCAAATACTAACCTATAAAATTCCTTTGTCACGTCATCCATAGCCACATAGTACCCAAATGTACTTCCAATCCACCTAAAAATTTCTTCATCCCATAATTCTAATGGAAGTCCTAGCATCCTAACCCACATGGGTGTATTCTTGTTGAGATCAATAGTAAGGTTGAACCTTGGTTTCCACCTGCATAGGGACATATAATGTTTACCTACGCCCAAGAACCAACAAGAATCACTAATATGTCCTCCTCAACCATGAACTTAAACAGGAAAATTCATCCAAGCACAGGGCTTGAGTTCACACTTCTTGTTGTGATATTGCTATTAGGATTTAACTATGTAGTTTTTGAGTCAAACTCATTGACCTAGGTTTCATGAGTAGTAACTCACAAGAACCCATCTCTCATGAGAATGAATGGAACACTTAGCACTCATTGCATCTAGGTGATGCTCATACATATGAAGAACTGGGACTTCCTGGGAGGTCACCCATCTCAACACTACTCTAGCTCAAGCATGCATAACCACAAAGTTTCCTCCAAGGTTAAATCCACTTAGCTTGCAATCCCATTTTGCAAAATCTTCAACAAGTGTTGTGCCTTATGAACCATTCATTATAGAGCCCCTTAATCTCATCAATTGATAAGTTGGAGATATTTTCCAAAAGTCAAATTGTGATATTGCTAGCAGGATTTAACTGTGTAGTTTTTTAGCCAAACCCATTGACCCATGTTTCATGAGTGGTGGTTCACAAGAACCCATCTCTCATGAGATGAATGGAATAATTAGCACTCATTGCATTTAGGTGATGATCATAAAGGTGAAGCACTGGGACTTCCCAGGAGGTCACCCATCTCAGTACTACTCTAGCTTAAGCGCGCTTAACCACAGAGTTTCCTTCAAGGTTAAACCCACTTAGCTTGCAACCCCATCTGTAAAACCTTCACCAAGTGTTGTGCCTTATGAACCATTCATTATAGATCCCCTTAAGCTCAACAATTGATAAGTAGGATATATTTTCCATAACAAGTCAAATTGTGATATTATTTTCAGGATTTAATTGTGTAATTTGAGTCAAACTTATTGACCCATGTTTCATGAGTAGTGGTTCACAAGAACCCATCTCTCATGAGAATGAATGGAACACTTATCACTAATTACATCTAGGTGAAGCACCGTTACTTCCCAGGAAGTCACCCATCTCATTACTAGTCCAGCTCAAGCGAACTTAACCACAAAGTTTCCTCCAAAGTTAAACCCACATAGCTTGCAACCCCATTTGCAAAACCTTTAGCAAGTGATGTGCCTTATGAACCATTTAATATAGAGCCCGTTAATCTCATCAATTGATACGTAGGAGATATTTTGCTCAACAAGTCAAATTGCGATATTGTTATCAGGATTATTATTTTCTAGTAATTATAAGGTGAAAGCTTACTACTTGTTTTTTTCATTATTTTATTTATTTTTATTTTTTTCATCTAATTTGTATATTTTTCAAACTACCAAATCTAGAAAATATACCATAATTAATAGAAAAATATGATATTGTAAATTATCCAATCCTTAAAATTAATAGCATAGCATTAGCAACTATGTCATAGGTAAGGACAAACTATATTCTTGACTTAAATTGGATTTTTTTTTTATTGATTCACAACCCCAAAGTTACACCTCTATAAAGAGACACATGATATAGAATTTGAAATTCAAATTATAAAGACAATAGGACTTTTATTGAACTCCCTTTGGCTATTATTTGTTTTGAAGGGACATCACTCTTGTTTTATTACTATTAATATCCAAAACATCAATTACATCATAGTCACATAACAATCTATTTATTTTAAATATTTCTTTCTTATTTTTCAACCTATAATATAATAAAAAATACTAATATAAATACCTAAATAATAAAAATTCAAAAGTTTGAATACTTTTCTAAACCTTCTATTTCAAACCTAAAAATAATACTTTGTTGGTGACTATCAAATCACTTAGTTTTTTATACTGAAAATAATATTATACTTAATTTTTAACTACTAAAAATATATTTAAGAAGTAGTTGCTAGTTAATATCTAGTATAAATTAACTTAAATAGAAAAGTACTACCTAGTTGTCCATAAATACTTTACATTTAAAGTGGACAAAATATATTCTTCACAATTTCTCGTCTGACATGACTTCAATTCTTGTCGTACCAGTAATATAAGCCACGTGGAAATCAAGTCAATCTTTTCTTTCGTTTCACGCTGTTACTTTCATTAACGTTGGAAAGATGTGACAAGGTGTCCTTACAGCAAGGCAAAACCATAATTTTCGGCTTGTTGAATTGACTGGGTTGTTCGTACGTGGCACCAATTTGGAACAATACTTTTAAGGATAGAAATATATTTTCGCGGACATACCTAACACATTGGTGGGCACAAAACGGAAATGGCTGCGCGGGCGCCGCCATGTTTAAACAGTGTGTTATTTATATTTATTTGTATTTTCTATCTAAGTTTATAGTATATGAATCTTTTAAAGAATTGAAAAATGAATCTATTTATTCCTCTACAAATTACTTTTAAATATTTTAATTCATTAATAAATTTATTTTTTTTCTTTCACATTAAAAAAATCATTTTTCCAATATATATATATAATTCTTTTAATAGATCAAAACATTTTTAAACAATAATCTGAATATTTAAAATAAAAGGAATTATATAATTTTAGAAAAAAGTAGGATGGATAAAAAGAAGGTGAGATAACATTTTTTTCTATAATTAAAATTATATGTTTCTTTTCAAATTATTATTAAACTGAATCAATAAATTGTATGTTAAACAAAAAATATAAAACTATAAAACTATTTAGTATATTAACAATAAGGTGTCATAATTCAATTGATTGTGTACAATTGATGTAGCTTGATTACATCATTCAACAAGATTCCAAAATCCTAAAAACATGACATTAAAATAAGATCTAAACACACAATTTTGAAAGCATAGATATCCTTCAATTCTTAGTTCTTTTAACAAAATTGCCCCTATATCATACAACAACCAAATGAAAAACTTCAAATACTTGTTAATTTTTGTAATCCAAAATCTCTAGCAAAACTAACACACTCTTACTCTCTCTCTCTCTATATAAAAAATTCATAAATGGAAAAAAGATTCGGGCTTTCCATTAACGCATATAATCCGCCTTATCATATAGATAACATCCACCCATCTATGAGCATATTACACAATAAAAAAACAAGTAATTAAACTCCAACTATTCAAACCAACAAGATCCCACATAAAATCTTATAGCAGTCATGTCTCCACTCCAACCATTACGTCTCGGGTTCGAAACACAGGAAGTCTTGTCTGATCTCCAGCTAACGGGCCACTGAATTGCTCTTCATACAGGAGCAGCAAGAGAAGAATACAGAGGCAGCGGCAGCAAATCCGCCCACCAAGGACTTAAACATTTCCTTTTTAATTTTCCCTCGCTTTTGGGGAAGGGGACTCGAACCCATGACCTTGCGATCTCTAATAATTACTAATCCATCCTTGTTAGTTTTCTTCTTTTCCATTTCCCAAACTCAGAAAAAATAATTCCCCAACGAAAAGTATTACCAATTTCTTGAGTCTGTTTTTAAATCTGAAATGGCCGAATATGAAACTATTTGTAGCACTGAGGTGACTTATAGGAATCTGATTGATGAATTAGTTTAATAATATTTCCGACGTATAATTAAATAAAATAACGCCAAATTACATGCGTCCCTCATGAATTCAGTTGTTTCCATCAAAAAACATCACATGTCTTTACCAATCACGGAGCAGCCACCGACATATGGAAAAAAAGTGTATTTTATCCATGCCACGGCGAAAAGGTCGGCAAACCCTCTTTGCCACGTGGTGACATCGGGGTAGTCTTGAACGTGAAGCAATTGCAACATACATTCTTGGACGGAGGGGCCTTTGAATGTTTCTAAGATATGTATTGAAATTGCCATAGGAGGAGAGCCACATGTTATGAAACGAGACTAAAGAGAATCACTTCAATACCTTTACATTGAATCTACAACCATACAAACCACTAACTACCAACAAGCACATAATAATAACTAGCAATCGCACTTGAGTGTGCAAAGGTTACGTCTTTTTTTTTATGTTTTTTTTAATTTTGTTATATGTCTATTGTGTGTCACAATTGTTTAATTATAAATTTGAGTAATGTTAAATAGGAGTAGAATTTTGTTTTGTTAGTTGCATTAAATTAATCATACATTAAGTGGCAATATAAATTGTGTATAATATCCCATATATTGTGGATAAGTATATGTAAAATAGATCATATGTTACAAAATTGGATATTTCCAAGATCACTAATTTGAAAAGGTAAATAGAATAAGTTAATGTAATCATTCAATGGTGAAACTTCACCTTACGGCCATTTGTTTGTTCTAGTTTAATTAAGAAATTAGATGGGCTCATAATGGGGTTATAGGAACCACCAACCCTTATGTATTAATCATGGATAAAGAAATAATATTTTGACAGAATTGAAAAAGTAATTCAATACATATATTTTCTTCAAATGATACAATGACAAGAGCAATAGAAAAATGTAAATGTAAATTGTGTATTTTAGTATTTTAGACATAATATTTTGACAGAATTGAAAAAGTAATACAATACATAATTTTTTTTTCAAATGATACAATGACAAGAGCAATAGAAAATGTAAATGTAAATTGTGTATTTTAGTAATTCAATAAGTTTGATAAAATAACAAATTTGGATTTTGTTTGTCAGTATAGGTAGAAGGACAGCTTTTCTTGTAGTTGAAGTTCAAAAACCATTTGCATTTCATAAAGAAGAAGTATACATATATTACTTTCTTTTTTTTTTTTTTTAATTTGAATTTGAAAAGTAGGAAGTGGCAATGAACTTTACTGCAAAAAGGATTAATTATTATTTTCAAAGGCTTACAGTAGGGGCAATATCTTCGTTTGTAATGGGGTCAAAATCATCAAACCAGTACAGGTGCTCAAGTGTGTGACGAAGAACTCCCCAGTTGCAGGTGGCAAGATTGATGCTTGGGTAGAATTTAAAAGTTGTTTGGGTCCATGTTGGTATTTGCTCAATTACAATTTTTCTTATACGTTCAGCTATGGGCATAGATAAATAAGCTCCCTGTGGTCCCCACCTTTCTATGACTTGTTGGTTCCACATTGTGTTTGAGTTAGATGCAAAATGCAAGCGGTAAATTTGACCATGATAGCAATGGTTCTGCAAAGATGTTGTATTGACTTGTGGTACTAGAAGCAAGTTCTGTAACCATAATTCTCCTAATCCATTTATAAGAGAGGAGTATTCTACTTCAGAGGCTATTGAAGCTGGTTGAAACCATATCTCACTTGGGATATGATGTACCTCAGTTGGATTGCATGTTTCACAAGTATTCAATTCTGAAATATATGGATCCCTATAAAAATGGAAAAAATTTCTCTGTGATATTGGACGATATGTGATTAGTCTTCTTTCTTGTAGTAACCTTTTTGCAATAAATGCAGAAGATATTTCTTCTTCATGAATCCTCTGGATGTCTACATGCTGGAAGAAGTGATCAATGACAATAGTCCTTTGTCGCAACATTTCTACAAATGAGTTGAAAATTTATTTAAAAGCATATTAACAATCCAATAAAATTATATTTTGAAATTGCGTTCAATCTGACATTCATAAATAAATAGTGAGCATTTTTCTTTAAATTGAAAATCTAATAATTAATTCTATTGTTTGATTTGAAGAAAATAAATTATATTTAAGTTGAATAATACAAAATACAAATGTATGATATTGATAAATGAAAAACTCTTACTTGAACTCAAACTTACATAAAATAGACATAGTTTATGTCATTTACCATCCTTCTTGAAAGGTTTGAAGAGCAGTATACAATCAAATATGGAAATGGTGAATAACTCTTTTTTTTTTAATTGCTAGAGGTCATTTGAGCATTTATTACTTATGGAGCATTGACTACCACTTTCTTGATGAAGGCTCTCAAAAATCAAGTTGCTACTCCACGTGTTGTCCCAAATGACAGAAATAAGCATTGACAGTGAGGAATCTCTCAAAGGCAGCCAGTCTTCTTTTAACCAATAGCAATTGTAAATCTTCAAGTAAAATAAATAAATAATATTTAATTTAAATAAAACAATATTCAAATGTATGATAATGTTAAATGGAAAACTGTTATTTGAATTTAATCTTTCTTGAAATAAATGTATTAATAATATTAGTAATTGTGGCTAAATTAGTAGTACACATTGAATTATTTTTTGTTATAAAATTTGAATTTATATCTATGCATTTCCAGTTTAGTTTCTAAGATATGTATTGAAATTGTCATAGGAGGAGAGCCACATGTTATGAAACGAGACTTATAGAATCACTTCAATGCCTTTACATTCAATCTACAACCATACAAACCACTAACTACCAACAAGCACATAATAATAATAATAAGAATTTGCCCCCAGACAAGGTGAAGGGGTATACTGATAGGTGTTTGATTTGAAAGCATTATTGAATCTTTGCATAATAAAAGTAAGTGTATAAAAGTGTATTGGATATTTACATGCTTGATAAGTTTGAATGAATTAGCTATTAAGTTGTATTTATATATTTCTGTTTTCAAACTTCATTTGTTTCAATTCTTCAAATAAGTTGTTTATTGAACTTGTTGTCTTAGACTCTTAGGTATTACAATGGCAATCATTTCTAGCTTCATGAACCAACCTGGCTTCAAAACAGACCCACACTCTCCTTTGGAAATATGTTGAAATGGTACTACAATAGCTTCCAAGTGGTGGAGACTATGTTCGGATTTGTGGTCATTGTAAATTTAGATATTCAAGCTCATACAATCAAGTGAAAAGCCACTTGTGCAAGATCACTCAACAAGGCATCAAATTTTGTCGGAGTGGAGATGATAAAGACATTCTTGAAGCACAAGTCTTGGCATATATTTAAGAGAAAGAAAAAGAAAACCAAGGAGTAGGTCGTCAATCAAATCATCATTTGTTAAGGGATGAAGCCCCCTCCACCGCCTTCTCATTTTCAACTTACAAAGAGCCATGTTCATTTATGTTGATATCTAAAAAATAGCCCGTGGCCTCTACACATAAGAGATCAAAGAGACCAGTAAAAAAATTATTTCAAAATGAGTCTACAAGATTGTCAATGAAGACATTATGAGATCTGTCTATCCTAAAGGATTGACATTCAATGTTGTTCACCAACCATATTGGAAAAAAATAGTGAAATCAATTAATGAGGCTATGAAAGGGTGCATGGACCTAGGTTTTGAGGTGTGTAGAACCTTATCGAATAAAGAGATAAAATTTGTAAAGGACTCCTTCAAGCTCATAAGGGATTTGTGGGTCAAAACAACAATGTCCATAGTTTCTAATGGATGGAAAGATGCAAAAATAAGACATTGATTAATGTCATTAGTCTGTCTCTAAAGGGGCAATATTTTTTAGAGCAATAAATTATGATGGAGAGGTGGAGGATGAAGCATTTATTGCTAACATTCTTTGTCAAGCCATTGAATAATTACTACTTCAAAATGGTGTGCAAGTTATAATAGACAATGCCAAAAATTGTAGGGTGGTTGAGAGATTGGTTGAAGAGCATTATTTACACATTTTTAGGACACCTTTTATTATTCGCTCCCTCAACATAACGCTACAAAAATTGGCAACAAAATTGATTGGATCAAACTAGTGTATGTAGAGGCCAAAGAGATCTAAAGGTTTGTTGCCAACCACCATATATAGCAATGCATATTTAAAACATTCTCAAAATTTGATCTTCTCAAGGTAAACTATCTAATAAGCACGGTTCACTTTAGTAATTTTTTTAATTATATCTATATATCTATCTATCTATCTATATATGTTGGAATAGTCCCAAGGGATAACTGAGAGGGGGGGTGAATCAGTTATCAACAAGTTTAATTCTTTTCTCCAATTAATTACTGAATATCATTAAGCACATACACATTTAAGATAACACAAAATAGAACACCACAATTTTGGTTACAAGGAAACCAAACTAGGTAAAAACCCTGGTGGGAATTAGCACCCACAAAGAATTGTACTTGAGTATAATAATCCATGTTAGAAGATCTTACAACCCTGTTAGGAGTTGTTCTTTACAATGCAATAAGTACAGTAACCTGGTTAAGGGTCAGACCCTGTTAGGAGTCTTTTACAAATAACCCTGTTTGGGGTGAGGACTCAATGTCCAAAAGCTCACTGCTAATATGATGAAGGCTACAACCTTCAGTAAATAGATATACACTATATTTGATAATGAATTATTTGAGTAAACCTGCTGTCTTGATCAATTCCAATGAATTGTATACACTCTCTGCTTCTTCACATAGATCTTTAACTAATGAATGAAATGGCTTTACTGTCCCAAAATAATCAGCATTTTGTTCTATTATTTTTCTGTCTCTATTCTCATCATTCACGCTTGGTGATCTCCAAATGAACTACTATAAGTATCTTCTCCAAAAGATATGATATTTGTCGGCTTTAGGAATCCCTTCAATGCTTCTTTAGTCGACCAAACCAAGCAGCCAACATAATTAGAACCACGCAACTTAAAATGAATAGATGCATCGCTTCACAGAGTTAGATCTACCAAAATTACCCAAATGTCATGCTTCGGTTGAAACATGATTAGCGCCTTTGGTTAATTAACTTAGAATCATAACTAAACATGAATCTAAACATGCATATCCCATAGATAGACGCAACTGAAGAATCAATAAAATTACTGTCGGCTTTCTAAAAACAATCTTCTGAAACTGTGTCTGGCAAACAGAGTAACATAACTCAACTGTTACTGAACATCTGAATCTGTGTGTATGTACATGGTATAGTAACTATATCTAAAACATAAAAACAACCACGCAAGGCTTCTGTGTATCCATACTGAAAAGTGAATACAGTTCACTGTTGTATATTATATGTTGTCATCAATGACAAACATATAGTCAAATATTTCCATAAAGGCAAATCTCCAACAATATCCCCCTTTGACATTGATGGCAACATATCATTAAAAACACCATTAATCCAAAAGTGTCTTCTCTCTTTTTACAATCTTCTCAATACCCTCATCAAAGGTTCCTCTTCACTGTTGCAGCTCCTCTGACTGTGTTTTTATTTTCATGACTATATACTCCCCCAGAGTATATGCTACCCCTTACTATATACTCCCCCTTTGACATAAATGGCAAAGGATGCCAAATACAAATAAGCATAGGTACTACTCTAGAAGTAGAGTAGTCAACCACTCATCAGTCACAAACGACTGATGCATTTACTGCGAGTTCTAATTAGACTCAGGAAAGGGAATTACTCCTAGATTCTTCCTGAGATACTCAAAAGTATCTTTTGATAGAGGTTTCATGAATATGTTTGCCAACTGATCTTTGGTGCTCACATAATCTAACTTCACTTCTCCTTCTGCAACTTTTTCTCTCAGAAAGTGATATTTTATTTCTATGTGTTTTGTCTTTGCGTGCATCACAGGGTTCTTTGACATATTAATAGCACTAGTGTTGTCACAATGGATGAAAATGGGATAATCAATATGAATTCCAAAGTCTTTAATCATCTGTTTGATCCAAACCATTGTTGAACAATTCAATGCGACTACTACATACTCAGCTTCTATCGTTGACTGAGAAATATAGTTTTGCTTCTTACTTGTCCAAGTAACCAACCTGTCTCTAAGAAATACTGCTCCTCTTGAGGTACTCTTTCTGTCATCAATGCAACCTGTCTAATCTGCATCTGTGTACACATGAATTTCTATATTTTCTGAGTTAGGATACCATAAACCATAGTCTATAGTTCTCTTTAAATATCTGAATATTCTTTTTATTGCCATTAGGTGATTCTATTTAGGTTCAGCTACAAATCTCCCAACAATGCCAACTGCATTAGATATATTTGGTCTAGATTGAGTGAGATACGAGTTTTCCTATCATGGATTTGTAAAGTGTTTTGTCAACTTCTATGCAGTCATCATTTTTAGAAAGATTGCTTCTTGTTATCATAGGAGTGCTTACTCGCTTGTAGTCTTCCATATTGAATGTCTTCAATATCTCTTTTACATATTTAGATTGATTTATGAATATACCTTTGTCTGTATGCTTTACATTTAATCCCAAAAAGTATTTTATAGGTCCAATCATGCTCATTTCAAATTCACTCTGTATCTCTTTTGCAAATTTTGCACTAAGCTTGTCATTACCCGCAAAAATAATGTCATCAAAAAAGATAGCAACAAGTAGTAAACCTTCAGGTGTCTCTGTGATGAATAGGTTGCAATTTGCTTCTCCTTTTTTGAATCCAATCTTTGTTAAGCAGCCATCAAGTCTCTCATACCATGCTCTTGGGGCCTATTTAAGTCCATAGAGGGCTTTCTTTAGTCTGCATACCATGTCTGGTTTGTCTGAAAGTTTGAATCCTTCAGGCTACTCTATGTAGACTTCCTCCTTCAACTCACCATTTAGGAAAGTTGACTTGACATCCATCTGATATACTTTGAAGTTCTTGAATGTTGCATAGGCTAAAAATAACTTTATAGCTTCCAGTCTACTCACAAGAGAAAATGTATCAGAATAGTCAATTCCTTCTCTTTGCGCATATCCTTTACATACCATTCTTTCTTTATTTCTTATCATTGTACCATCTTCATTCATTTTGTTTCTGAATATCCACTTAGTTCCAATCACGTTCTTGGCACAAGGTCTAGGGACCAATTCCCATGTGTCATTCTTTATTATTTGATCTAATTCTACTTGCATTTCCCTTTTCCAATCTGAATCATTACACGCATCTTCAACACTTAAGGGTTCAATATGTGAAAGTAAGCATACCTCTTCATCAACGGTTGAACCTTTTTCTCTGGCTCTTGTCAAAACATTACTGCTCTGATCTCCAATGATATCTTCTTTAGAGTGGTATTTAAATGTGTATTTTGAGATTTTAGGTGTGACACTCTCATTTGTAATTTGTGATTCTTCTTGACTTGGTTCAGGGTTATTGCATGATACATCAATACAGTCAAACATTTCTTCAATAACTGTATCCTTATTGATAGGTCTAGGTTCATCTTCAATCATAGGTGCATATTTAGAATATCTCTCTTGAATCATGAACTTCTCGTCAATCTTCACATGTGCACTCTCAATGATGTTCTTCAACCTTAAATTGAAACATCTGTAAGCTTTGCTCTTAGTAGAGTAACCAAGAAAAATACCTTCATCGCTTCTAGCATCAAATTTTCCAACACCATCATCTCTCTTGATGTAGCACTTTCTTCCAAAGATTCTGAAGTATTTTACTGTAGGTACATTACCAAACCAAAGTTCATAAGGTGTTTTTTCAGCGCTTGGTCTTAGTTGAATTTTGTTGATAGTATAGACTGTTGTATTGACTGCATCTCTCAAATAGGTGTGTGCAACTTTTCCTTCAATCATGATAGTGCATGCTGTGTCAAGTATTATCTTGTTCCTCCTTTCTGCAATTCCATTTTTTGAGGGGTCATGGGTGCACTTAGTTGTCTTTTTATCCCATGTTCTTCGTAGTACTCAAGAAACTTGTCAGAGGTGAATTCTCCTCCTCTATCAGATCTCAGACACTTTATCTTTAATCTAGACTCATTTTCAACTTTAGCTTTGAATATTTTGAACTTCTCAAAAGCTTCAGATTTTTCTTTTAAGAATGCAACCCACATCATCCTAGAGAAATCATCAACAAAAAAAATGAAATACCTTTCACCATAGTATGATATTGTTTGAGTAGGTCCACATAAGTCTGTATGTATTAAGTCTAGTTTGTTCTCTGTAGAGTTATGTTTGCTTCTGAATGAGGTCCTCAAATGCTTTCCCATCACACATTCCCTGCACATAGTATCAACTGGTCTTGCAATACTAGGAATGTCTCTTACTGCCTTAACATTACTTATCTTCACTATGTTGTCAAAATTGATATGACAAAGACTATTGTCCCAAATCCAACTATCATCCACTTTTGCAACAAAACAACTTACTTATGAGTTAAGCTGAAAAACATTAACTTTGTTCTTTGAGCCTGATGCAATCATGTCTCCTTCTTTGTTGTTAATAATGCATCTGTTGTATTTGAATTCCAACTAATATCCTTTATCTAACAATTGTCCAACACTTAGTAAGTTATGAGGCAAACCATCAACATACAAAACATCATCTGTCTTGTTCTTTCCATCTAAGGTGATAGATCCTCTTCCTATGATAGGTTTGGGAGTGTTATCTCCAAATCTAACCATGCCACCTTTGTACTTGTCTAGATGTAAAAATCTATCTTTTTCACCCGTCATATGATGTGAACACCCGCTGTCTATGATCGAGTATGTTCTGATGTCTGCTTGCGAAACTAAGGCCAATTCTCGTGCTTTCTTTTCATCTTTAATTTCTATTGTTTCAATCATTTTTTCATTATATTTAATTACAATGAATCCAATTTCATCTTCTCCTGAATCATCATTAGTTACACCATCTTCAGCATGATATCATTCCTTAGTATATTTGGGTTTGTAATTTGATCTATACGTCTTGACTCTTGTAGGACACTTAGATGCAAAGTGACCAACTTTGTTGCATGAGAAACATTTGAATGGTAGTTGTCCTTCATATTTTCCTTTACCTTGCCTTTCCTTCTTAGAAATCATAGCAATGATTTCTTCTAGTTTTGTATCAACTTCTTCTTTCTCATTATTACTAGAAATGCTCAAGGATTTCATGCCATGGACTAAGGCTTTGAAAGTTGTTTCCATTTTAGGTTCTGTCTTCAATCTTGATATCTCAAATGCTGATATTTTGCTAATCAAGGTTTCTCTTTTGAAGTCCTTTGAGAATTGCATGGTTTCATCCAAGATGTTTATCTTTCTTTCATAATCTATTGTCAATGTGGTCATTTATTTGTCTACTGTATCATCCTTTGAAATTTCTCCACCATTGTTCCTGATTCTTGAGACTGCTTCATTAATCCTTTGATTGTAAGCTCTAATGTTTTCTTCAGGTAGCATCTCTAAATTGTTGTATCTTTTCTCCCATGTCTTTCTGCATGCATTCTTGGCTTGGATGTCTCCTTCAAACATGTCTTCTAGGTATTTCCAAATTGAATGTGTTTTGTCTGCTTTCTTGATCTCAAAAAATTCACTGTCAGATAGGGTGATGACATGTAACTGATTGAATGTTTGACAATGTTAAGTTGAAGATAATGCAAGGCATTAAATCAGCTAATGTATTGTATTTTCATTGATTTCAACTTGATATCATCTATACGGTCATGTACATAATCCCAAAGACTTCAGAGAATCAATGGAACAAAGGTTATGATTTCAGCAATGCATAAAAGTCAAGTATTCACTAAGTGACAAACAACACCGACGGAGTGCACACCGACGGTTAGAGAAAAGAAGAACAGTCACAGTGATACCTAATGATCAGAAGCATAGTGTTTCCTGAGGAAGAAAAGCCACAGTGATGCCCAATGAGAAAAGTCAGAAGGTTGCCCAACGAGTAAAATTCCAATGATGCCCAACGGATGGAGATCACGAAGCTAACTGGAGTCTCATCGACGGAACTGTCAGTTGTCACCGACAACTAACTATAGTGGTGACCGACGGAACATAAAGTACATAAAATGACAAAATATCTAGTTGGCAGAGCTAAAGATAGACTTAACTGGTTGTCTAATTTGTTTTATTTGACCAGAGATAAGTGATTGATTTAAAGCTGATTTGTACAGTTGGCAAGAAGATATCTATGAGACAAATCAGGAGTTATGCTTTAAATATAATTGGATGGATTGTTTTACATGCCAAGAATCAAGAATCAAGAATTAAGAAACAGTGAATATCATTTCTATATAAGAGACAAGCTTAATTCATTAACGAATGGGATTAAGGGGAGTGAATAGAAAGAGGATGCTTAAGAGAAATTGATGAAGAACAACTTCATGCAGTCCTAATCAAACAAGTTGAAGGAAGAGCTAAGGAATTCTGCAAACACTGACGAATAGTGAACACTACATCACAGAGAAAAAAGTATGGAGCACAAAGGATTGAATTGATACATTGATCAGATAGGTAATGTACTTAAATAGATCTAAAAATCTGCTATTCAAAGTTGTAATATGAATAGATCATAGTGTTTCAGTTTAACCATTGAAGCATCAAGTCTCTTAACCGAGTAGGACTTAACAATCTTCTATATATTGAGGTACATCCCAAGGAGTGCCAAAAAGGTTGATTCATGACAGTAGCATTGGACTTGCCTGATACCTATTGAAAGTCTAAGAAGGAGGCTGATTCAAGGATGGTAGCAATAGATGCCCAATACTAAGTGACAACCTCTATGTATAAAATCCTCTAACAAGGTCACACTTAACAGTGTGTTTGTAACCTTTAACAAGGTTGGCTCCTAACGGAGCTCACTTCAGAAGAGTAAAAATTTGGGGTACCGGTCTCAGTGGTTTTTCCCTTCATAGGTTTTCCATGTTAAAAAATTGATGTGTTATGTGTGTATGATTCATTTCTTTACTGTTTTATATCTTACATATCTAACTCTGGATTGATCAGTATAGTTTTCTTATTTGCTGAGTTTTGGTAAATAGTTATACTAATTATCGGTAATCAAGAAAGAATGAGGATTGATAGAGAAAACCGACGGACAATTAATCATTAGTAGTATTTCATGGCATGCCTCTTGTAGGGACATAATAATGTGAGGTTTATTGATTGGTAATTAAAGTTTGAAGGATAAATTTTTTAGGCCAATGATTCACCCCACCTGTTAGTTATTACTAACAATTGGTATCAGAGCTTGTGTGCTTAGAAAGGAAGGTTTCAAAGACCTAAGTCAAGATCACAAGATGAATGGATGAGATGTGCCCAAGTTGAACAAAGACAACTTTGCTTCACAGAAAAGCAGGATAAGACTCCACTTATCAGGTATTGGTAAGGATGTTACTCAATTCCTAGATACTAAATATGTGTTTCCCATAGGAGCATTAACAATAGATCAATTGAGAGAGAAGCATGAACATAACTACATGGCAATAGAGATTTCTTCCTCACTCTCTGATGCTGAATTTGAAGATGTCAAGGATTGCAAAACTGCAAAGAAGATGTGGGACAAATTGAAGCTTGTACATGGAGGTGATACAAATGTTCTGAGAGCCAAGGTAGAAAGCCTTAGAGAAAAATTTTATGATCTCAGAATGAAAGAAGGAGAAAACATCACACAGTACAACATAAGAATAAAAGAAGTAGTCAATGCTATATGAGGAGTTGGAGGTACACTTGAAGAGGAGATAGTGGTAAGTAAAATATTAAGAACCTTACTGCATGTATATGTTATTAGAGTCTCTGCCATTCAAGAAATGAGAGCAGTAGAAAACAATATAGTTACTCTTGATAGTTTAATTGGTAGACTGATTTCATTTGAGATGAATAACTTTGATAATAGTGTCTTACCAAACTTAGAGTCTGCACATAAGTCTTCTATGAGAATAAGCAAATCAAGTCATAGACACACATCTAGAAGAGATAGTGAAAGTGAAAATGAAGAAGAAGATCTATATGAAATAGAAGCACTTATGGATAGAAGAATGTGGAGAGGAAAAGGTAAATACAAAGGCAAGTTACCACTTGTATGCTTTAATTGTAAAGAGATTGGACACTTTGCTGCAAGCTGTCCTAACAGAAGAAAAGATGAAAAAAGTAATGACAGATCTTTTAAGAATATATCTGACAGAGGTGATAACAAAGATTACAGAAGTTACCGACAATTAGAAAGAAGAGATACCCAAGACTACAAGGACAAAGGCAAGAAAGCCAGCTACCTAGTTGCTTGCAAAGATGAAGATACTGACACCGAACCTGATGAAGACATCGAGATGGTATTTGTAGCTGTGAAAGATGATTTAGATGAAGATGAAAGGTATGTAGAAACTGTACTCATATCTAAGGTTAGCAAGAATGACATCTGGATTATAGATAGTGGCTGCACTCACCACATTACCAATGACAAAGAAAAGTTTAACACTTTTGAGTATTATAATGGTGGTAGAGTAAGAATGGATAATGATACACCTTGTCGAGTTGAAGGTAAAGGAACTATAATGTTGAATAACCTAATTAAATGTGAAAATGCTTATTGGGTAAAAGGATTGAATTATAATATATTAAGTGTTTCTCAGCTGAATAATTTAGGTCACAGAGTAGCATTTGAGAATAAGAAGGCAAAGATCTTCAATGAATCAGGAAGATTGATTGGTACCGGTGAATAGACTAAAGGTAACTTATTCTATCTAAATGATACTAACAGCACTTGCTTAATGACTAGAAATCAAGACATATGGTTGTGGCACAAAAGATTGTGTCATGTGAATTTTGACAACATGATGAAAATAAGCAGAAGAAGAAATGTAAGAGCTTACCGACGATGACAAAGCCCAACAAAATCATGTGCAAGAATTGTCAAAAAGGTAAGATGACAAAGTCTAGTTTCAAAAGTAAAACCCATACATCTGAAGATATTCTAGAATTAGTCCATACTGATCTATGTGGACCAATGAGGACAAAGAGTTATTATGGAGATAGATATTTTATTCTCTTTGTTGATGATTACTCTAGAATGATGACAATTATGTTTCTTAAAGATAAATCTGAAGCATTCAAGATGTTTAAATGGTATAAGGCTATGGTAGAGAAACAAAGTGGTAAGGATTTGAAATGCTTGAGATCAGATAGAGGAGGAGAATTTATATTAGATGAATTCACTAATTTCTATAATGAGCATGGTATAAAAATATAGGTTTCTGCACCAAGAACACCACAGCAAAATGGGATTGCTGAGAGAAGGAATAGATCAATAGTTGATTGTGTTAGAACACTGATGATAGAGAAAGGCATCACCCAAATATTCTGGATGGAAGCTGTCAGTACTGCTATCTACACACTAAATAGAGTACAATTGAAGGACACAAAGAAGACACCTTATGAGCTATGGTATGGTAAAACACCCAATGTAAGTTACTTTAAAATCTTTGGTAGTCAATGTTATATCTTAAAGAATGATAGAAATGGAAATCTTGATGCCAAGGGTGATGAAGGTATCTTTCTAGGGTATTCCACCAAGAGCAAAGCTTATAAATGTCTCATCAAGGCTTCTAACAAAATTGTTGAAAGTGCAAATGTAAAGATAGATGAATTTGCAGAAAAGAATAAGCTGGAAAGCACAAAAGAACCAGAGAACTACAACAAGTTTGTATACTATGAAGAACCCAACACTCTGCCTGAGAAATAATGCTTAATTCCAGAACAATAGAATGTTGCAACTGACGGTCAAGCTGCAATTACTGACGGTCAGGATAATGATCAAAATAATGTGCAAGGTGATGAAGAACAGAATGAAGGACAAAATGGTGATCAAGTTGATAGACAAAGAGTTGAACCTATACTTGCAAGATATGTAAGAAGGAACCATCCATAAATCTAGATCATAGGAGATAAGAAAGAGGGTACAAGAACAAGAAGTAAGTCTTTAAACTCAAATTGTTTAATTTGTGAGTTTGAGCCAAAATCTGTCAATGCTACACTTGATAATGAAGAATGGATAGGTGCTATGAATGATGAGATTGAGCATATTGAAAAGAACAAGACATGGTCACTTGTGCCAAGACCAAATGACAAGAATGTCATCGGTACAAAATGGATATTCAGGAATGAGCTGAATGAGAATGGAGAAGTCACAAGAAACAAAGAAAGACTAGTATGCAAGGGGTATGCACAAGAGGAAGGTATTGACTATGGAGAAACCTTTGTACTTGTTTCTAGGATAGAAGGTGTAAGAATACTACTTTCTTATGCTGCATTCAAAGGATTCAAGGTATACTAGATGGATGTCAAGTCAACATTCCTAAATGGAATACTTGAAGAAGAGGTATGCATTGAGCAACCAGAAGGGTTTGTGGATCCAGACAAGAGAAACATGGTATGTAGACTTCATAAAGCCTTGTATGGATTAAAACAAGCTCCTAGAGCCTGGTACTAATGACTTAATTCCTATCTTATAAGTATTGGATTTGTAAGGACTAGTGAAAACACTAATCTTAATTTGAAGGAAGATACTGATACTAACACTTTGATTGCTGAGATATTTGTTGATGACATCATACTTGGAGGCAATGTTATGCTATGCAAATCATTTTCTAATGAGATGAGCAAAGATTTTGAGATGTCTATGTTTGGAGAGATCAAGTTCTTTCTTGGTCTACAGATCATTCAACAAAGTGAAGGTATTTTCATTACACAGTCCAAATACATTAAAGAGGTCTTGAAAATATTCAAGATGGAAGATTCCAAACTAGTTGGAACACGGATGGCTACTAGATGTAAGTTGACAAAGGAGGACAAGATAATAGAGGTAAATCAGACTCTATACAGATCAATGATTGGAAAACTCATGTATGTTGTACATACTAGACTAGATATTGCACATGCAGTAGGAATAGTTGCTAGATTTTTTGCTAACCCCAGGGAATCACATATAACTGCTATGAAAAGGATTTTAAGATATCTGAAGAATACTAAGGAATATGGCTTATAGTATAGAAGAGAAGGAAAATTTGAACTTAAGGTGTTTACCGACGCTGATTGGGCTAGAAATTTTGATGACCAGAAGAACACAACTGGAGGAGCATTCGTTATGGGTGATAGACTTGTCACATGGATAAGAAAGAAGCAAGGATGCATCTCTTAGTCTACTATAGAAGCATATTATGTTGCTGCTACTGCAAATTGCTCAAATATTGCATGAATCAAACAGTTACTGGAAGGTATGCATATGAAGATCCTAGAACCACTAATTATCTATTGTGATAACACCAGTGCAATAAACATTTCCAAGAATCTAGCCATGCATGCTAAGACTAAACACGTTGCCATCAAGTATCATTATTTGATATAACAAGTTCAAGCAAAGGAAGTGACACTTGAGTATGTGCAATCCAAAGAATAATTAGCTGATATCTTCACCAAGCCACTGCCCAAGGATGCATTTGAGTACTTGAGAAAGAGACTAGGGGTCAAACCCTTGTCTACTAGTCAGTAAAATGACTGAAGACTGCATCAGCCTACATATAATCAGAATATCATTAATGTTGATGCAAGCAAAGAGATGATCTTCAAAGCTACATCTATATATAGACAGGTATATATCTTCACCGAGAACCAGAGCATATTATTGTATTGCTGATGGATAAGGGAAATTCAAGGAATATATTATGGATGGAGAAAAATGAGTGTTTGACATGAATGCCAAATATTTTTAAAATATTTATTTGGCATTGCTGTCAAAGGGAGAGAAATTATCCATATTATCAGATATTTTTGGAAAGGGGAAGAGATTATCCATTATCACATAAAATCCAACAAGGAGAGATTATATCCTTAGGGAGAGAAATTGTATGAAAAGATTATACAAAGGGAGAGTTATTGACAAGAGGAAAAGACATCAACAGAGAAAGAACAGTCAAGGGAGAGAAATTGACACAAGGAGGGAACTCAACACATAAGAATACAGAGAGCTGCAAGAATTAAATCTAAGCTAAAATAGAGCTTACCAATGGTCAGACATTTATTGGTTATCAAAACAAAAAGATTGGTAGTTTGATGAATCTCAAATTTTGTATTTCATATTGTATTAGGAATAGTATAGTATGATAATATAGTATATTTCCATCAATTCCAAAGGGAGAGATTGATGACATGTAACTAATTGAATGTTTCACAATGTTAAGTTGAAGATAATGCAAGGCAGTAAATCTGTTAATGTATTGTATTGTCATTAATGTCAACTTAATATCATCTGTACAGTCATGTACATAATGCCAAATACTTCAGAGAATCAATGGAACAAAGGTTATGCTTTCAACAATGCATAAAAGTCAATTATTCACTAAGTGACAAACAACACCAACAGAATGCACATTGACGGTCAGAGCAAAGAGAATAATCATAGTGATAGCCGACGATCAGAAGCATAGTGTTGCCCAATGAAGCAAAGCCACAATGATGCTCGACAAGCAAAGTCAGAAGGTTGCCCGATGAGTAAAATTCCAATGATGCCCGACAAATGGAGATCACGAAGCTAACTGGAGTCTCACCGATGGAACTATCAGTTGTCACCGACAACTAACTATAGTGGTGACCGACGGAATAGAAAGTTCATAAAATGACAAAATATCTAGCTGGCAGAGCTAAAGATAGACTTAACTGGTTGTCTGCTTTGTTTTATTCGACCAGAGACAAGTGATTGATTTAAAGATGATTTGTATAGTTGGCAGGAAGATATCTATGAGACAAATCAAGAGTTATGCTTTAAATCTAATTGGCCTGATTGTTTTACACACCAAGAATCAAGAATCAAGAAATAATGAATATCATGTCTATATAAGAGACAAGCTTAATTCATTTACGAATGGGATTAAGGGGAGTGAATAGAAAGGCGATGCTGAAGAGAAACTGAGGAAGAAAAAATTCATGCAGTCCTGATCAAACAAGTTGAAGGAAGAGCTAAGGAATTCTACAGACACTGACGAATAGTGAGCACAACATCACAGAGCAGAAAGTATGGAGCACAAAGGATTGAATTGATACATTGATCAGAGAGGTAATTTACTTAAATAGATATGAAAATATGCAATTCAAAGTTTCAATATGAATAGGTCATAGTGTTTCAGTTAAACCATTGAAGCATCAAGTCTCTTAACTAAGCATGACTTAACAATCTTCTATATATTGAGGTACATCCCAAGGAGTGCGAAAAAGGTTGATTCATGAAAGTAGCATTGGACTTGCTCGACACCTATTGATAGTCTAAGAAGGAGGCTAATTGAAGGATGGTAGCAATAGATGCCCGATACTAAATGAAAACCTTTATGTACAAAATCCTCTAACAAGGTTGCACTTAACAGTGTGTTTGTAACCTTTAACAAGGTTGGCTCCTAACAGGGATCACTTTAGAAGAGTGAAAAATTGGGGTACCAATCCTAGTGGTTTTTCCCTTGATAGGGTTTCCACATTGAAAATTCATGTGTTATGTGTGTATGATTCATTTCTTTAATGTTTTATATATTACATAGCTAACTCTGGATTGATCGGTATACTCTACTTATTTACTGAGTTTTGGTAAATAGTTATACTGCTTATCGGTAATCAAGAAAGAATAAGGATTGATAGAGAAAACCGATAGACAATTAATCATTAGTAGTATTTCATGTCATGCCTCTTGTAGGGACATAATAATATGAGGTGTATTGATTGGTGGTTAAAGTTTGAAGGATAAATTTTTGAGGCCACTGATTCACCCCCTCTCAGTTATTACTAACATAGGGCACTAATTAGGGCTTCTTTGCCAATTGCATTTTGGGTGAATACTTCCTTTTGTTTATTATTAGAGTCTTCTTCTGCAAGGTCTTTCAAGGTGGGAACATCAATTGCATGAGTAGAAATCTCGTAAATCTCAAAACCAACGCACTAAAGATGAGTTATCATTTTGTTCTTCAAGTCAAGATAATTATTTGTTGGCAAGTTGACTCCCAGGGAGTATGTGACTTATTTTGTGTTGTCATTATGGCAACAAAGTCATATGAAGTTTTGACAGCAAACTTTGAAGTGGAAATTGACCAAGTATAGAAGAAAAGATAGAACAGAGATATACAAATGATTAGAGCACCAACGCACGTGTGTATGACTGATTTAGACTAAGCGCCTTCAGACATAATCTCTATGATATTTTTTTATGCTTACCCTATACACACATGGTATGGAATGCCAGTACGGATAAGTTACAGAAAGAAAAAGTACACTATCAGTCCAGAAAATAGAGTATGAAGCTAACTTCAGTTTTTTTATTAGCGTGTAATATTTTGTTTTGTAAAGACTAAGTGCCTATTGTAATAAGTTTGTAATCATGTATTAAACATTATTGTAGACACCTTTAAGCCAATTTTTTTGAAGTGTTGTGAATGTTGTTTTTAGGCCAACTAAGGTCTTGTTTATAGTCGCGTCTATTCAGGCATGGACATATTTATATTTATATATATATATATATATATATATAACATGAAAAGTTGTATTAAGATTTGTCATTGAATATGCAGAGTAGAGATATAAAAGAAGAGTATAAGATGTCAGAATGAGATAAATCTCTTTAAGAGTATAAGAGCATCAACGCACAACCGGAACTGATCAGACAATTGTGTCACATACAAGAGTTCACTTTTGGATATAGTGTATATCTATTATCAAAGAGGTTGTAGCCTTTATCCTACTAAGCAGTGAGCTTCTTGGATAGTGAGTCCTCACCCCTAATAGGGTTATTTGTAAAAGAATCCTAACACGGTCAGACCCTTAACAAGGTCATTGTACTCACATTGTAAAGACTGCTCCTAACATGGCAAAGGAAATTTAACAGGTTCATTATACTAGTGCAATATTTGTGAGTACTAATTCCCATTAAAGTTTTCCTCTGATCAAGGTTTCCCCATAATTATATCATGTGTTATGTGTTCTTGAATTAAGATTCAATTGATATATATTTGGTTTATGTTTAAAGTTTTTGAAATATAATAAATAGACAAACACTGATTCACCCCCCCTCAATGTTTCCAAAATTCTCTCCATCAAACTTAGGACTCTCTTTGCTGAAGTACATCATTTGATCTACCTTAAGCTATTAGGCTTTCTCTCCAAGGCACTTGGCTCTAATACCAATTGTTGGAATAGTCCCAAGGGATAACTGAGAGGGGGGGTGAATCATTTATCAGCAAGTTTAATTCTTTTCTCCAATTAATTACTGAATATTATTAAGCACATACACATTTAAGATAACACAAAATAGAACACCACAATTTTGGTTATGAGGAAACCAAACTAGGTAAAAACCCTAGTGGGAATTAGCACCCACAAAGAACTATACTTGAGTATAATAATCCATGTTAGAAGATCTTACAACCCTGTTAGGAGTTGTTCTTTACAATGAAATAAGTACATTGCCTTGGTTAAGGGTTGGACCCTGTTAGGAGTCTTTTACAAATAACCCTGTTTGGGGTGAGGACTCACTGTCCAAAAGCTCACTGCTAATATGATGAAGGTTACAACCTTCAATAAAAAAGATATACACTATATCTGATAATGAACTGTTTGAGTAGACCTGTTGCCTTGATCAGTCCCAATGAATTGTATACACTCTCTGCTTCTTCACATAGATCTTTAACTAATGAATGAAATGGCTTGACTGTCCCAAAACAATCAACATTTTGTTCTATCCTTTTTCTGTCTTTGTTCTCATCATTCACGCTTGGTGATCTCCAAATGAGATACTATAAGTTTCTTCTCCAAAAGATATGATCTTTGTTGGCTTTAGGAATCCCTTCAATGCTTCTTTAGTCGGCCAAACCAAGCATGCAATATAATTAGAACTGTGCAACTTAAAATGAATAGATGCATCGCTTCCCAGAGTTGGCTCCACAAAAATTACCCAAATGTCATGCTTTGGTTGAAACATGATTAGCACCTTTGGTTAATTAACTTAGACTCATAACTAAACATGAATCTGAACACACATATCCCATAGATAGATGCAACTAAAGAATCAATAAAATTACTGTCGGCTTTCTGAAAATAATCTTCTAAAACTGTGTCTAGCAAATAGAGTAACATAACTCAATTGTTATTGAACATTTAAATCTGCGTGTATGTACATGGTATAGTAACTATGTCTGAATCATAAAAAAAACCGTGCAAGGCTTCTATGTATCCATACTGAAAAGTGAATACAGTTCACTGTTGTATACTATATGTTGTCATCAATGACAAACATACAGTGAACTATATATATCTTGATTTTATTGTTGTGAAGTTTTGTAAGGAATTTTCCAATATGGTCATTAGCCCAAATTAGTCCATGTGAAGTCAATCTAGCACTGCAAGGGTAGAAAAGAACAAGAAAATGATCTTAGATGACATTTGGTGGGATTGTGTTGAGTATCTCCTTGCTTTCCATTGAGCCCATATTGAGCATGTTTCGTTATACCAAAATGGATAGGCCTTATTTGGGGGAGGGATAGTATAGCATCAACTCCATGGTTGAGAAGATGAAAGTCATCATAACTGCCAAAGAATAATATCCTAAAGAATATTTCTTTAAGGAGCTACACAAAACCATTGACAAGAGATGGAACAAAATGATCACTCCACTAGAACTTCTTCCCTTTGCATTGAGTCCCAAACATTATAGTTATCAGCTCTTTTTGTGACATAAATAGTAGACCCATATAGAGATGCTGAAGTTGCTCAAGGATAAAACTCAACAATTCACAAACTCTTCACTAATCATGACATGCAAAGTGTAGTGAGGGCTTAGCTCTTGGGCTTTGCATGTTCCAATGATTGTGGTCTTGAATCTCTTCAAGGCGCATTTATGATCAATGCTCATAGTTGGTGGTACATCGATGACCAATCATACACATATATAACCTCTTGCAATAAAAAAATATCACAAATAAGATTTATAAATTTATTTTATCTTTTTAATTTTATTTATATTTTAAATTTTTTTATTTTGTACTCTTAACTCTCTAATTTTTTTCTTTATAGGTTGCTAGTACATCTGCATCAGAGAGGAAATGGAGTGCATGCTCCTCCATCCACTCAACAAAGCGCAATAAACTACAATAGAAAAAGACAACATTAAAACTTAAAGATCCTTAAATACAAAAAAAGTGGCTACAAAGAAGGGGATAGAAGGAAGCGGTATATCATTCTTGGAATGGTTATCAGCCATTATGCTCCATTTAGAGACTCTGAGAAGTATCAAATCTAGCTGAATCAATATAGAGTAAGAAGGTATGCGATCAAATGGAGACAATTTGTAATGAAGGGGTGATCCCACAAAGCTGTGTCCCACTTTTAGGCACAAAGAAAAATCACGCGGATGAATTTTTTTCATTTTTGACCCCTTTGAGAAAATGGGGGTGTTTGTGCGAAGGGAAAAAAACCCCTTTGTGTGAACTAGATGAAATGGGGGGTTCGCTCGAACTAGACCCAATTTGAGAGAACCCTTTGAATGAACAAAAACCAAGCAATTTGCACAAATTTTCCATGGGGGGTTTTCTCTAACCCGCTTCGCTAGAAGGGTTGTTCGAGTGAACCCCCTGAATTTGGCCTTCCTCTCCAAAGCCAACAAATTTCTGTAAATTTTTGCCCTTTGAAGGTCTCAATCAAGGACCAAATAAACCAATCTTCTAAAACCAAAATGGTAGATGATGCTACTCAAAAAAATATTTACAGTGACTATGACTTTAATATATATTGAGTTTATTGTGACTTTCTTCTTTTAGTTTAATTAAACAGAGGTTGTCTGGCCATTTAGCAACCTCTCTCTTTGACGCTTCAGGAAAAATAGTAAATTAAGAAAAATAAATTATAAAAAATATGTAGGAAAGAGTAACTGTGTTAACTTTCTATGAAAAAAAAATAAAAAATGAATTTCGATATATACAGATCAAGTTAGAGTGATCCAAGTGACCTTATGTCTAAATTACAGTTACTGTCACGTTAGAACTTAATAAAGTATGAAATATTGACCCAAAATGAATGAAACCAATTGCATCCTTTAGATATTGAGGTTACAAATATAACCTTGAAATAATTAAATTGTTATCATATTTTAAAAAAAGTTATGCTGATCAATGTGACAGTCACTACTTAAAAACACTATTTTTTCACACAAACCACTTTTTGAAGGAGAGGGAAAAATGAATTTAAATGAATTTTAATTTTTTTTTTAAACTTAGAAACTAGAAATAAAATGATAAAAGACTTTTACATCATCTTCAAATTACTAATAGTTTTGTAGTAACAGGTGTTTGAAAGTGGAGTTTTTCTCAGAATGTTGATCTCAGTGTCAAAATTGGCCAAAAAGTGGGACACACTATTGTCGGACCACCTGAAGGTCAATAGTCTTTTAAATATAAATTATTCAATATGATACCAAGTGATTAACAATAAATACTGATTGAATAGTTGAAAGATAGGAATGTGTTATTAATAGGCTAGGACAATGAATTTTTTCGTGTGTAGCCAAAACAAGTGAATACTTGATGAAATTGGGTTATGAGGTGACATCCATAGAAAAAACAAATTGAAAATGATGGCACACTTATGTAGTCAGGGCTGGAGAGATCTCAAAAGAGATGTACAGAATTGCAGTCAACAATAAGAACAACAACGAAAACCACAACACAACAAGATATAAAGAATATAAACTCATTGATTTGTCAAAAATTTAATTACATGCAACATGTTGAGCTGTAAGGCCTTCTCATTTACAACCACATACATCAAAAAATACACTAATATATATCAAAGAGATCTTCTGCGAGATCCAGATCACCCCCTTATCTAGTCCATACCTATAACAGACAATAATCTGAGAGGAAAACTCAAGATAGATCTAAACTTGTGCTCGCAAGCCACCAA
Source organism: Thuja plicata (assembly GCA_018584345.1). Taxonomy (NCBI): domain Eukaryota; kingdom Viridiplantae; phylum Streptophyta; class Pinopsida; order Cupressales; family Cupressaceae; genus Thuja; species Thuja plicata. The sequence goes on along the minus strand of MU219874.1, from coordinate 571,453 downwards.
GAAATATTCTTGTTTCCTAAGCCAACAAGATAATAGCTCTCCAAGGTATCCTTCACCTAGTTTAGATCTGCAAACCTTTACAAAATCTCATTTACCCTCTACTCACTCTTTCTTTCTACTCTACCAATCCCTCTTTTATACAACACAACCACAAGTCGAATTTACAATTAAAATAAATCACATAACACAATTTGTCATCAAGAACACAACACCCAACATGTTCTTCTTTAGTCGGCTTCCAACAACCATTAAAATTTCATAGGAGGGTAAACCAAATTAGATTTAGGTCCTGACACCTCCAACGGTCGATCCAAAACTCAAGGAATGCAAGCCCAAATTAAATGCACCATTTGGCCAACCCAAACAATTAGAAAAACCCTATTGGTGATCAATAACACCAAAACCTAGCCACTCGGTGAGAGGCACAACTTAGCCAAACACCACTGAATAGACACCACTAAGTACATCATCGCCGAGAACCATCGATTCCAGTCACCAAGTCCATCGGTGAAGCAACACATCTTCCAACTAAGAACTGCCACCAAATGATCAAGAAACTCAACTCTCCAACCAAGCTTGCTACCAAAGAAACAAAACCAAACCAAAATATCTTTTTGGTGATACAACATTGCCAACTATCTCAGGATGCTTCTGCATCAGACACCCCAAGTGAGAAAAGATGTTCTCAGCATATCAACGAACATCTATTGGGATGCAACACATGGATCCCAAACATGTCCTCCAAGTTCTCAACCAATACACCCATGCATCGGTTCTTCTTCTACTTCCTCTTACCACTAGCACTCTCTAATGTTCCTTCATATCTTTGAACCTGAATGTCTGCACCAACCTCTTCAGTCATCTCATATCTCCTTCCAATACTCAAGTTCCTCCTTCCTTCGTCTCCATCCTTCAAAAGAATCAAAGTAAACTTATATCCATCTTTCAGGATAGTAAAGAAATTCCTCTTACAATCATGAATAGCCTCCCTATTATACTACCAAGGTCTTCCAAGTAAAACCTTACAAGAACTAATCTCCACAATGTCACATAATACTTCATCCTTATAACAACCAATGTGAAAACTTACCATGCATTGTTCCTTCACTTATGTTGCATGATCTTCTTGCAGCCAACTTATCCTATAGGATGTTTCAACCTCCTCAAACTAAGATTCTAAACCATCTCCTCTGAAACCAAGTTATTAGTACTCCCTCCATCAACAATCATCTTGCAACATTAACCACTAGACTTACACACTATCTTGAATAAGTTCTTCCTCTAACAAAAATCAACTTGTTTTGTGGGAAGGAATGTTCTACTAAGAAAAATATTCACACCTTCTACCTTAGGTTCATACTCTTCAAACTCATTCACCACAACGTTTCAGTGACTACTAATCTTCTTATTTTCATGGGGACACTCAAATGACTGATGTCCTTCTTCACCACAATTATAAAAGGTACCTCTGAATACACCTCTACCTTCCTTTCTCCTCGATTCAATAGGTTTCAGTTCCTCCTCAACTCTCGGTTTATCCTTTACTGACTGCTCTTCCTTCTCTTTCCCTTAGGAATTACCATGATATCTTCTCTTCAACTTAGCTTCTTCCTTCAGCGCATACTGGTAAGCATCCTCAACTAAGTCAATCTTCAACATACCAATCTCAACCTAGATATTGAATCTCAAACCATTAATATGCCTTTCCACCTTTTCCTTAGAAAGTTCTCTGTGCCCAGACCAAATATTCAACTTGTAGAACTCCATAGTATAATCTTCCACAGTCATCTCTTGCTTCTTTATATTTCATAACTTCTTAAACAACTCAAGTTCATATTTTTTAGGAATGAACTTAGCTTTAAGTTTTTCCACCATCAACCTCCACTGATTGATCTTCATCTCACCTTCTTATTCTCTATCTCTCTGCAATTCTTTCCACCAAAGAGTAGCATGTCCCTTTAACTTAGTTTGTACTATCCTTGCTCTAAGAGGATCTCCAATGTCTTCCAACTCAAATTAGTCTTCTAACTCACTGATCCAATTAATCAGATCCTTGAGTCTCAAATGTACCTGAGAAATTGGAAACCTCCATTCGGTAACTTGTACCCAACCGAGCACTTGATCTCTACAACCAATTAGTTCTATCTTCACCAGTTCTCTCCATCCAGTCAACTCTATCATTTCCACTGGATCCAACAACCTCAAAGTTTTCAGTAGCTTCTTCATAAGCATCTTCTATTCTAGGACCTCTCTGCAATCTAGCAACAACATTTATAATTCCTTCCATGACTTCATTCCTTAATTCATCCATCTCACTACAGATCTCATCTCGCAAATCCTCTTTCATATCATCAATCACCTTAGGGTTTATTCTTTGAGGAGGTATCTTCAAGACCTTAATGCATCTCCCTTTGATCGGCGATTTATTCACCAGGGAGATACCAAGAATCAAAACCATCTACAACAAATCCAAGTTCTCAAACATGAATTTGAAACACCACCATCATCAAATTAGCTCTGATACCACTTGATGTAGTCAAGGCCTGAGAGATCTCAAAAGAGATGTCTAGACTTGCAGCCAACAATAAGAACAACACTGAAAACCACAACACAACACGATATAAAGAATATCAATTCATTGATTTGTCAAAAATTTAATTACATGCAACATGCCGAGCTATAAGGCCTTCTCAGGTACAACCACATACATCAAAAAATACACTAAGATCTATTAAATAGGTCTTATGCAAGCTCTAGATCACCCCCTTAAATATCCTAGACCTATAACAAACAACAATCTGGCAGGAAAACTCAAGACAGATCTAAACTTGTTCTCGCAAGCCACCAAGAAATCTTTTTGTTTCCTAAGCCAACAAGCTACTAGCTCTCCACGGTATCCTTCACCTAGTTCAGATCTACAGACCTTTACAACAAATGCTTCACTCGCTACTCACTCATTCTTTTTACTCTACCCAAACCCTCTTTTATACAATTAAAATAAATCAAAAAATACAAGTTGACATCAAGAACACAACACCCAACATGTTCTTCATCATTTGGCTTCCAACAACCATTAAATTTTCATAGGAGAGTGAACCAAATAAGATTTAGGTCCTCACACCTCCAATGGTCAATCCAAAACTTGAGGAACATAATCCCAAATTAAATGTACCTGTTGGCCAACCCAAACAATCAAAAAAACCCGTCAATGATCAATAACACCAAAACCCAGCCACTTGGTGAGAGGCACAACCAAGCCAAACACCACCGAATAGATACCACTGAGCACAACATCGCTGAGCACCATCAAGACCATTCACCAAGTCCATTGATGAAGCAACCCATATTTCAATCGAGAACTGCCACCAAATGACCAAGAAACTCAAGTCTGTTGGGATTAATGGGAAATAGTACTGAGAGGGGAGGGGTGAATCAGTACCTCTAAACTTTTTAACACTTTTCACCTTTCTTCATTAGTAATCAAACTTTACTTTATTACTGACCAAATCTGATGTTCTTTCTTATGCATGTAATATTAATTTATACTCTTAATTGTATGAAACATTCATAGAAACATTCATGAAAGTAATAGATACATAACACAAGATATGATATGACAGAAAACTCATGTTAGGAAGTAAAAACTGCGGTGGGGATGGCACCCACAAAACTTCACTGTCTTCCAAATAGAAGCAAGCTAGTTAAGGCTTACAATTTGATCACTTCTGATGATCTACCCTGTTAGGAGTATTAATGTGGAGACCTGTTAGGATCTACTCTATTAAGAGCTTTAGAAAAACTAATGTAGTGTGCACTTGGTTAAGAGATTTACAATAGGACTATTAAGTCCACCTTCCTTGAAAGGATTTCTTAAGTGTACCCCACTTGTTAGAATGTGTACAATATGTTTGACCTGACTATATGCAATCTATAATTTCTAATTATAGATCCATTAAAGCTTACAATATATGAATATCACCTATAGTGATTGATTAATACCTTTTCCTGCTCGTCGGTAGCCTTGGTTCTTGTTCTTGAAAAATTGAATTGATCTTTTCTATTCTTCTACATGATTTCTCTTGTCTGATCCTTAGATGCTCTCATTGGCTACCATCATCATCGATCAACATGTTCACAATTTATTGAGCATCTATTTATATAAGTTATTTGACCTATTTTAGAATCATGCATTACAATGTTAACTCTAGATCCAAGGTATACAACTTGACCTTGATCCTTTAGTTTGCATGTTTTAAATAAGTTAAGCTGATAAAAATAATAATAATAACATTTCTTTTCCCTCACGTAATGGATTTAAAACAAATCAAGAAGCTAAATATAAAACTTCAGTGATTTATCTGACATGGAAAGTCAGATCCACTTTTTGTGGGATGTAACTGACTATCAGTTCTTGATCGTCAGTGTGAACTAAAAGTCTATCGGTGTTCCTTCTTTGAACTGATCATCAGGTTCCCTTCATCTGTCGGGTTCCACTCTTGACTGTTTCATTGGGTTGCACCGTTGGTTACTCGTCGATTTATTTTGTCCTTTCTGTCATCGGGTAATACTGAATAGTGTTGCATCAGGATGCTTTGTACTTGGCAGTATCAGTAACCGTGGTGTCGGGTAGTGTTGTTCCATGTCTTTTGGTGTAGTATAAATTGATGGTGTTTATCATGTTTTTCCTTGCATATACTAAAGGCAAAATATAATGTTTCAATCTCCCCCTTTGACATTAGTATCAAAAACTAATATTTGCACAATACTAAAATGTTTAGTGTATACACTATGTATATATCCTTGTCATTATATGACTCCCCCTAACTATATGCATCAATATATTATTAGTATATGTACATGTATACTTGCCTTTGTACTATACATTCCCTTTTGTGTTGTTTCCTCTTTTTAAAGATTGACTGTACATATCATTTCCTCCTTTCATTTCCCCTTTTACTGACTAAGTGTACATATCATTTCCCCCTTTTTTGATAATCATGACAAAAATGTACAACTTATAAGTTGTCAAAAATGAAAAAAAAATGTGTAACTTACAGAGTGTCAAGAATGTGGGAGTGAGTGTTCTTGATGTCTTCTATCATTTTCTCCCATTTTTATTTGAGGAGTTCTAATGCCACATGCTCTAGCTCAATCCTGGCATGCATATCATATATGATGTCTAGGACAGACATTTCTAGTGTGGCAATAAGTGTTCTTTCCTTTGTCATATGTTGTTGCAATAATGTGAGAGTTGGTAAGAATTGAGCTTGAAGCTTATTCACCTCATCTCTGAACTTTGTTTCTGCAATCTGTATATCTTGTCTCAGCTTCCTAGCTTTCTTGAGCTGGTCTTGGTACAATTTTATTCCATCTTCATTGTTTTTTAGACCTTGTGCACTAGCTTGAAGATCAACATCAGTCTGTGCTATCTTGTCAGTCTACCCCTTTGTGAGTTGATCTAATGTGCACAATTTCTGAATTAAGGGTATAGCTTCTGAAATTATTGGGTCTATTGTGCTTACCAGTTTAGACAACTTTACCTTTTGTAGTTTCACTTCTTGGCTTATCTTCTCTGCTAACTTGAATTCATATTTATTTTCAAGTCTAGCTTCCATAGCCTTCTCAGCATCTATATTTTGAGATGTGATGGTGTCGGTGAGAACCACTAATTGATCAAGCATGGGGGTTGTTTGATCAACATATGTATCAGGTACAATTTGTTGGAGTATTCCTTTTGCAACTTCAAGTACCTTTGCTTCTTTTGTCGCTTTTCTCAGTTTACCCTGCATGGCTTTCCTTTCACAAAGTCTAGCATACTTTGTCGACTTAGTAGGATCCAATGTTCTAGGATCACATACTAGAATCTAAATTACTTCATCCAGAGTGACTGGATTCTTGTTCTTTATTTTCTTCTTCCTTGAGATTTGTGTAGAAGCAGATGTATGAACTACCATTGCTAGTTCATTTGTTTTCTCTAAGGCACTCGATGAAGGATTTATAGATGAAACTTCTTGTGCCTTCTGCTTGGGGTTCACCTGTAGATTAGGTGAAGACATCTCTTAATCAACCTTGGGTGTTTAAGAAGATTTTTGTTTAGTTTTATTTTGTGCTTCATTTGTCTTTGCTTCTTCACTCTTTTCCTTTTGCTTATCCTCATCTACTTTTTTTTCTCCTTCTTTATTTTGATCAGTAGACTTGTCTTGCTGATCATCGATAGCAGCTTGTTTTGTAGTTGTGCCTTTGGGTTTATTTGTTGTATCCTTTGTTTCTGCATCACCCTTGTATTTAGGTATGCTTTTATCTGTTGCAGTAGATTCTTCATTTCCTTCTAGCAGATTGATGGCCTTTATCAATACTGGCATATTATTTTACGTGCCCACCTGTGCTGCATCTAGAGTTGTGTCCTGCTTGTTGGTTTGAGCTTGTTGAACAGTGACATCTTCATCCTTTTGGATTTGGTCTGCAGGGTCCAGTCTTGTTATGTCAGTGATGGAAGTGTCTGGCCATATCTCATCAGCAACATTCATGTCCTTATTTCCTTGTGTCTCCAATTCTTGTTTCTTTTCTTGATCCTTAAGAGATATGAATATTACATCATCATCTTTCTATGGATCCTTATTAGAATCATAGTGAGTGATATCTTGAATGTCAAGATCATCCATGACTTTATCTAAGTCAATGGGCTCAATATCTTCAATATTATCTAAAGCAATGTGCTCTGGACTTGCTTTATCTTTCTTCTTTTCTGTATGAGGTGTCTCAGTGAGAAGTAATTGATTCTCACAACTTGTTGATTCTGTAGGTAGATGAAGAATTTTTCTCCATTTATCATTTGTCATGTTGTCCAGCTCTATAAATTTATCATGTAGCACCTTGTAAGCTCTTATCTTTGCCACAAATTTATTGGAATGCTTTTTCATTATTTGTTTTATATCTTCCATTTTGGATTCGGGAGGCATGAGTGTGACAAGTACCCTCTCCCTTACTTCCTTTTCTGTGTGCAAATCATAAGACCATTGTTGTGAAATTATGTCACCCAATTCTTTGGGTATTTTGTTTATAAACTCAACTGGTACATATTTGGACTTGACCATAGCCCTAATTATTGTATCTTCTATTTTATGTTGGTCCTGTGGCTCCAGTTTTTCTCATTGTCTGATTTTTCTTTCAATCATGGTACCAGTTGCAGCAATTGAATCAAAAATTTCACCCATTGTTCTAGGGGCTAAGCTTTTCTTATCTACATTAGCCTCATCATGTTTTGAGTCTTCAATGTCAGCTTTACTCCTGACCAGTCTTTTCCTCCTTTTGGTAGGTGTTTGCTTCTCTATTTTTTGCTTCCTCTTATAGGTCCTCACTTGACCTTTCTTAAGAGGTGTAGTATCTTTTCTAGTTTGTCTCCTTTTCCTCTGAGCTGTTGTTGTACTTGGTTTCTTGGTTGGAGGTGGAGGCACATCTGACTCTGTGGCTTTAGAATCTAATGCTTGCTCATCTTTCTCTTCACTGATGGTACCATGTTCCTCGGTGTCCTCTATTTTTTATTTCTCCTCCTCATTAACCAACATAATCTTCTCAAGATTCTTTACCATCTTTTTTTTCTTGTTGTTAGACTTCTTTATGACTAGGAATGTTTTTATCTTTGACTTTTCCTCTTCATATGTTCTAAATCTTGGTTTTTTACTGTCAAGTGGTTCATTCATCAATGCATCAATTGCATTTGTTGCTTGATCTATGTTTATCTCATAGTCAAGAGGTGGTAACCAGGCTGTCCTTGTTACAACTAGTTTAATGTGAGTGAAATCTATATCCACCATAAGACATATTTCATCCCTATGCATTTCAATCAATTATTAAGGGATCCTCACCCTCTCCATCATCTTTTCCTTGAAGTCAAGGAATTATTCAGTCATCACTGAATCAAATTTGTCACCTATTGACTTGATGTAATCATTTATCTATAGTGTGACTAGCTTGGTGGTATCCCACTTAACTTTTCCAAGTGAAGGAAAGTATTCTTGAAAATAAAATAATATACACATTATAAGTGAACCAAACTTACATGTGTTTGTCTTGGCAGACCTAATTGTTGTCATATTCTCATCAAGTTGCTTCAGTAGGATCTCATAGAGATCCATTTGTATTCCCTTTGTGACAATATTGTAAGTTGTGCTTACTACTGTTGATGCTATGTTGTTTAGCCTGCTCGCTTGAAAGATCTTGTACCCTATGGCACATGCACCGAACCTCAATTCCTCATCTATGATGGTGATCACCTTAAGTCCTCGATTATCCCATACATCATTGGTGAGTTTCTCAACTTCTGGTCAAGAGGGATGCTTGTGTACTTTTGGTTTGTCGGTTATAGGGTAACCAATTACAACATGTAACACATCCTTTGTAATTTTCTTGGGTTCATCCAACTATACTTCTGTTCTTGCATTTTTCTTAGTACCAACCTAATCCAGTCGGTTTTGAAAACTTGGGAATTTTTTATCCCTTTTACTTGTAGGTTCTTGTGTTCTTCCTTTAGGTTCCCTTTTTCATCACACAGATTCTTGTAAGCTTGATCTATCTCTAGATCACCAATATCAGCGATCTTATAGTGGATATAGGACCTTACATCTTCTATCAGCAAAACTCTAGGTGGAATTTTTTAAAATGTGCTAGAATCATTGGGTTGCGATGCAATCTCTAGGCATATCTTGTATTTAGGTTCCACATAAGTGCTATTCTTGATCAACTTAACGAAATTCTTCTTATCACTCTTCAATTTTACTATTCTTGAAGTGGTTGCCATTGTGTTTTGAAATTAGGGCTTTTTCAAAAATAATAACAGAGTTCTTCGGTACTTTCAGTACTAACTTTGATCCATGTAACTTGTGAGTGATCTATTTGGAGTGCGTTGGATCAATTCAAGGATGCTTTGCTAATTGCTTTCTTTTCTCTTTTTTTTCACTCTTCTCTATTTGCTTGATTCACATGTGAAAATGGAGTCCATCCGTTGAGTATTTATAAACTTTTGCTCTAATTCTATCGCATAAATGCTCAACAACTCGTCGGGTCATGAAGACAAAGTTCATCGGGAAGACTCTCAAATAAGATTCTCGGTGTTCACAGGATGCTCAAGATAGCTGTTAAAATTGTTGCCGTCACTGACGGATCTCAGTCTAGTGTCGAGACAACATTGTAACTTTGCTTCCTTACCGAAGGGTGTCGGGTTACATTAGCGACTTCGCCTTTTTATGTATTGGCCAAAAATTCTCGGCAAGTGTAGATAGCTCATCCTTTTATGTTTACCAATGATTTTTAGTATGTGTTTATCGATGAGTTTGTTTTCTCATAATTTTAACAAGTAACATAATATGCATCTTTATTCATGCAGATTTTGACTATCTATCAATTTGTATAATGGAATTGATGCAAAATATGACTTGGTATAGTGCAGTTCCATACTTACTTTTTCATCTTTAGGTGGGGGTGGTGATGTCACCTGATCCATGGGATGAGGTGTCACCTACTGCATTTCTTGGTCCAGCTTCCTCAATGGTTGAAGCTTTCCTCCACATTTGCTTTCTCATTTTCTTGATGTCTTCAATGGTGTTACCATTTGCAAAAGTGGTGGTTTTTGTCATTCGGTCTCTGCAGTCCTTCTTTAGATGTCCAACATTATGAAAGTGTAAGCATGCCATTCTTGGGTTGGTCCAGCCTCTAGATCTTTTGGTCCATGTTCTCATGCAGTTTGCAGCAATGTGACCATATCTACCACATGTTGTGTAGTTTATCCATGTATTGTAGTCCCAAACATATGAATTACTGAATCTTCTCAGTTTATATGCATTTTCTTCATTTTTGTGTTTCCATACTTCAATTTTCCTCTTCCTACATTCAAGAGATGTGTGCCCATGTGTTTTTCAAGTGGGAGAATACTTTTCCATATAGGTTTCCATCTTTGGTTCTTTCACCTTTGATTTACATGCATATGCTTTATGTCCTTTCTTGCTACATTTATAACAATGTCCTATGAATGTAAATGTGGATTTAGAAATACCTTTTTCTTTGCTCCTGCAGAAATTTGAGGTGTGGCCTTTCTTTCCACTGTGATTTCATGTTAGCTTCCTTAGTCTAGGATTTATGTAGTCATCTTTTGGATTAGCTTCATTTGATGACTCTCCATGTTCAGTGTAACCTAGTCCAGTGTTGGTGTTGGGTCTTCTTTGTGCATTCAAGAATTCATCCATCCTTTTTGTACTCTCTTTAGCTCTCTTAATCATGTCATTATGTTGTTGTTGAATTCTAACCTCATGCTTTAGTTTTTCATTCTCTTCTCTTAGTTCACTGATAATCTGTATTCTTTCAATGAGTTCCATATTTATTTTGTTTTCTTCTTGACTCATAAGAATAATCTGATTTGTAACCTCATGGTGATGCTCTGTAAGTATTTTTATCTCATGATCCTTTTATTGTAGCTTTTCTATGATCTTCCTCCTATCATCAAGAACTAGTATTCTTTCTTTTTCATCTTGTCTAGCAGAATTCATCACATCAATCATTCTTACCATCTGTCTCTTGACCGATTTGCAGAGATTTGACTTGTCCATCCAGATATAGATTGATTTCAGTTAGGCTTGTGATGCTTTCTTCTGATGTATCTGATGCCTTGCTTGTATTTGATCCTGAAGACTCAAAGAAATCTAGAATCTCTTCCTCGTGATAATCTGTCTCATTATAGAGAGAAGCCATAGTTTTTCTTTCATCCAACAACTGTCTCATACTGATTCTAGCTTCTTTATACTACTCATAGAACATCTAAATTTCAAGCTTTTATTCTCAATATTTTTATCAAGTTTGTACTTCTCCATTGTGTGCTCTTTTCTCTTAAGCCTTTAATCTTTCCAAGAAGAGACTTAGCTATGATACCAATTTTTGGGATTAATGGGAAATAGTATTGAGAGGGGAGGGGTGAATCAGTACCTCTAAAACTTTTAACACTTTTCACCTTTCTTTATAAGCAATCAAATTTTACTTTATTACCAACCAAATTTGATGTTCTTTCTTATGCATGTAATATTAATTCATAATCTTAATTGTATGCAACATTCATAGAAACATTCATGAAAGTAATAGACACATAACACAAGATATGATATCGCAGAAAGCTCCTGTTAGGAAGTAAAAACTATGGTGGGGATGGCACCCACAAAACTTCACTATCTACAAAATGGAAGGGAGCCGGTTAAGGCTTACAATTTGATCACTTCTGATGATCTACCCTACTAGGAGTATTAATGTGGAGACCTGTTAGGATCTACTCAATTAAGAGCTTTAGCAACATTGATGTAGTGTGCACTCGATTAAGAGATTTACAATAGGACTGTTAATTCCACCTTCCTTGAAAGGATTTCTTAAGTGTACCCCACTTGTTAGAATGTGTACAATATGTTTGAACTAACTGTATGCAATCTATAATTTTTGATTAAAGATCCATTAAAGCTTATAGTATACGAATATCACCTATAGTGATTGATTAATAACTTTTCCTACTCATCGATAGCCTTGGTTCTTGTTATTGAAAAACTGAATTGATCTTTTATGTTCTTCTGCATGAATTCTCTTGTCTGATCCTTAGATGCTCTTAGTGGCTATAATCATCATCGAACAACATGTTCACAATTTATTGAGAATCTATTTATATAAGTTATTTGACCTATTTAGAATCACGCATTACAATGTTAACTCTAGATCCAAGGTATATAACTTGACCTTGATCCTTTAGTTTGCATGTTTTAAATCAATTAAACTAATAAAAACAATAATAATTACATTGCTTTTCCCTCACGCAATGGATTTAAAACAAATGAAGAAGCTAAATATAAAACTTCAGTGATTTATCTGATGTAGAAAGTCATATCCACTTTTTTTGGGATGTAACTGACTGTTGGATCTTAATCGTCGATGTGAACTAAAAGTCTATCGGTGTTCCTTCTTTGAACTGATCATCGGGTTCCCTTCATCTATTAGGTTCCACTCTTGATTGTTTCGTCAAGTTGCACTGTTGGTTACTTGTCGGGTTCCTTTGTCCTTTTTGTCATCGGGTAACACTGAATAGTGTTGTGTTAGGATGCTTTGTACTTGGTAGTATTGGTAACCTTGGCGTCAGGTAGTGTTGTGCCTTGTCTGTCGGTGTAGTATAAACTGATTGTGTTTATCATGTTTTTCCTTGCATATACTAATGAAAAAATATAATGTCTTCAAAGTTTCCAACCGAGCTTGCTAGCAAAAAACCAACGCCAAATCAAAACATATTTTTGGTGATACATGATTTCCAGCTACCCTAGGATGGTCTTGCATTACCCACAAAACTATGTTGGAGTCACAATAATTTACCCAAACATGAAGCCTTTGCGTGGACTGTTCTTCATCATTTCATCTTAACAAGAGAAAGTTTAATGAAAATGAATATCATTGGGCCTTCTAGGTTCCCCTTGTCCAAGCCTACAATGACTTCATCAATTATCTATTTGTGCAATGTTCATTCACACAAATTTTTGGGAAGTCTAGGAGGTAATGCCATGGAGTGGTTTTCAAAATTGAATCCTAAGGTCAAAATATTTGAGGAGTTGATGCAACGGTTCATTCAGCATTACTCCTACAACATTCAACATGACGTCACCATGATGGATCTGTGTAACACCAAGAAGAAAATAGGAGAACCCTTTACACACTTCCTACAAAGATGGAGGAAGATCTTTGCACGATATTCAAGAGTCATCCCTGAAATGGAAAATATGGAGATCTTTGTTAATAATCTCATACCTGAATTGAGCTATGCTCTACAAATGAAAGATTCTCCTAGCTTCAATAGGATGATTAAGAATGCTCTCCATATAGAAGAAGTCATGGTCAAAAAGGGGGAGATCGCCCTTCAAAATGAAAGCAAAGGCAGTAGCTCCAATTCTAAGCCTAAATGTTGGAAGCAAAACAAAAATGTTGTTAATGACAGAGTGGTTGATGCTACCAACATTAATTCTAAAACTAAAGCATTCAATCTTACCAATTGCATGCAAGCAAGTAAGGAGGCTAAAATAACACCTCCCATTCCCAAAGCCAACAATGATAATGACAAGGGACGAACATGGAATTCAAAACCCCAAAGAACATTCACACCTTTGGGAGAACCTATTGAGACCATCTTAAAAATATTGGTGGATAACAAAGTCCTTATGATTCCTGATTTTAAACCTTGGGAACCAATGGTCAAACCTAGATGGTGGGATGATAACTCTTACTGTGTCTTCCACAAAAACAAGGGACACAAGACAAATAATTATCTCAAACTCAAGCATGTTATCCAGGACCTTATTGAAGGGGGTAAGATCAAGGTGGATGGACACACTACGAATGAAGATCACACAACATTTAATAAACCATTCCCCAATTACAATCAAGGATAAACATCCAAAGGGAAAGGTAATGAGGTAAACTACACCTATTCCAAGAATGACAATGTGATCAATATGCTCAACATTAAAAATGAATCTATCAACATGGTCACCATCAAAGGAGCCTCATCCTCCAAAAATGCTGTAACTCAGAGCTAAGCACAGGTTATGATCAAGGGACCTCCAAAACCGATATCCACACCCAAGGTTCCTATTATCACTATTCCTAAACTAGCAGCAAAACATGTGATCACTATCCCTGGAGTGAAATATGACTTGGTGGATCAATTGCAAAGAACTAATACCAAAATTTCCATCTTCAAATTACTCAAAATATCCACCATGCATAGAGAAATCCTAGAACAATCTCTACACGTTGCTAATGTTCCAAAGGATATAGATATAGACAAATTCCAAGCGATGGTCAATCACATCTTAGTGCCACATTACCTCTCCTTTTTTGAGGAGGATGACAAGTCATTGACCCATCCGCACAATCAACCCCTCCATATCGAAGTTCTTATTCATAAATCCTGTGTTAGATGCATGTTGATAGATGGAGGCACCAGATTAAATATCTGTACACTGGATCTTGCCAAGAGGCTAGGCCTCTTCGAGCAGACAATTGACTCTAGAAATAAAATAACCATCAAAGCATATGATGAGGAAGAAAGATCCTCCCGAGGTATTATTTTTCTACCCATCAGAGTTGGACCAATTGAAAGGGATGTTATATGTCAAGTTCTGGATCTATCACTAGCCTACAACATTCTACTAGGAAGACCATGGATCCACGAGATGCAAGTTGTACCATCCACTTATCATCAATGCATCAAATTCCCACATAATGGAATAGAGGTAACAATTTATGTAGATGCTAACTACACTTGCAACAATATTAAAGTAGGTAGCATGATCCCACACAACAAGGAGGCTATGGATGTAGTTACTTCTGAAACTACCAAAGACATGGTCATGAAGGGCTTTAGCAAAACATTGAAACTTCAAGAAACAGGTATGGGAGAATACAAGTTGGACCTGACTCCCTCCCTAACAGAGATTCCAGTATCACCAAGATCCTATGGAAAACTGTCATCAACATTCACACCTCTCACAGTCCAGGAACCAGAAGTACACAAGGCTACTAGTACGATAAAGGCATCTATGTCTTCTTCAGATAACACAGAAGAATAGGCAGTCTTAAATTGGCTTTAGAAAGGAGAACCAGTGGACTCTGAGGTCAAAAATGTAAAGATATCCCCATAACAGTATGGAAAGGGATATGATTTCCTCAAACAAATGGGATACAAAGGAAAAGGACCTCTGAATGACACAAGATGAAGGATCATTGAACCTATACCCATGGAGTTCTACCTCAACAGAGATAAAATAGGATTGGGCTTTAATACTCCAACCAACAAACCTACTTCCAAGCAGAGTCCACCTTCTGAAGCAGAGAGTGATAAAATAGATGAAATAGTATTAGAACCATGGCTTTATGAGAGATTATTACATATTGGTACGGAGAATCCTAAATATCAAGGGGAACACTACATACCTAGTTTTGAGGTACCACAGGATCTTCATACTCCTTTGCTAGAACAACCGCCAATTCAAGAGGTAGGAGATACCATAGCCACAATCACTCAAGAGGAACCTCGGCCACAGAATTACATCCTAATTGGGGGAAATTGGTCACTATTACACATGTCCTAGATTTACCTCACTTTAATCTACAAGAAGCTAACCAATTCCATCAAATAAACATTGCTGAATATTTGAATAGATCTGATGATGATGTTATAGACTCTCGTGACTATGAGTATGATTGGTTATCTATTACATCTGAAGAAATTGGGATAGACACAATTCACATGTTTGCAGCTCCCATAGCTCCTAGTAGGTGACCTAACATCCCTTTCAATGACATTGATCCTCCTAAAGCAGAAGAAGAGTTCCTTCCTCCAATCATTGACGGAGACACTAGTGAATACATAACTCTAGAAGAATTTCATAGGTTACAAGAAAGAATCCTCCTTTTAAAAAGAGATGATGATGAGTTATTTTCTGATGAGTCGCTAGAGTTTGATCCATATATAACTGACAATGACCCTTTTAACAATGACCTTGCTCTTATAGATTTAACCATCGAAGATATTAACTTAATAGACTGTGTCATGTTGGTTAATAGTTTTGATGCTAACACAATGTTGTCCTTCTCAGAATCTGACTCCCTAAAATTGGTACTTCCAGACCTAATTGATTGGACTGAAACAAATCCTACACCTATGCTTCACTTCCCTCATGACCACTCCCTAGCTTGTTATCTTAATGCTTGTGAACCTCACCCTTCTTCCACCAATGCAAGGAGCGAGAACATGTCACAGGAGGATATCAAGTTTCTTAGTCACAAACTAACAAATAAAAAGAAAAATCAGACTGATGGTGAAAACCACTCTATGGCAGTATCAGATCCCAAAATAGTAAAGAAAAAAGACGTATTCGATGGTGAAAACCTCTCAGAGGCACCAAAGGATGAGACTCTTGATATCCTCCCTGAACACTTTCAGGAAAGATCTTCGGTATTAATTGAACCAACACAGCCAGTGAACTTGGGCACTATTGAAGATCCTTAGATAGTTCATCTAGCACAATCCTTATCAGAAGAAGAGAAGGAACACTTCACAGAATTCCAGAAGGAGAAAAAGATCAACTTTTCATGGTCCTACATTGATATGCTAGGGCTAGATCCCAATCTCATTATGCACCACTTATCTATAGCTCCTGGGATCAAGCCCGTGAAACAAAAACTTTGAAAAATGCATCCTCATGTTGCATTGCTGGTCATTGCCTATGCAGCTTGGATCTCCAATGTGGTCCCTATTTCTAAAACTGATAAATCTATTAGGATCTGCATAGACTTTAGGGACCTCAACAAAGCATGTCCAAAGGATGACTTCCCTCTACCAAATATTGACATGATTATAGACCTTACAGATGGCTACCAGATGTATTCCTTAATGGATGGATTCTTAGGTTATAATAAAATCAAGATTGCCCCTGAGGATCAAGAGAAAACCGCATTCACATGTGCATGGGGCACATTTTGTTGGAACGTCATGCCATTTGGGCTAAAGAATACCGGAGCAACATATCAAAGAGCTATCACAACCATATTCCATGACATGATGCACAAAAACATGGAAGACTATGTCGATGACACACTGGCTAAATCCAAAGAAAGAGGCAGTCATATTGCAGATTTAGGAAAGATATTAGATCGAATAGAATAGTTCCAACTCAGGCTCAATCCAAAGAAATGTGCTTTTGGGGTTCAATCAGGTAAGCTCCTAGGATTCATAGTATTAGCTAAGGGAATCGAGGTAGATCCGGCAAAGGTAAAAGCTATTCTAGAAATGGCTCCTCCATGCAATATCAGTCAAATGAGGACACTACAAGGGAGACTCTAGTCTATCAGGAGATTTATGTCCCAACTTGCCGATAAGGCACAACCCTTTACTAAGTTTCTACATAAAGGAGTTACATTCAACTGGGATGAACACTGTGAAACCAACTTCAGGGAATTAAAGGCATACCTAGCTGCTCCACCAATTATTATGGCACCTATTCATGGGAAACCTTTTCTCCTATATATTTTAGGTACATCTACATCACTAGGAGTATTTCTAGCACAAGAGGATGAAACAAAGAAAGAGCAAGCTATCTACTACATTAGTAGAACTCTAGTTTCTTATGAGCTCAATTATAGCATTATTGAGAAAGCATGCTTAGCAGTTGTCTTTGCATCACAAAAATTAAGACACTACATGCTCTCTCACACAGTCAAGCTCATAGCTAAGATCAATCCTCTGAAGTATCTTTTAAGCAGAACAACATTAACATGCCATTTGGCAAAATGGGTCCTCATTCTAAGTGAGTTTGACATTGAGTATGTTGAACAAAGAGCTATAAAAGGATAGGTACTTGCAGATCAACTGGCTGATTCATCGCTCCAAGATAATGCACCATTGCTAATTGAATTTCCTGATGAAACAATCACGCATCTCACCGAAAATTCATGGAAGATGTACTTTGATGGGTCATTTACTCAACAAGGATCTGGAGCCAGGGTTCTCTTCATTACTCCACAAGGATATAAGATTCCCAAATCTTACAAATTAATGTTTCCATGCACCAACAATATCTCAGAATGTGAAGCATTGGTCAACGGCCTCAAGCTCGCCATAGAATGGAAGATCATTGAGCTACACATATATGGTGACTCCCAACTAGTTATCAATCAAATCAATGGGGAATACCAAACAAGAGATGAAAAATTGATGCCCTACAAGCAACTAGTTGATGATTTGAAGAAATAATTTGTCTTCATCACCTTCCAACAGATACCAAGATCAGAGAATAAAGCAGAAGATGCTATGGCTACCTTGGCATCCATGTTACAACTAGAGGAGCATCAATTCTGCTATGACTTCTTGGTGGAAGAAATATCCTATCCTGCCTTCACCAATCCAAAATACCAGGTAATCTATGCCTTAAATACTCCCAATCAATCCCAATATTCCAGTATCGTTGCCTATCTTTTGGACCAAACCATTCCTGCCAATCTATCTAGAAATGAGAAATGACCCCTAATTAGGACAACATCATGTTATGTCCTCATAACTAACAACCTATATCGACATAGTCTCGATGGTACACTACTTTGGTGTTTAGAACCAGAAGAGTCTGATCTATCTTTAAAAGATGTCCACGAAGGTGTATGTGGATCACACTCGAACGACTTTTCATTAGCTAAAAAAATGCTCTGAGTAGGCTATTATTGGCCTACAATGGAGAAAGATGCTATTCAATTTTTCAAAGCATGTCTTAAATGCCAAACACATGGAAACCTCATCCATGCTCCTTCCAGATAATTGATACCTTTCATAACACATTGGCCATTCCAACAATGGGCCTTTGACTTGGTTGGACAGATATATCCCAACTCTTCAAATGGACACAAGTTCATCATTATGACCACTGAGTATTTCACAAAGTGGGTCGAGGCCATGCCGCTAATCAAATCCACTGGAAAACATGTGGCTATGTTCATTCTAAACTACATTATTTGTAGATATGGGATACCCTCTTCAATTGTGACAGACAATGGGGGCCAATTTAAAAACCAATACATTGATGACCTCTGTGAACAGTTTCACATTACTCAACATTGCTCCTCAATCTATTATCCTCAAGGTAATGGACAGGCCGAGGCATCGAACAAAAATATTCTCAAAATCCTACACAGAACTGTGAGCAATTCTAGCAAAGACTGGCATTTACAACTAAATCTAACACTATTGGCCTACAGAACAAGCATCAAAACACCAACTGGAGCCACGCCATTTTCTCTAGTCTATGGCGCTGAAGCACTACTACCTATTGAGGTTGAAATACCATCTTTGTAGATCTCTCTACAAGGACTAGTTACTGATGAACAGTACCGTATTGATCGGATAAATTCTCTGGACCTACTAGATGAGCACAGGAAATAGGCGTTCGATCACCTCAAAGTGTACCAAGCGAGAATGCCCAAAGGTTACAAGAAGAAGGTTAAACCATGCAAGTTTGAAGTGGGGGACCTTGTCCTAAAAGAGAATCCTAAGAACTAGCCTAACAGAGAGCAGAAAGGAAAGTTTGAACCTAACTAGCTGGGACCTTATGTTATCACTCCTACTTTTGGGACTAGAGCTTATCAGTTAGCTACACCTGAGGGAGATGTTCTTCCTAATCCTATCAATACTCTACATTTGAAGCGGTTCTATGCTTAATGTTCGGCTAGCAGAGTCTATATAGCAAAAAGTTATTGTAAAACACCAAAAACATTCAGAAAATTGATCTTGAAGAAATCCAAAAATAGTGGAAAAAGTCCTTCAAAATGGGTATCCTTGGCGAAACCTGGTAAACAGGCGCCTTGATACTACAAAAACATTCAAAAAAGTAAAAATAGCAAAAAAATTGAAAAAGAGAAAAAGTGCCATGATGAGCGCCTGGTAAAATAGGCATCTTGGTAGCAAAAAGAAAGAAAAAGATCTTGCCAAGTGGTGAAAGCCTGGCAATCAGGTGTCACTTGTGTTCTGCGCTCCATCTATCAATGCACTACTGATACTAGGCCTTCATAATTTTGCCTGTGCTCATATGTTGACCTCATATTCCTACATGACTATCTTATCCTCGCTTGGGATTTGTCTATCTTTACGTCTTAGGAATAGGTCATTCTGCACTGGGGGCATGGTTATTAGCATAGTTAGTCATGATTGCTAGGTTGCTCTAGGATGGTTTGCCTCATGAACACGATGTTTCTCAATACATGCAAAACAATGTCACTTACTCAAAACAAAGGTGTCTTTTGATGACATGGGACATGACATTTAAACACTCACATAACATTCCTACAAAGCCACATTGGACTGCAAACATGAATGGATTATCCTATCAAGGCACAGACATGGAACACCATATTACTTGTATTGCAATTTTTTGATTGATGAATCTTTACTGTGTTTGACAAATGAATGAACAAGTACTACTTAAACACACAATTTGATAATGGTTTGATTATAATTCTTTTTATGTCCTGATGATGTTTTCAACTAGGGGCTTCTAATTAATTATAAATTTTATTGGATTGATTCACAATTGATGATTTATTATGTCTTCTTAGTTACTCAATGACGTTTGCGCAAAGACAAAGAGTCGCAAGGATTGGGGGCATAATGTTTTCTTAATTTTTCTATGTATGGTGATTGTTTCATATGAACCTATAAATTTCACCTAACTTGGATGTTTATGGTAAGAGCTGCCACTATGGGTGGATAGCCGCATATATCTCGATCTTGGTTATGTGTAAACTACGGTGAGTTTGACACAATTTCCTTGTCTATTTTTTTATCTAGATTCTCACTAAGGTATACAAATCATAATGTACCCAAGGATATGAATTTTCAAGGTCATTACGGGTTCAATATCTTGCCTTAATCAGAAGCTAGTATATTAAAAGGAAGGTGACTATTTTGTTATCCTAGCTTTTATGCCTTGATGCCTAAGTCTATTTTTGACATTTCAATAAAACATAGTATTCATATTATCATAATATCAGTGGGTATTAGTGATGATTGTACTATTTGATGGTATCTATTCCAAAAAGTGCCCAATGATGATAAAAATGTCGCAATATTTGCTAAATCAGTGACAAGTCCTAAGAGTCTTCATATAGCTGCATTTAAAGATTGCCTGATGCATTTTTCAACAGTACATAACAAACATAAGGAAATTTACGCTCAAAACATGGTTTCTATCTTCTTCTACAAATATCAAGTTAATTATCTCATTTATATTACTGATATCATCCATAGCATACATTTTGCATTCATTTGGAAACACAAAATTGAAAAATATAAAAATAAAAAATCCATGTATTGCATTTTTACTTCTGCATCCAAGTGCATCCATACATATATTTTGCATTGCTGGAAAATCAAAGAAAACATACATTTTCATTTTCACATAGATATCATTTGTTCATATCAGTAATATACTCATCACATCCGCATTATAAAAATGATGTTCTCAACTATAAACTAACTCATCATGAGATCAAGATATCATCACATGTGCAAACAGATACATTTACCACATCTATGAAAAGAAAAATGGATACATTTGCCACATGAAACATGTTAGAATTTAGAAACTACAAATATGGTACAAATCAAAGCATAAAGAGTATCAATAAGCATAAAGAGTATCAGTGAACATAAAAGAGTATCACAACATAAAGTGTATCAAATAGTATATAGTGTATCAGGGCACATAAAGAGAATCAGTATGCCAAAAAGCACAAATTAGATATATATACGAATCAATGTAATGTACAAAAAGGGGGATCTCAGCAGGATCCAGATATACATGTATAATCTCAAAAGAAGCAAAATGGTGCACAGTATCAACTCTAGCCCGCCCCCTCTCCCTGGTCAAGAGGAGGAGGAGGAGGTGGCATGAATGCAGCTACTAGAGGTGACATGGCCCCCTCTAACTGCTGAGCTATGTGAGAAAATGTGGGTGCTCTCTGACCCTCAGGAACTACAACATGATACAAGGTGTAATAATATGTCGCCCTCTATCCCTGATGGACTGGTGTCTGAGCATGGGCATCTCTCTCAGCTCTGAGCATCTCTCCCTATGTATCCCTCTCAGCTCTCGAGTGGCCTCGAGCTGGCTATCCCTATCTACTAAAAGTGCCTCTACAGTAGTAACTCTAGCCTCCAAGGCTGTGATCTGAGCTCTGAGCTACTCTCTCTCCTGCTCGCATCTCGATAGAGGATCCTCATCTCTACCAGGATCCTGCTCCTACACTCTTTGTCTCCACTGTCTCTACTGCTCAGGAGTGAGTAAAGGGCCCAGATCTCTCTATGGAGCCACAAATCTATACCTTTGACGTCTCTGCCCACTACCACTCAGACTGCCGGTATCCACTGCCTCTCCACCTCCCCCCTATCATCACCATCGTGCCTATCATCTGGGGAAGGATGCCCGCTGCCTTTTTTGCCATCTCTACCACCATCATGACCCCCATGTCTTCCTAGTGCTCTATCTCTGTCGTGTCTCCCCCTGATAGATCGACCCTCAAGATCATAATTTAACGGCTCCTCTATACAAGGAATCATCTCCTTAGGCACTATGAATCATGGAAATGGATGCTGAAGCATCTCTGCAACATATCCATCTTACACCCCAGCATCCTCAACATCTGAGTGAGGGTCCCAGTCTATCACTACCATATCGTGGATGTCCTATGAGGCAGTCTCATAAGTCAGCTGCGCACCCCAATCAGTTACCTCATCTTTGATACGTGCATATACTTCCACATCCTCAATACGACCTTGTCATCGGCCATACTACCTTAGAACCCTGGTGATCAGGAAGTGCTCTATAATGTACCTGGTTTGGCCTATCAGATATCTGATCTAACACAAAAAGGGAACCTACCAAGCATCAGATGTCCATACCTCACAATCTAGGTATGGTCGCCACATGACCTCTGTCATATCGTCAAATAATTGACGCCAATACTCAACCTTGCCCAGGTGGGGCTACTGTAAGAGACCTGCATACATGTACACATAAGGTTTATCTAGAACCCTCTACCTGTCATCAATTGGTCGTGTCAGGGGGATGTGCTCCCAGGCCCATATCTGAAGAATCAATATACCCACAGTCATGTTGTGGGTATGGTGGTATACAATCTCATGAAGCTCTCGGTATATGTGAGCTAGTATACAGCTCCCCCAGGAAAATCGTTGGCAGTGGACGATTGTCTGCTCTACCATGCCGACCTAGCCCACCAAGAAATCGTGTTGCCCTTTGTCTGACATAAGGATGCCGCCTACCAATCCATCTAAGTATACAGCTAATCGATCATAGTGATCAACCATGTAGTCCTAGGATAGGTATCTGTGATCTATACTATCATCCTGAAAGAATCTCCGTGTAGTCCTGATCGCCACGCCAGCTCTCGACTCGAAGAACACCTCATGTCCAACCATGGGCATGTGCAAAATCCTCCAAACATCCTCAGGTGTCACAGTGATCTCACCAGTAGGTAGGTGGAAGGTGTTGTGCTCCGAATGCCATCTCTCGGCTAGAGAAGTCAACAACCCTCAGTTTACCCCGATCTTGGGTAAACCCAGCAAAGCCCGCAATCCACACCAGATCACGGTAGTTTTCTCATTATCTGACAATCGACCAGACAATGCTAGAACTCACGCAGGATAAGTGCCTCGAAAGGCGACTACCTCAAACTGGGCCTGATTTTTGACAACACAGTAAAACATCAGCATTCTATCTACAACAAAAGGCATATTCCTACTCTACTCAGTCATTTCAAGTTTGTAGGACGCAAACAGATCAACACAATTTAAAAACATAAGTCTTTTACCAGACGTGATCCTGGAAATACAGGATACGATTGTGCATACAGGATGCGATCCTAGAAAAATAGGATGTGATCCTAAATGCAGGGTGTGATCTCTAAAATCAAGGATGTGATTCCTTGCTGGTTTCTAGCTACACACAAGACTAAATCTACAAGACTGGATGCAATCCGGGAAAATTGGACACGATCCAGGAAAAACTGGATGCGATGCACGTTTCGCAGGATGTGATCTAGAATCCTAGATATGATCCTACCTTTGACTAGCTATAAAACACATCAAAATACATAAAATTCAAAAATGTAAAATTCACAGGGTAGTTTATCGAGCACTTATCAGCGGTGGGTAATCGAATGGTCACTGGTGTCGTTGGCTCATCTCAAATCAATGTTTCCTCATGGGGACCACCATTTTCTCTATAGAGCTCTCTAATTTGCTATAGCTGAATGTCAAAATGAATAGTGAAATGGTAAATTTGGAGGCTTATATGGGTCTTTTAGGACATTTAGGGTTTCTTAAACTCCTCCTGGACAACTACAAAATCATTTGTGTTCTCTTTTTCCTCAATCGGGAACCAAATCGAAGGTGCCTACGACATTTTCAACAGCACAGTGTCATTTTTGTGACAATTTCAAAAATTGTGAATTTACTTCATTTGTTCACCACATTGGTAAAATACTGCACATTTCATCATACATCTTGATCTAAACATCATTATCACTAATATTTTCACGTAATTAACTTGATAAATCATGTGTTTATTCTTAAAACACACCTTCTTCTACTCCACTCTTTCTGACCTTATCGCTTCCTGCAAGTGTTCTGTTGTCTACAACTGAGGGATTTTATTTCTTTTCCTTCAATTTCATTTCCGAGGGGGCATGATCACACTATCATAAATTAATTTTTTGCTCAAAATAGCATCAAAATGACTTTGTTATCAAACAAACTAGGGGCATAACAGTTTCCTTGACTAAGTCGGATCTGTTGGATAGAAATCTTTGGTTCTCATGAGCTGGATATCTTATGTTTCCTCATTTTAGAAGATTTTTAAAGCTCCTGGTAGCTTCTTACTGATTTTCAAACGACAACCAAGTTCAAAATTAGTAATATCAATTTTTGGATGACAACCGCCAAGTTTAGAATTGGTATTTTTAAAATCTTTTATTGATCTTTGGACGACAACCAAGTTCAAAATCAATTCTATTAGTTTTGTTCAATCAAGTGCGAGATTGATCTCATCAACATTTTGCTCGACAACCAAGAACAGGATTCTCAATCTTTCTGAAGTCAAAATCAAAAAATTTCTTTGAATCAATGCACTGCTCGCACATCAATTCAAAGAGGGGCAAATGTAACCACCTGAATTTGGTCTATTCCAACTATGGACCCTATTTTCTCTAAGTGTGATCATACCCTTGATTATGTCCAAACGACCTTAATACTGCTTGGCATAATTCTTTAAATCAATTTAATGTCCTAGGTGATTTTTATCACTGATTTATATTAACTATTATAGCCATATGATTTAAATCAATTTCAAACCAATTAAATCAAATCAAAATAAAATATGACTATAGTATTTAATTATAAAGGAATTAAATAAATCCCAAAATCAATTACCCATTTGCAATTAACCCATTCCCCCTAGCCTATTTAATTTAATTAAAATGGCTATAGTCCCCTAATTATTAAAAAAAAAATTTCATTATTTAAATAATTAATTCCTATATTTCTAAATGAATTAAATACGTTTATTTCATTTATTAATATTCCCTCAAACCCCAACCTAACCCTTCTCAACCACTTCTACCCAGGGTTCTAACCCTTCTCAACCCATTCACCCATGCTAATCTAATCCTAATCCTAAATTCTTCTCTAACCCACCTCCTAATGTTGTCACATTCCATTAAGGAATTCTTAGCAACTCAACCCACTTGAGAAAGTCCACTTTCT
>MU219874.1:500524-545982 GCA_018584345.1 Thuja plicata | reverse complement strand
AGCCTATGTCTCTCCCATGCCTTATTAATGCCTTGGGCATTAATGGCTCTTACATATTCATTTATGAGTCTCCTAATTCATAAATGAACCTTGTCCCCCCTCTCTCTCTCCCATTCTTCTATAAATAAAAGCCTATTTTGAGAGCAAATAAGCCTACATATTTAGATAAAATCACATTGTTATGCTGTTGAATTCATCCTAGATTTGCATTTCACTTATTATCTCATGCCAGTTCATTATTTTAGTTTCATCTTTTAAAGCTAGATTACATGCTTTTTCATCTTTTTAGCTTAAATTTGGATTAAATCCTTCATGCTAGAATAGTACTGGTCACTGATTTATAGAATATTCTGAGGGCTAGTATGTTATGAATTACACTCTTTCTAGTTAGAAGGCAATAGGTCAGTTTTAGTGGGTTTTACATGCTTCTCTAACCCTTTTGGACTAATAGAATGACTTATTGAGTGTTTGTGTTGTTCTCAACAGGTTCCCGAATACACACACATAGGTTTAATTGATACCTAGAAGCAAGGACATGCCCTTTGTGCCAAGTCAATTGTGCGTTGCCTCACTAGTGATGAATCCTGGAAAATTTTGCTTCCGCACTACATTTCCTTAGGATTTCCTCTTCACAAGCCTGCCTGGAAGGGGATTGGCTTTCAAACCCTTCTGGTTATGAGGGAACCTGTTCAGATCCAGGGTACTTTTGTTGCCAAAAGTATTTGGAGAGCTTGGGAGTCTATCAAGCCTTGGCTTCGGTGGGCTGGAAATGGATTTCGTGATGATCTTTCTTTCAACCAGCAAAACATTTGGTGGTCTCCTCTTTTTTCCCAGCAAGGGATTCCTCTTGCCAAAATGCAAGGAGTTAGTGCTCTTCAGTTCCATAAGCATGGAATTCAGACCCCTAAAGATGTCTTTTCCAGAAGCACCATGAGTATTCGATCCTAGGATGATCTTCGAGTTCAGTTTTGGCTCATTCACCCAGATCGTCAAACTTTTGACTTGCTGGTTTCTGTCATTCCACCTCACCTCTTGCACAAGGTGGGAATACAGTCTATTAGACCATGGTGGAAAGACTGGAAGTGGTATCCTACCACTCCATTCACCAGTTACAAGCCGAAACTTGGGTATTCTTGGCTTATGCCTCATTTGCCCATGATTGACTCGCTCAATCACCGCTGGCATCTTTCCTCTTCACAAAAGAGCTAGGGGTGGAGATTCTGCATCATTTGGGATGTTGTTACTGAGCCTAAAATTTCTCATTTTGCATGGTGTTTGTTATACCAAGGCTTACCGTTGGGAGCTAGGCTCAGGCATATGGGGGTTCCTGACCCCAAATGCCCTTTTTGTGGTCACTCAGAGACTCTCATGCATATTTTTTGGTTTTGTCATCGTGCTCAAAGTTACTAGAATTGGATTCATGACTTTTTTTCTCCCTTTAGCCCAGAACCCTTTTCTTGGCACATGGTTCTTCTTGGTGACTCTCCCAGAATGCCTTCCCAGTTCACCCAGATTTGGCATTCCTTTCGGCTGGAAATTTTATTTACTCTGTGGAAAGATAGAAATGTTGTGCTTTTTTCTCACATTTCTCAGGATATTCATGTTTCTCTTTTTGATAAAGCTTGTATTTATAATAATGTAATGATGCAGATCCAGGTGTAAGATAACAAAGTGGCCTTAGAGGTTGCCCACTTACAGGAGTTTCTCCAGGACTGGGGCAATGCCCCTTGCACTATTGCCTGAGTGCCTCCAAATTCTCTCTCAGCTGACCGTACGCCACCCAGGGGGCGACGTCATAGCCGGAGCTCCTCTGCTAGACACTCCAGGACCCCGTGGCAATGGCATCGCCACTCCCCCTCCCTGCCTCCTCAAAGGGATGCGGGTTCTGGGTGGCCTCCTGTGATTGCTTCTACTGCTATTGCTTGGCCTTCGGCCTCTGCTCCTGTTAATCAGGGAAAATTCCCTCGCCTGGCGCTGGCTATCTCTCCCAGGCGGGAGGAAGGAGAAGTTGAAAAAGAAGATCCTGAAGATGGTTGGGCCATTCCTGATCAAGCTCCTGTGCCCACTTTCTGGGGCAAACCAGATGACAAAGATCCTCCTCCCTCTTCTACTACTGCTCTCGCAGCCTGAGGGGCTCTGGTTTTATATGTTTTTTGATGAATAGTTGTTTGTTTCTGGCCTAGGTGACGTGTGAACTTGCGGGGTGAATTTTTTCCCCCGGCCCTTTTTTTGTGAATTTTGTACTTTAATATTTCCATTAATAGTGAAGGCCTCTAGTCATCAAAACATCTAATATCTTTTTTTAATAATAATATTTATATAAATAAATTTATAAAAAAAATGTAATAAAGAAAAAATAAAAAATAAAAAATTTAAAGTCTTCTTTTTAAAATAGCAATATTAAAACAAAATAATAATTACTAACAATGTTAAGTTACAATAAATAAGTTTTATTCAAAAGTCTATATGATACTCAAATATAACCTAAAATAACTCTTTTTTTTAAAATGTAGTCTAAATATAAACCTAATTGAACATTAAACATAACTGTAATCAATATTGTTATATGATGTTAATTTTAAAACTATAATATTATATAGTATTGTATTCAAAATAATATTTATATATTATATTAATAAAAATATTATGTTAAAATATTCTTAGTGTAAGGCTAAGACTATAATACAATGCTTACATTAAAATATTATATGTTGTTATAACAAATGGTAACCCTTACCTAACTTCAATGGTTATTGTTAACATCACATTAAGTATCTCTCACTCATCCCTAAATCAAAGGTATTCTTGTAATATTATATTAATATACATACTTATTACATTATAGTATAACCTTTGTAACGTTTAAATTTGGCTCATAAAGGATTTCTTAAATAAGATTTGCATATTGAGATAAGAAAGAGATCCTAAGACCAAACTTAGTTTTTTATTACATTTAATTATTATGATAAAATAGGTTGAAAGAGCATGTAAAGAATAGGGGGATAAAATACCTACCTCATAATATAGTAGATCTGGAAAAACTCATTTTCTGAGCTTCGTATTGAGTTTCTAGAAAATCTGACAGTTGATCCTGAACCGGAATGTAGAGACGAACAAAACCCAAAAATCTTTTTCTGTTCCGATATCGTCTTATGAAAAAGGTTGACCTTGACCCACAAATGTCACCCTTGACCCAATAATGTTGATCTTGACCTACACAGTGTCGACAAAAAAATTATTTTCGAATCCTGAAAGTTTGCTGAAAAGGGTATCCAAATCTGGTCTCAGATCAGTCGTCCTACACCTGTAACTCCCAAAAATAGCACCTGCAAATATCTAAAAAGAGGGATTTTGGGGTGGCTATATATGGTTTTGCCTTAGTCAAACCCCCGTTTTGGTGATCTCCACCTCCACGAATAACTGAATATAGAATGTATAGTGTGTGTGTCTATTGCTCTTTTGAAAAGAGTCTTTAAACATGTAATATCAAGATCTAATCTTCCAGATTAACAATCCTAACAAAACATGGAAATGAGAAAGCAATGCATAGATTTGAATATGACAAAGAAAGCATACCAAGCCCCCAAGGCTAAATTATTCCTATCAACTCACAATCCATAGTTTCTATCCCATGAAAATGTCCTTTGAATGCTTGAATGTTGTGAATAGTAGATCTAAAGAGAGAGCTTTCTTGCTTCAATGAAAATCCACCATAGCTTGTCCTCAAAAATGCTTGAATGAAGATGATGATATGTCCTCCTAACTTGTCCTTCTATATCATCCTCTTACTTGCTTGCATCATCATTCCATCATGTAATCTCCCGATTTCATTTCATGATCAAATGAAGGCAAAAGAGAGTGTTTATATAGAGATCTCAACATAGGCCTCCTAGGGAAATGCAAGAGATCCAAATTCATATTTCACCTTGAATCATGGTCCAATCACATTTTCCAACTAAGGAGGAAACATATTAATTCAAATATCAGAGAAAACACTTTCACATCTGAACTCGGGGACCTATTTTAAGTTCTGGGCCCTAATAAGCTCCATATTTGAAAGTGGGGACCAACACCTGAAAAAGGTCTATGTTGACCTCATCCTTGACCTAGGTCAAGGTCGACCTCAACCTTGACCTAGGTCAGGGTTGACCTCAACCCTAACCTGAGGTTTTAGGTAGGTCACCAGAAAGTTGCTAAGAGGTTTCCAGGTCAGCCGGGGACCTAGAAAGGTGGGGGAATGTGCCTAAGTTTTAAGAAGGCCTAGAGGCCTAGAGAGAGAGTAGGATGAGGCCCAAGAGGACCAATACATAGGTCCTACCTAGAGAGAAGATCCATGGAGAAATAAATCTAGGAGGATCCACCAGATCTTAACCCTAATTTCATCTACACATGTATAATCAAGCACAGATGCAACTCTAATATGAAAACATACTAAATGAGGGTTCTAAGTCTATCACAATGGAAGTGCTTCCATTTTAAGATGATACATTTATCCCCCACTTTATCTTAGATATGATACTACGTGAATATGCAAGCTAAAGTAAGAAAACATCATAAAGTGTAAAAAGGATATAGCCAAGTCCTAAATGCGAAGATCCTGCAAGAAACCGTTAGTATCCGCAACTTGTAGCATATGAGGTTAATGAAAATCCAAAGAGTACCTAAGTCTTACAATGATGATATTGAGAAGTATATAGAGCCCCTTATGCCCCCCCTGATTCGGCTTACTAATTCATGGAAGGTGAAACAGGGTGATAAGGTGATTTCTATATACTGAATATGCAATTTTTTGAAAAAGCTCTTTCCTAAACTAGTTAGAAGGGTCCTAAACCTTCCTAAACTAATTTAAGAGGTTAGGTATTTGAATCATGATTCCAACTCTTCTGAAGGCACTAAAAAGGAGTTACCAAACTCAAGTTATGATGAAAAGAGTAGATGTCTATCTAAATGCACATAAAGGAAAAATTCAAATTTAACCTACATATCTTCAAATGAAACCCTAATTTATTGCCTATAAATGAGAGAAAGGGACACTCACCACCTCATTCTTACCATTTGAAGAGTAAAAGATGTCGAAGAGAGAGGAGTTTTGAGCGAGCCGCATGGAGGTTCTGAGGGAGCACCTAGCCAGCAGACAGCCACTGCCCAAGGTATGTTCCTGTTTCTAGTACCTGTGATTGAAATTTTGATGTTTTTATAGGGAAGGTCGACCCTAACCTAATAAGGTTGACCCTAACCTAGTAAGGTCGACCTTGACCCATTAAGGTCAACCCTGACTAGGGAGGTTCTGTCCTTTTTGGGGGTAGGTCGACCCTGACCCAGAAAAGTCGACCCTGACCCATAAAGGTCAACCCTGACCTAAAAAGGTCAACCTTGACCAGGTCAGGTGGGTACAGAAGATGTTTTATGTAGGAGTACTGATATGATTCATGTTTGTGCTTACATGATCCAGTCTGTCTTTGAGAGAATCCCTTTGGAGGGTTACTTTTATCTATCAAAGGGAGTGTTGCCGAGATACAGCAGGAGGAGATATAGTTATGGAGAGACATAGGATTGTACTAGGTAGCCATCCTACCACAGCTGAGGTTCCATCGGCCCATGATATCGGCCATGATAGAGAGATGGGATGAGGATACATGCTCTTTCCATCTTCCATCAGGAGAGATCATAGTCACATTGGATGATGTGTATAGGATCCTGTGGCTTCTGATCTGAGGTGAGCCTGTCAAACTGAGAGTACCACGGGGTCTGCCTAAGGTTTTTGTAGATATGGAGTATTGTTTGAGATGGGTACCACAGCTAAGGACCTAATTAGATCAGATATCTTTGGCAGCCATACTAGCAGGTCTGACACCTTTGGTACAGAGAGTGATGCTATGTATACTTGCTTTAGTTGTAGTGCCCAACACAAAGGGTATAGTATTTTTAGTGCCATTCACCCATCTCATACATAGGATGGAGAGTGACATGGTCACTATCTCATGGGGCCGTAGCATGTTGGCTCATCTTTATCATGAGCTGAGTCAGTTAGTGAGATACCAGTGGGAGAGTCTTTCAGTGTGCACCCTGCTATAGGTTTGGATGTTTGAGCATTACACATGTACATGACCATAGGGTAATCCTACTATGGTAGATGTGAGCACACCTAGAGCCTTTGCATATCCACTAGCAGATGTCTGGCAGCATGGAGATATCCTCTTTTGGAGGGTATGCTTTGACCATATCCCAGGTATGGATGTGATATGGAGACCTTACTGTGAGATGGTAGAGTGGCCGGATACCCAACATTAGTTGAGACACTCCCAGTAGCGTAAGTTGCTAGAAGGTCCTACCAATCATGTCGTGATGTTGTATTATTATGATAGAGTGATGAGACAGTTTGGTCTGGTATAGAGGGTCCCTCATATAGTACCTCGATATGCATATCCAACGAGATACTATCAGAGATCCAGCACCATACGTCGACCGAAAGTAGCTGATATTGTGGATAGTGAGATAGATGAGACCAAGGATATAGAGGTAGTTCCTGAGCTATCCTATGCAGATGTTAGCAGAGAGTATATCATATACTGGAGTTTACAAGGGACCCATCCTATCTTTCCCGATGACTACCCCACAGGTGATCCAGGTCCTTCAGAGAGGAACCACCCAGGAGATGACATACCAGTGGAAGAGGAGGAGGATTAGAGAGATGAGGAGGAACCTCCCCTTGGGGGAGATCCTATGGAGGAGGAGAGAGAAGAGGAAAAAGTAGTAGAGATGCCCCCAGGTCGCAGTACAGACACCAATGATCATCCAGTCTATGTTACTCCCTTGAGATCACAGTGACCTCCTCAAGCGCATACAGAGGCACCACCACCGAGGCCTAGACAGAGTGAGTGAGGGGAGAGTAGTCACTCCATGCCCCCACCATCTAGACCTTTTAGTGATGCTCAGGCCGAAGATCCAGGTATGATATAGCTTTAGAATGTTTTTGAATAATGATTTTTTTTTACAAGAAGAAATTAAATAAGCTTTACATTTGAATTTTGCAGGGAGTGTAGCAGAGTGGAGGAGTTTTGTATTCGAGGTTCTGAAGGATACATGTATATCCTACCGACTGCCAGCTAGTGAGAGAGAGTCCCTTCAAGGACAAAGGGATCCCGGAAGACATGCAGATATCTTCCTATGCATGCGGTGAGAGTTGAGGTTATGCAAGGAGAGAGAAGAGAAACTGATGGTTGACATGCAGAGATCCCATGAGTGGATCTAGGAGATGAGTATATCAAGGAGTCACACATGGACTACCATTCTGAGATCCTCAGCCTCATACCATAGATTGGAGAGAACTGGGAGCCATCGACCTTCAGAGCATAGGGATAGAGATTGATAGATATGGCACCTTGTGCCACATATGTATTGGACTTTAAAAGAAAAGTTTTATTTATAAAGAAAGCTTTGTTTTGGATCAATTAGTTCTATGGTTGATCACTTTTTACTTTCATCAATGCATAAAACTTAAAAAGAAAGAGGAAAGGAAAATATGTATGAATGCATTCTAAATTACATAACTTATAAAATAATTATTCTATAAGGAACACATACACACATAAAGAAAGAAATGATGATTTAAGCATAATAATGTTTGAGATGCATGATATTAATAGGTTCCCTGAGAGGAACACCATTCATGTCAGCGATTTTATAAGCACCTGAACTAAAATTCTCAATTACCACAAAGGGTCCAAACCAATTTGGACTAAATTTTCCTTTTTCACCAGGTAAAGCATTCACATTTCTTTGATTCTCATATAGGACTAAATCACCTACCGAGAATGACCGTTCAATCACTTTATGATTATGTTGTTTTTGGAGTGATTTATGATAGGCCTTAATGTGTTCCAAAGCATTTATTTGTTGTTCATCTAACATTTCTAATTCTTGTAATCGTTGTTCCTAGAAAGTATCTTTATCAATGATCCCATGAAATGAAACATGCAAGGATGGTATTTCTAATTCCAAAGGCATGATAGCGTCAGTCCCATAAACAAGATTATAAGGTGAAGTGCCAGTGGTCATACAAACACTAGTCCTATAATCCCACAAGGCATAAGTAAGTTGTGTATGCCAACCTTTCACATGTTTTTTGATTATTTTCTTTAATATTTGTTCAATAACCTTATTTGATGCTTTATCTTAACCATTAGATTGAGGGTAATAAGGAGTAGAAAATCTATGTTGTATACGATATTTCTCCATGAATTTTGTGACTTCTTTGTTCTTAAAAGATGTACCATTATCCAAAACTATCGTTGAAGGAATACCAAATCGTGCTATAATATGATTAAGGATAAAATCACAAATAACATCTGCAATAGTATAATGAAGAGGGATAGCTTCTACCCATTTTGTAAAGTAATCCATAGCCGTGAGAATGTACATGTTTCCTTGAGAAGAAGCTGGTGAGATTTTTCCAATAAGGTCAAAACCCCAAATGCTAAAAGGCCACGGAGCAACTTGATTACGAAGCTCACGAGCAGGAGCATGAATTAAATTACCATGTTGTTGACATTGAGGACACTTTTTGACAAATGTAAAATAATCTTGTTCCATTTTTTGCCAGTACTATCCCATTCTGAGGAGTTTATTGACTAGAGATTTTCCACCAAAATGTCCCCCACAAGAACCAAAGTGAGCTTCTGCTAAAGCTACAGGTACTTTAGTTTTGTTAAGACATCTTAATAGTAAACCATTGTAAGAATGTTTGTAAAGTGTTTCTCCTAAAATGATATAGCGGGCTGCAAGCTTTCTAATACAATTACGTGTGTTCCTTGTTGCCAATTTTGGAAAAGTATTATCTTTCAAAAAATGAAAGATATGTGAATACCATTCATCTAAATGCAAATTACAACAATCCATAGTAACCCTATCATAAATTGCTGGGAATTTAAGAGTGTGTATAGTAAATTGAAAGTCTTCCTTGTTATTCTCAAGGTAAATCAAAGAAGCTGCGCTTGCCATGACGTCTGCATGTCAATTATCTTTTCTCGTTAAAGTTTGAATTGTATAAGAAGAAAATTGTGAAAGAATATCCAGAGCCACATATGGATATTGTTCCATCTTATCACTTTTAGTTTGATAACCTCCTTTGATTTGTTTCACAACCAATTGTGAATCCCCGTAAATTTCAAAGTTTTTAATCAGAAGAGATAAAGCTGCCCATAAACCGGCTATAAGAGCTTCATACTCTGCAATGTTTTTAGTACAAGGAAAAGTTAATTTATATGACATAGGGATCGGTTTCTTCGTAGGAGGGATCAAGATGATGCCCACCCCAGAACCTGTCTTGCATCTAGAGCCAACAAAATATAACTCCCAAGTGTCATCTTGTTTGATTGCAAATATATTCTCATTGGGGAATTCTACTGAGGTAACAATTGTATTAGAATAAGGACAAGGAGCTTCAGCTAAATAATTATTTAAAGCTTGTCCTTTAATCGACTTTTGAAGGATGAAATTGAGATCAAATTCTGTGAGCAACATCACCCATTTTGCTAATCGACCGGAGAGATCGGTTTTTGAGAAAAGATGTTTTAAAGGATCAAATTTAACAATCACATTGACCTCAACATTGAGTAAATAATGCCAAATTTTTTGACAAGAATAAACTAAAGCCAAGCATTGTTGTTCTAGTTGAGTATATCATGTTTCATAATCCAACAAGGTTCGACTAATATAGTATACCGGTCTTTCCTTTCCGTCACTATTATGTTGAGCCAACAATGCACTCACAGCATTAGAAGTAGCAGAGGTATAGAGATAAAAGGGTTTATTGAATTGAGCAGGTTGTAAGATAGGAGGATTAGCCAGATATTCTTTAAATTGCTCAAAAGACGTCTTGCATTCCTGGTTCCAAGAGAAAGTAGTATCTTTTTTGAGTAAAGAAGTAAAAGGAATAGTCCTATTAGCCAGGTTAGAAACAAAGCGATGAATAGATTGTATTTTACCTTGTAAATTGTGCAATTGACAAATATTCTAAGGAGGCATGTTAACGATAGCATCAATCTTCTCAGTATCAACTTTTATGCCTTGCTTAGAGATAATAAATCCTAATAACTTTCCAGAATCAACTCCAAAAGCACATTTCTTAGGATTTAATCTCATGTTGTAATTCCTAATTATTTCAAATATTTTTCTTAAAATGAACACATGATCTTCTCTTTGTATAGACTTTGCCAAGATATCATCCACGTAATCTTACAAAATCTTATGAATGTAATCATGAAAAATCAAAGGCATGGCACGTTGATAAGTAGCTCCCGTATTTCTTAATCCAAAAGGCATCATGACCCAACAGAATGTCCCCCAAGGTGTAATAAATGTGGTTTTAAGTTGATCCTCAAATGGAATAAAGATTTGATTATAACCCGAAAATCCATCCATAAAATACAATAATGCATGACCCGCTGTTGAATCCATAATCATGTCAATATTAGGTAGCGAGAAGTAATCTTTTAAGGATGCTTTATTTAAGTCACAAAAATCAGTACACATTTGTATTTTATTTCCTCCCTTAGAAATAGCCACAATATTGGAGATCCATTCAGAATAATCAATAGAACGGATGAATCCTGCACTAAGTAATTTTTCAATTTCAGCGTTTACTAGTAAAGCGATGCTAGGATTCATCTTGCGAATCTTCTATTTCATAGGTTTAGCATTGGGTTTAAGGACAATATTATGAGTGACAATTTTAAGGTCTATACCTGGCATATCTGAATACGTCCAAGAAAATATATTTTTGTATTAAAACAAGAGGGAAGCCAATTGATCATGCTCATCTTGACTCAAACACTTCCCAATTTTGATTGTCCTTTCAACATCAATCTTGTCCACTTGAATGTCAGTGGTCTCAGATATCAATAAATTACTTTGTATAGGAGAATCTATTGGTAAAGGGGAAATATCTGATTCATCATGTTCTCCAAAATAGGCTTCACTATTTAGCCAATATAACTTTCTCCTTTTATGATGAAATGTAGGTAGATCTTGATAAGTGCCTAAAAAATCAGCAAGAGCTTCATCCTCAGGAAAGATGTCCAACTTAGGCCTTCGATCCATGTCAAGGAGAAGCGGATTAACCAATTTCAAAAGTCCACCACAAGTATGATTAACATTAAGAGGAAAAGCCGATGGTTGCCTATAAGGATTAAATCCTAACCCATAAGTATAATCACAACCTTCATTATCCAGGGGTACTTGTATACCTTGTTCATACTTACCACAACCTTTCCCATTAAATCCTGATTTCTTGAGTAAATGATAACCAAAACCATACCTATCGACCATATCAAATTGAGTTAAAGGAGCGGCATGTCACAATGTCATAGCAATCAGGTTTTA
Organism: Thuja plicata; assembly: GCA_018584345.1. Classification (NCBI taxonomy): domain Eukaryota; kingdom Viridiplantae; phylum Streptophyta; class Pinopsida; order Cupressales; family Cupressaceae; genus Thuja; species Thuja plicata. The sequence continues at coordinate 534,600 of MU219874.1, read as the reverse complement.
TTGTCTCATTTGTTTCATCACAAGAAGTAGCAACAAAGTTACATTTTAATGCCTCAGAAAGCAAAGAAGGAAGAAAAACTTGTTTTTCAAACTCAGTTTGTTCTTTCATCAATTCCAAATCTGATACTTTATATTCTCCTATAAAACTAGGATTAAAATCCAATGTTCCCCAATCATCTTCCATTAGGAAAGAAGATGGAATCTCATCTTGTTTTACCTCGAGTGGTTGTTCAGGTTGTTTGACTGGTTGTATAGGCTTAGGAATCTTAGCATATTCTGCATTCAAGCAAGGATTTGGTGCATCATCCACATGTAGTGTGTACATTAGATTATTATAAATGAACCTAACCTTGCGATGGAGAGTAGAAGGAACCGCATGCATAGTATGTAGCCAAGGTCTTCCTAATAGAAGGTTATAATTTAGTGGTCCAAGCATAACATGGATAGGAGTAGAAAGAAGCACATGACCAACTTTAATGGGTAGTGTAATAATACCCAAATTTTTCTTTGCAATATTATCAAATCCATGAATAGGAATACTATCTAGTTGAATAGTTGTAAGATCGGCCTTAATTTCCCTAAGCATATCCATGCTACAAACATTAAGTCCAGATCATTATCAATCAATGTTCTGTGAATAATACTCTGATTAATAGAGACAACAACCATAAGACCATCATATTGATTTTGCACCTCAACAGTAGTTAAATAATTATCAGAAAACACAATAGGAGGTACAGAAGGCATAGTATGCATGCAATCCAGAAATGAATTAATGTTCTCTTGATTAGGAGGCATAGCAGGGAGAGTAGATAAAGCTTTTTGCACGCCTCATGATATATAGGAGAAGTTTGAAGCAATTCCCATAAAGATATCTTAGCCAGAGTAGCACGTAACTATTCCACTAAGTCATATTCCTTAAAGGAAAGAGGTCACCTAGGTGCTTGAGGAAGCACAAGTTGAGAAGGAGGTAAAGTTGCTAGGACAGTAGGTTGAGGCTTATTCCGTGTGTGATAAGCAAGCAAAATAGAATCTGTGTTATCAAAGAAATCCAAGGGATCTCTGGGTTTACCTTTAATAGTTATTCAAGGACATCCTTTTACTATCATCAAAGGTTTAGGGAATATCATTTTAGGTGTCTCAATGTTGCAAATAGAGGAACATGAAGGTAACCATGCATACACTCTATGGTAATGGTCAATTGAAGAGGTTGTGGAGGAGGATGAAATAGGAATAGGATCCATGGGGATCTCATTCAAACCATTTGCATTCTCACTTCCATGTACCTCATTAAGGGATCTATCCTTTGGTACAAAAAAATCCTCATCAAAGTATTCAAAACAAAAATCATACATGTTGAACACAAGGAAACACTACAAGCATGAAAAATGTAAATGTTTTTGTAGTTTTAAGGTAATTTTGTGATTTTTATGAATTTTGAAATATAAATGCAAGAAAAAGAAAGTCTACTTCTATATGCATGCAATATCTAATATGAAATGTAAATCTAACACCAATGAAAAAGAAAGAGTTGTCTATCGTGGGTTCACCAAAATGTAATGTGTAAATTTGGCTCATAAAGGATTTCTTAAATAAGATTTGTATAATGAGATAAGAGAGAGATCCTAAGGCCAAACTTAGTTTTTTATTACATTTAATTATTATGATAAAATAGGTTGAAAGAGCATGTAAATAATAGGGGGATAAAATACCTACCTCATAATATAGTAGATCTAAAAAACTCATTTTCTGAGGTCCGTATTGAGTTTCTACAAAATCTGACAGTTGATACAGAACTGGAACGCAAAGACGAACAAAACCCAAAAATATTTTTTTGTTCCGATGTCATCTTATGAAAAAGGTTGACCTTGACCCACAAATATCAGCCCTGACCCAATAATGTCAACCCTGACTTGCACAGTATCGACAAAAAATCTATTTTTGAATCCTGAAAGTTTGCTGAAAAGGGTATCCAAATCTGGTCTCAGATCTGCCATCTTGCACATGTAACTCCCAAAAATAGCACCTGCAAATATCTGAAAAGAGGGATTTTGGGGTGGCTATATACGGTTTTTCCTTAGTCAAACCCCCATTTTGGTGATCTCCGCCTCCACAAATAGCCAAATATAGAATGTATAGTGTGTGTGTATTGCTCTTTTGAAAAGAGTCTTTAAACATGTAATATCAAGATCTAATCTTCTAGATTAACAATCCTAACAAAACATGGAAATGAGAAAGCAATGCATAGATTTGAATATGAAAAAGAAAGCATACCAAGCCCCCAAGGCTAAATTATTCCTATCAACTCACAATCCGTAGTTGCTATCCTATGACAATGTCCTTTGAATTCTTGAATGTTGTGAATAGTAGATCTAAAGAGAGAGCCTTCTTGCTTCAATGAAAATCCACCATATCTTGTCCTAAAAAATGCTTGATTGAAGATGATGATATGTCCTCCTAACTTTTCCTTCTATATCATCCTCTTGCTTGCTTGCATCATCATTCCATCATGGAATCTCCTGATTTCGTTTCATGATCAAATGAAGGTAAAAGAGAGTGTTTATATAGAGATCTCAACATAGGCCTCCTAGGGAAACGCAAGAGATCCAAATTAAGATTTCACCTTGAATCATGGTCCAATCACATTTTCCAACTAAGGAGGAAACATATTAATTCAAATATCAGAGGAAACACTTTCGCATCCGAACCCGGGGACCTATTTTAAGTTCCGGGCCCCGATAAGCTCCAGATTTGAAAGCAGGGACCAACACCCAACAGAGGTCAAGGTTGACCTTGACCCTAACCTAGGTCAAGGTTGAACTTGACACTGACCTAGGTCAGGGTCAACCTTGACCCTGACCAGAGGTTTCAGGTAAGTCACCAGAAAGTTGCTGAGAGGTTTCCAGGTCAACCGGGGACCTAGAAAGGTGGGGGAATGTGCCAGAGTGTTAAGAAGGCCTAGAGGCCCAGAGAGAGAGTAGGATGAGGCCTAGGAGGACAAATACATAGGTCCTACCTAGAGAGAAGATCCATGGAGAAATAAATCTAGGAGGATCCACTAGATCTTAACTCTAATGTCATCTACACATGTATAATCAAGCACAGATGCAACTCTAATATGCAAACATACTAAATGAGGGTGCTAAGTCTATCACAATGGAAGTGCTTCCATTTTAAGATGATACAACCTTATCCCATATAGACCTAAATTTATTTTTCATTAGGTGAAAAGAAGGTTTTGAAAGGACCCATAACCTTGTACAAATGTTTACAAAAGATATATCATTGAAAACCCTTAGATACAACAGGACAACAGAAAGAAGCTAAAAAGAAGCAAAGCTGGCAGCCGAAAATCCAATAGACACCCTAACAACCAAAAAATACTAGCAGATAGAAAGGCAACTAGCCAAAATAAATAAAACCCCAGAGGACAACCTAGTCAAGGTTCTTAAGGATCTCTGTCACTTCAATGACCATGAGGTCCATATTGGTAGCCATAGTCTTTAGTTCCTAAAGATCCTTTTCATTCTTGATCATCTTCTTCTTTGTGCTCAGACGGGTTCTCTTTCCTAGATCGGTAGCCTCCTTAGTAGTATCCTTCTCAATCTCAACATCTGCCCCAACTCTATCTTGTTCCATCTTACTGACCAAAATTTTGATATGATCACCCGACGGTTTGAGGATTTTGTAACTTTGTTCACCCATTTTCTGCAAGCATATTTCCATGTTGGAAACCATCACATCAATGGCCATCAACCTAGTCACAATGTTGAAGTCATCTACTGACTTCTCCATATTACTGATTCTAGTATCCATAGCCTTGAGCTTTGACTCGTAATCTTGAGTTATGTCCTCTGCTTTCTCCATAGCCTCAGTGAGATCTTTCGGGCATTCTGGAAATGAATTATCTTACCAATCTCCAGATCTTCAATGATATCCAATCTTTTGGCATGGCCTTGGATTTTATCTTTCACCTGGTCAGTGGCATCCATCATCCTTTCCAAGGCCTCACAGAAACCCTAAGTCGACTTTTTGACCAATTGGCTAGATAAAGAATTTCCTTTGACCATGGCTTCCACATCACAAGTATCATTTTATTTACTTCCCCTACCCACATCTATTTCCTTAGCTTCAATATCATGCTCAACCATGTTCTAATCTCTAGGGGTCTCCTTAGTTATCTCTTCCCCATTCTCCTCTTGTACTCCAGTACCATTTTCATTGCAATATTCCTTGACATCCTCCTCCTTAGTTGAAAGACGGGTTGAAATAGAAGCCTTAGTATTTTTCTTAGGAGGGGCACCTTGTCCCTCCTCCTCAGTACTCTCTTCACATTCCTCCACTTCCTCTGAAGTAGAATCGGTAGAAATTTGAAGATTCTTAGCACTGAGCTTCTTGCCTTTCTTGGTGGTAGAAGAAGAAGTGAAAACCTTAGCTTTACCCTTCCCCTTATTCTTTTTCTTACATCTCATGGGGGGTAAGAATCCCCATCCATTCCAGTATCAAAGAACTTCTCCTCAGAAAAAACCCCATCTAGGTTATCTTCTTCAGAATCCAACCCTGGGAGAGTGGATGCTCTATGGACTTGGCTTTAATATGGTCATAAATGAGGACCATTAGCTCTTCATGAATAGAAGGATTCCTCTATGGGTTCTCCCTAGCCTCTCTTATAGTAGAGTTCATGGAATAGAGTAAATAATAGGGAAAGCTTACTTTTTTCCTTGTGACAAAAATGATTAAGAAAAACAAAATGGTAACCATAAGCTCTGGTATATCTACCAGCAAGGGTAATATAATGCATGATAGAAACCAAAACATCTCTCCATACCTTATTCATTTCATTTGGGGTGTAATACATCTTTCTTAGCTTCACCAACAACTTCTTCTCCTTTTCACTCTTCAGGAATCTCTTCATAGTTGCCTTGATGAGTTTTGTCTCAGTAGAATATTCTCCCGTCATTAGGCAAGCCTGTAACCTCAGATATAAGGGCTTCATCAATTTTTACAACCTAACTCCCAAGAGTCAGTTTCCCTTCCTTCCAATGTTTAACAAAGAGACTTGTGATCGACGAGTTACAGCCATGGAGCCACTCCATATAATTAGTAATCTTCCCTCTCTTCAAAATTTCCCAAACTCTCTTCTTCCTCCATTCATCACAAGAAAGAGGTTCCATTCTCTTCCTATTTCCCCCCATTTCACTATTCTTAGCTCTATTCTTTCTAACCTATATGCTCTGCGAATTTCTAAAACCATGAGTAATCAAAATAAAGATTATTGCACATAAAATGACAATATTCAACCACAAAGCATGCAAAATCATTATCTTGCACCCCTTCATACTTTGAAAAAGGATCCCATAATAATCATAATAAATTATCATGATCCTTGTGATATACATTGCAATCAGGAATAAATAACTTGTTTCCCTCTCCGCATACGGTCATGATTTAACAATGCCTTCACATCATGAGGAAAAATGTCCTCACCATGTCATCTAGTGATGTCATTCATTTCAATTTCCATTTTGTCTGCCCAATAAAAAGCTACATTATTCTCCTGATAACCATGGGTTATAAGACAGTTATCAAAGGTAGCGATTATGTCCTTAGTTTCCTTGATAATATTTTTGATAGTCCAAGAGGGAGGATTTAGGTTCTTGAGACATCTAATAATGTTATTAGAATCACCCTCTATCCAAAATTTAGTGCAATTCCAAGTTTTAGTAAGAAGGGTAGCTGCGTAAGACACCATAGCCTCAACAACATGGTTGGTCTAAACTCTTATAGGAATGGAAATCAATTTTAATAAAACCCCTTTATCATCTCTTATTATTCCACCACAACCCACAGGGCCTGGGTTCCCTTTTGAGGCCCCATCAAAGTTTATCTTCACCCACCCCTTAGCAGGATAGTAGAGCATCATTCTGATCATAGTTGGTATAGTCAGCTTAAACTAAGAACTGAATAATTTGATAAATGGATTTTTTTACCAAAATGCTTTAGGTGTGATTGATCCTATCCATAAAAATGCTCTAGTTATTCTCAGAATTGGTTCACTTGGGGTAATTGCAGATTTGGAATAGATAGAAAACTTAGTAGATTAGGTAGATTTTATATGTCTCCCAATTTGCAATTATTTCAGGATTTCGATGGGCATTGTGTCAAGGTTGATTATTCCACTTTATTGTAGGATCATTTTCCCATTATCTGTGTTATTTCAAAGGACAATGCTAAGGTACCTAGATGTCAATAGCCCTTCAAGTTGAATAATTCTCTTCTTAAAATCCCTTCATGTACTTTTTCTCTAGTTGGTATTTGGAACTCCATTCCCAAACCAAATAAAGGGGAATCTTATAGGGAATGGTGACAGGCTGCTATTTACAAATGTATGGAGTTTTTACGATCGTTTCAGAAAAGATTGGCATGACAACGAAAGAGGAAGGAGAAATCACCTCAAGGGAAGTTGGAATTAAACATAAAATTATTATTTATTTAGATCCGAGCAATTTAGCATTTCAAACTTCAATTGTTTCTCTAGAAACTCAACTTAATAAACTTGATATTTAAAAGGATCAAGGAGCAAAAATTAGAGCTAGATTACAATGGATTAAGGAGGGTAATAGAGGCTCAAAATATTTCTTCAAATACTTAAATTATAAATATAAGAAATAAATAATTGATACAATCAAGGATGAAAATGGTCAAGTTAATACTAGTCCAGAAGACATCAAAATATTGTTTCATAATTTTTATAAGATATTATTCAGAGAGGAGCAACATTGGCAAGATGCTCAGCTAATTTTGGAAGATATTCTTGAGGAGTTCATACCAAGAAAGGTGGATCACGGATATAGAAAATTTATTGATAGGGAGTTGTCTATAGAAGATTTAGAACATGTTGTCTTTTCTATGGCTCCTGACAAAATCCTTGGCTTTGATGGGTTGCCGGTTGAATTCTACCAAACTATGTGGCCTCATATTAAGGAATATTTTTACATGTTTTATCTTGAAGCTTTAGAGAAAGGTTTTTAGGGATTGATATAATTAAAGGCTTGATCAAATTTGTCCCTAAAGGGAAAAAATCAGATTTGATATCTGGTTGGTGCCCTATTAACCTTCTTAATACATCTTACAAAATAATCGCTAAGACACTAGCTACTAGAATCAAACCCTTGGCAAAATGGATATTCAGGGATGAAAAAACTGGTTTTCTTGGTGGAAGATAAATTTTGGACAATTTAATTATTGCTTGGGAAACTAGTGAGTGGGCACAACAAACAAGTCAGAATGCCTTGCTTGTGAAATTAGATTTTGACAAATCTTATGATAGAATGAGATGGAGTTTATCATTAAGATGTAAGCATGACCCAAATTATGTAAGCATGTTAAAAATTTATTTAAGTATTCTAATGCACAATTGGTAATTAAAAATTCTTTGACTGAACCTTTTTGTTGCAATGTTCAATTAGACAAGGATGCCCTCTATCACCTTTTTTGTATGTTTTAGTTGCTGATGAATTGGGATATATGTCGCAAAAGTATAGCTAGATGAACATGATAAAAGAAGTTTCCATTCCAAACCATTCAGTCGCTTTGATGATGATAGCATGCTTTTCATTCAAAATTTGGAATCTAAAATCAACAATATTTTGGAGGACCTTAATTTATATTTCTCTGTCTCGGGATCAAAATTAGCACACAATAAGACCGAATTCCTTATGATTAGAGTTGATCCAATTCCTGATTGGATTCCTAAGGAATGGAAGAAAATTAAACATGGGAAAATCACTCAGTACCTTGGAATTCCTTTTGGTCTGGGAGTCAACTTGTATGATATGTGGAATTGGTTTTTAACTAAGTTTAAAAAATACAATATTTAGTTGGGAAAATAAATTTATATCATTTGCGAGAAAATACAAGTGGTTAAAAAGTTTTATTTAGCCTCTCATGTCTACTACTCTTCTTGTTGGATGTCATCTAAGAAAGGTTATGAGGACTTAAATAAAATAATTCATCAATCCTTATGGACGGATTGGGAAGGTAAACAAGGCTTCAAAATGATGTCTTGGTTACAATGTATTCAGCCAAAGAACAAAGGTGGATTGGGTCTTTTGGATCCAAATATACAAGGAATTTGTTTGGCAGCTAAATGGATTGTGAGGGTCGTGTCTGGAGAAGAGCAATGGAAAATCTTGATTTGTCATTGCATGGACAAAGCTACTATGAACAACAGGTGGTAGAGTGTGGGGAAGCTTGATAAGATCTTGTTGGCTCTTTTTTTCTGTCTCGGAGCTTCATTTCCCCTGTAATCTATTTGGAAAGCTTGGCAAGAAGGTTGTAAATTTTTAAATTGGAAAAATGACTCTTTACAACATGGTTTCAGTTTTGGAACTTCTTCCATATGGTGGAATATACTTGTACAATATCATGGGAAACAACTAGCCATTACCTTTCCTAAACAAGCCCATTATTTATTCAAAAAAGGTTTGCAATATTTTAATGATATTTGGGATTTTAATTCTGTTGATTGGGATGACTGGCAAAATATTAAAAATAATTTCAGCTTGAACAATAGTTATAAGGGGTTTATGCATTTTGTAAAAGCCTTGGTCCCTATAGAGCTTCTTATAAAAAAATTGCACACTTTTGAATTGTAACTTCTTTAAAGATTGGTTGTGGCTGGACAAACACCAGTTTTGGTGTTTCCCCCTTAAGAAAATATACCTGAAACTCCTTCCTAATATGGCTCTAAATCCAAGACTTAATATGAAATGGAGTTGTAAGTTTAGAGAAAGAAAATAGAAGAACCTAAGTGCTCAAATCTGGAAATCGAAAGCTGAGGCTAGTGCTCAAATTTTAGCTTAGAAGCTTCTCCATGTTAAGCTCTCACTTAGTGATAGATTGAAGTGTTTGAAGATTAGACCAGCGAATGTCCTTTTTGTGATCATACGGAAAACCTAAAGCACATTTTTTGGAGCTTTGTTGTGTCAAGGAAAAAATGCAAGGTCATTAGTCTTCAGTTTCCTGGGTTATTTAATCATACAGTGCTTTGGAAAAAGGCTTTATTGGGTCATGGGTTGCATAATATCATTGTTGATTCTATGAGACATGCCATCTTATTTAATATTTTCTAATCAGATTTTGCCTCAGGAAATTGAAATGCTAAAGTTTTACTCTCACATCATGCTTTTGTTTGTGTCTTTGTGCTCTTAGCTGAAAGAAGATCTGGCCACTATCATTTGTATTAGTTTTTTTTACTTTTAGTGTTTTGCTGGGATCATTAGTTGTTGTTGTAACTCTTCAACCTTGTTTAGGTTGGTTTTGATAGTAGTTTGATATGGTTTAAACCTTTTTTTTGCAGCTCCTTTTTAGACTGCTATTCATTATGTAATTTTATTTTATTTCATCTTTATTCAATAAAAAAATAGTGAAGAATCAATTAGAAATATCTATCACTATCAAATCAACATCAAATAAAATTAAATACTTATATTTCATTTTATCAATTCTATGTACATATCATAATTAAAACAACACCAAATAAAACTAAATATTTATTTTATATTTTTTCAACTTCTATGTACATCTAATGATACACAATCAAACTATAATCAATCTTAACTCTCGTATCAATATTACTTTTATATATTTCATTTGATTAAAACCCCAAATCTTTATATAACAACATGTTTTTCTTTTACAAGATTATTAAATGCAAATAATATGAATTCATAAAGTGAGTATTGATTTAGTTTGATAGATAATTTGTGTTGTTCTTATCATAAAATATAAACTCATTTCCATACTATTAATAAATATTGGTTTCTTATTTGATGTGGGTAAGTAATTATGTTACAAAATGCCAAATTTAATCAATTTATTCCCATTATGTACAGATGAGAATACATTTTTGCATTTGTCTTTGTCGTACAATATTCTTTCTCCACTATAGTGGTGGCAGATGATTTTGATTAAAAGTTTTTGATACCGATGGCAGATAATGATTGAATGTTTGTTCTTTCTTCTTTCTCATTATCTCTCAACACTGTTTTACCACGTTCCATTGATTCTAGAAGCCTTTCAATTCTCTACTTTTATGTAAAACACTAAAAAAACTTAGTAAAGAAAAGTAGAAATTGAACCAAACAACTCCTATTTCTCTGCTCTTCTTTTCTTGGCAGCTCTCAAATCAAAGCCATATTTCGAGTTGCTAAATAATAATGCAAATTCTGAGCGTAATAATTCTAAAAGTTATATAATAAATGTTAAATTTCTAGAGGAAGATATTATTGGCCTTTGCATTGTTGGGTTAGTCAAAGTTTATGTGGGTTATCTAGAGAGAGAGATTTCCTTCCCCTTGTTTACATTTGTCAAACATCCATTAATTATGAATAATTTGCGTCTTAATAGTGGAGATTTTATTTTATTTTTTAATTTAGTGTACAATGAGATGGGATTGATATTTCAATTATGTTAAGTATAATTTTAGAATGAAGGCACTAATGATATTGCCAAAGGTACATCAAAACAAGTTTCTATGTAAATATATGGGTAGTATACATTTATTTCAATATCTTTCTAAATATGTTATTAGTTGGACATATTTATTTGTGGTATAGAAGAAATTAAATTTTTATTAAATTTAATATGAACAAATAATCACAAAAAAGTGTTAAATGTATATAGTAAGTTGATGGATAATTAATTAAAAGGATTAACTTTATACAAAAAAAGAAAAAGAGTAAGAGACTAATAATGATGATAAATGGACTGAGATCTAGATTTTAAATGTTTAGCATTGTCAAGTCCATATTCTCTTTAATGTGAGACTCTTGAGCACAACGGTGTTATTGATGTTGAAGGTGCAATTAGTAGTGTCATTGATGTCAATGCATTTAGATGATTGCAAGGCATTTGAGTTCTCAAAACATAGAGATAAGTATATTTAATAGCTCTCTTAATGTTATCATTATGCTCTACTTTTAGTTGTTGGAAATATCTATGGATTGTTTCCAAGGTTTGTTGCTTAGAAACAATATATGCACTGTCATAGTGGTTGAACCTACATTCTGCCACAATTGAGAGTTATGGCTTATAGTTTGGAGTAAAGTTAAGCTAAATATGAAGTTCCATATTGCAAAGTTTCAAAGGCTAGGATTCAGTAGACAAAATGTTAAGAGTGACAGAGTGTCCATTGAGATTATTGGTTTACTCTGTTGATATTCTAGTTTGATGCGCCAAAGAAGGGTAATGTGTTCCAGTTGTAGGTAACATATCGATAATCACTAGGGCCTATAGATTTCATGATGGGTAATGCATAACATCTCCCCTCTCCTAGAGTGACATGTGGGGTTTTTGGTCTAGGCCTATTAGATGTTTGGTTAAAGGTTTTACTTGATACTAGAACTGTAAAATAATGTAATTATGTTCTACATTGTTGTGAAATTGATTATCATACTAATGTATATGTATTAATGATCAAATTCATTCTAAGGTATGTGTTGTGTGTATAGAATAGGTGATGAGTATTCTCAATGTGTGAGTATGTGGGTGATGTTGCTTATGAGTAGCATGTAAATTGTCTAATCAATCATTGTGTGTAGTTTCATTTGAAGATCTCATGCATAGTAGATGAATATTCCAAAGGTGATTAGGTTAATAATAAGCAAAGTGTTCAATGTTGAAGGTCTACATTACAGATATTATGTTTGAGATTGGTGTTTCACATGCTAATTTGGTGCTCAAATCTTGGATTAGTAAATTAGTGTCTCCTATAGGTTGGTGCCTAAAAATATAATTGGGCGTTGATGTCTCTTGTAGGTTGGTTACTACTTCATATTTTAAATTTCTTATTATATTCTTGTGATTATAGACTTGGGCAGTAGACCAAGTGGCTAGCTTCACTGTGATTTTTCCCTTTTGGGTTTCAACATAAATATGGTGTTCATTTGTGTGGTTGTGTTGTTATGTTCATCATTTGTTAAATTGCTTGATAATACTACTAATGATGATTTTGGACCAATGTACTTGTGATGCTTGGAGAATTTATTGGTGATAATCAATGTTTAATAAATTTAAAAGTGGCTATACTCAATCACCTTGGTCTCAGTATATCTATGTGTTTAAAAAATAGTATCATAGGTAAGTTATTTGGAAGAATCTTAACAACTTGAGGTAGATCAAGGATGACACGCTCAATTATTCAAGAAGGTGTTTCTTCAAACAAGGTACCAAATTTTGATGGATCCAATTAATACATTTTGAAGAATAAAGATGAAGGCCTATTTAATGGATTTTAGGTTTAACGTTTGAAAATTTATTATGGATGGTTATGAGATTCTAGAAAATCCTCTAGGATATAAAGCTAGAAAGAGAGCATGTGAGACAAATACAACATATCTAGGAATATTATTTTATGTGCTTTATCTAACTCTAAGTTTGTGAGATAATGCACTGTGGGACTGCAAGAGAAATTTAGGATAAGTTTTACAATATTGGTGAATGTGATTATAATGTAGAGGAGAAAAATCTTCAAACCTATGGATGAATATTTAATGTCTAAATATGAAGGATGAATAAAATATTTCAAAATACCTAAATTGGATTAAATGAAGTTGTCAATACCATCATACGACTTGGTGAAGAAGTTAAAGAACCAACGATTGTCAAAAAGGTTTGTAGTCTTCTTCCCTCTAAGTTTGATTCAAAAGTCTCTACAATGGAAGAAGCCAAAGATAATAATAGTTTGACTATAGATGAATTACATGAAAATTAACAATATTTGAAATGAAAATTGTGATTTGTGAATGAAAAATCTACAAGAAAGAAACAAACCTTCAAAGCATTTGTAGAGAAAGAGGATTTAGATTTCAATGAAGATTTAGACCTGGAAGAATAAAAATTTATGAGGAACTTAAAAGGGGGCTTTGGAAAGTATAAGATACCATTCAAATGTTTTAATTGTGGCAATATTGGTCACAGTGCATTAAATTTATCCTCTAGGAACTAGTAATAAAATATAACAACAAAAGAAGAAGATTTGTCTTTATGTTGAAGAAGATGGATAATTTGATGAGTATGATGAACACACTCCAAAAGGTGAAGGTCAAAAGGCTCTACTCATAGAAATATAAACCCAAAGTGAGGATGCAACAAGTGTGTACTCCAAAAATGAAGAAGAAGATGTTGAAATGGAATTTGAAGAACTTCATTATGCTTACAAGGAGATCAACAATCTAGAGAAAATGATGAAGGAAGAAATTAGAGCCTCGAAAAGAGGCAAGAAAAGAGACAAAAAAACCACTTAATTTACTATGTGATTGAAATCTATTCCTATTAAAACGAGATTGTGAACTAGGAAACAAAATTAATTCCTCAAACCTGACTTGGAAGAGATTTGAGGGGATTTTTGGGAAACTGAAACATTAATAACTTTCAATAGTGAATGATTTTGATTTGATTCTTTCACAAAAGTACTTAATTTTTTGTTCTAAAGCTTCCCATAGATTTTTGTCTCCATCCACCTTCAAATTGATATTTACTAAAAATAGCAGGTTGACCAAAAAAAGACAACAAAGTAATTCTAAAAGTTGGAATTTCTTATTTACCCAATTGGGTATCCAGAACACAAAAATATTGAAAGAAAACTATAAAAAAAAATATATATTATTGGGTGATGCAAGATTTCCCTTACACCACTGGATGCTCTTGCATCAAAAAAGGATTGTGAAACAAAAGTTCTGCATATTTTAAAAGATTTAAATATCAAAGAAAACTGAAATATATAGATGAGTTGAAAGTTTAGTTGGAAGAAGCAAAAAGGAAAAATGATGGCATAAAAGAAATTTTAAAGACCAAGAAGAAAGTTTTTGAAATACTAGAGGAAGAACTGGTATCCTTGAGAAAAGACTTGGAGAATAAAATAATCAACTAGGAAAAATGTAAATTTTGTAAAGAGTTATGAGGTGTTAGATCAGATTATATGCAGTTAGAATGCACTGCACATCAAGATTGGTATTTTGACTAAACAAAAATCAAAATAATTACAAATGGTTTAACCATATTTTTTATGACACATAAGAATGGGTTAGATAGGTGGTATAAGGGTTTTCATACACCACTTTAGACAAATATTCTTTCTCCTTTCGAAGGGGAATTTATAATTTGAACGACTACTTGTTAGCTACTACAAGATAGATGCTATGTTAGGATACTAGATAAAGAGGCGGTGGTTTTCATAGATTAGTATCCTAACTTTAATAAGAGGGACATAGTAGAAGCCATCATGAATCAATATTAATAAACTTCCAATTTAGCTATGGGATCCAAGCATTTTTATTTTGGGTGGGTTTCTGATGCAATCATGGCTAGAGGTACCTCAATGAGATCTATCCAAACTGTGCATCCTGAGTCAACACAACAAAATCAATAGTACAAAATCAATAATTAACTATAAACATGCAATCTCGTATCTTCACATTGACACAGATTCATAAATTTACATAAAATTATACAAAAATATGCATCTTACACTCTAGGCATACATGCTCATTTTACAATAAAAATTCAGATCTAAACCTAATGCTAACCTCATAGAGGTTATCATTCCCATTCCACCCTAAACAAAGATAAAATTCCTCAATATATAGAGCCTTCACAAGAAATGTGTCAGTCTGGATCAATCACATTTTCCAAGAACAAGAGAACATAATACTAAATATAGGTCAAGACCCAAATCATAAAGATCTCAATGCCAGGTTGTTGAAATGAAGTGCGACCCAAGAGAGACGTCTACCTAAGATCAAGGAACATCATGATATGATCCACAAAAATTTGTCGATCAGGAAATTACTTTGCGAGATAAAAAAAAACTCTAACTGGTCGTTAGAACATGAAGAAAACATAGACCCAAGAAAGAAACCAAGAAATCTCCACTGTGAAGTATCAGATTGAGGTGAGAACCTAGACATAGGTAAAACATGATGTCTAGAACAAACCCTAAGATTTGTAATAGAAACTGAGCTAAATAGAAGGAACGCCATAGGAAACACATAAACAAATATAACAAGAAAAAACTAAAAAAAGGAAATTATTTTTTTGGGTGATGCAAGATTGCCAACAACCCATGGATGCTCCTGCATCAGACACCCCCTAGTTAGGAGAAGATGTCCCATGAGAGGAACTCATGAACATCTTATAGGATTTAGGATGTAAATGCCATGCTCATTCTTGATCCAAATATCCTCATTATGTGAACCACTCTTTATCTTTACCGCTTGTGTATCCTTTTCTAAATTCTTCAACTTTATCTTCTTTGCACCTTCTTTTCCTTTTTTTTTTTTTTACGTCTGCTAATGTTAGTGAGGTATATTTACTTCCAATTCCTTTCTTATTCACATATTATTTACCTTTACCTTGCCTTACCATCAGGTTTTAACTTGTTCTCAGATCTTCTCTCAAGATCCTTCTTCAAACCTATACCATCCTCAACAATCTACTTCTCAACACAACTACTCTTCACAAGACTCAAGTTCCTCACTCACTTATCTTTCTCCTTCAAGGAAACCAAAGTAAACTTCTACCCATCCTCCTCTATGGTAACCAAGTTTCTTTTGCAATCATAGATAGATACCCTATCAAATTTCCAAGGTCTACCCAATAGAACATGACAAGAACTCATAGAAAATACATCACACAAGACTTCTTCTCTACAAGGGCCAATACTAAAGTTCACCAAGCATTGATATTTCACCTCTACCACATGATCATCCTATAACTAACTTATCCTATAATGACAAGGATGAATATTCTTATTCAAACCAAGTTACTCTACCATTTCTTTAGATACCAAGTTATCAATACTTACACTATCAACAATCACCTTGCAACACTTACCTCCTAATTTTCATACAGTCTTGAAAATATTCTTTCCTTTTGAATGTTGAGTCTCCACTCTAATTTTCTCTATCAAATATCTCCTAAGCATAAGAGCCTCTCCCATCTCAGTTTCTAACATAGTCTCCTCTAGTGCCTGCTCCTCATGTTCCATGAAGATCTTCTTACCATTTCCTTTACTAAATCCCTCAAGACATTCATAAGATCTATGTCCAGTTTCTCCGCACTTGAAACATGTACCCTTGAATTCCTTGCTACCACCTCCTCTTCTTTGTGCCTTTTTTTATTCTCTACTCCACTTAGGTTTTGTGTCTTCTTCAATTGGATACTTCTCCTTTCTGCTACTCATCAACTTCTCGTTTCCTCTAGGATTACTTTGTTTTCTTCTACTTACCTTCTCTTCTACATTAAGAGCATATTGGTAAGCATCCTCCACTGTATAAATCCTTAGCATACTTAGCTCATCTTGAATATTAAATTTCAAACCATTAATATATCTAACCATCTTCTCCATAGATATCTCTCGGTGTCCAAATCTAATTGTCATCTTGTAAAACTCCTCAGTGTATTCCTTCACACTCATGTCCTTCTACTTCAATTTTTGCAACTTCTTGAACAATTCTAACTCATAATATTCTAGAATGAACTTAGCCTTCAATCTCGCAATCATTTTCCTCCAACTACTGACCTTCAACTCACCATTTTCTTCTCTACCCTTATACAACTCTTTCCACCATAAGGCAACATGTCCCTTCAACTTAGTTTGTGCTAACCTTAACCTCTGTGGATCTCTAATATCTTCAAGATCAAAGTAATCTTCCAACTCTCCTATCTAGTCTATCAAATCTTCTAGATGTAACGAACCATAAAAATTAGAAACCTATATTCTATCACTTTTACTAACTTGTGTCACTACCCTCAACAATATCTCTTCTTCTATAGATACCTCAGTCCCTTCAGTCTCAAGATTTTTAGAAACATCTTAATATTCCTCCTTTGGTTCTAGATTCCTTCTTAAACTAGCTAATACATTTCAAATTTCATTCCTCATATCATTTATGAAATCCTCCATTATTTTTTCTATCCTCCTAGGGTTCATCCTTCTTGGTGATATCTCTCCCTTCCCTCTGGTGCAACTACCTCAACTCGGCGATCTGAATCCAAGGTTAATTTCCTCTCACTTGGTGATCTATTGAACACACCTTCAGCATGCCTTCACTCGATGATCTATTCACCCACAAGATGCCTCAACAAATCATTTAAAGATCACAACTAGTAGAAATTTATCTCTGATCCATCTCACACAAGTCCTCTACAATCTACACTTTTCCACCCCACAAAAAACAAATCTAGGGCTTCGCAAGCTCAGGAACAAGGATCTACTAATAAAGGAAAGAAATATCGCTCTAATACCATATGATGCAATCAAAACTAGAGGAACCTCAATGAGATTTGTCCAAATTGTGCATCCCGAGTCAACATAGTGGAATCAACAACACAAAATCAATAATAAACTATAAACATGCAATCTCATATCTTCTTATTGACACATATTCATAAATTTACATCAAATTGACCTGCAACATGTAGCTTACACTCTAGGAATACATGTCTCATTTTCAACAAAATTCCATATCTAAACCTAACGCGAACCTCCCAAATATAATCCTTCCTATTACCACCACCTATACAAAGATAAAATTCCTCAATATATAGAGCCTTCACGAGAAATATATCAGCCCAAATCAATCACAATTTCCAAGAACATGAAAACGTAATACCAAATATAGGTTAGGACCCAAATCATAAGGATATTAATGCAAATTTGTTCAAATGAAGTGTGATACAAGAGATATATCGGTCTGAGATCAAGGAACATCATGATAAGAGCCACAAATATTTGTCGATTGGGAAATTACTTCGCAAGATCAGAAAACTCCAACTGACCATTAGAACATGAATAACACATGGGCTTGAGAAAGAGGCCCAGAATTATCCATTGTGAAGTATTAGATTAAGGTGAAAACCTAGACATAGGTAAAATATGATGTCCAAAAAAACCCTAAGATTCACAACAAAAAGTGAGCCAAATCAAAAGAATGCCACAATAAACATAGAAACTAATAGAACAAGAACAAACTAAAAACTAATTTTTTTTTTGGATGATGCAAGATTTCCAAAAACCCAAGGATGCTCCTGCATTAGTTTCTTCACAATGTATAATAGAAAATGTTGAGAAATTATAAGATGTAGATCACTCACCAAGATCTAGTGATATACATTAGAATACAAACCCACCCTCAAACCAAATCTGATTAGCACAACCAAAAGGAGTAAGGGTGGAAATGTAAGATCTATGTCTAAGGGGAATTTTTATTCCTTAAGGGGATGGATAATATGATATGATAAAGTATAAAGGATATATTTTATCTAATAAAGTAAACGCAAAGGAAAATAAGGAAGCATAAGTGCACTTGGAAACAAGATGGAGAAGATATAACTTCAAATATGAATCTTCCTATCGCCAGAATCTCAGATTCTCTTATAACTTTAGATATGGAAAATAGGAATTTGAATCTATTTGTCCTGAATATTTCACTGAAAAACACAAGGGACGAATCCACTTTTGGGGAACAATTCAAATTTTGGGGAAAAAGTTGTTTGGTAACAAAATTTGATGAAACTTTCCTGAATTTTGCAACTGTACCCACATTGCCCAGATCTAGAATTCTATCCCCACAACATGTTCCTACACACAGAAAAATGGGGGAAAATTTTATGGAGAGGGGTTTTCCTTTTTCAAACCCCTGTTTAGGAATCAACCTTCACATTGAATTGAATTTTCATAAAGGAAAGTAATGTAAAAGGTAAATTGGTTATTTACCTTGTATGAAACCCTCATGAACTGATGTAGTAATCACTCAAATACATGAAGATGCTTAAATGTGTTTGGAATCCAAATATTTGAACTTGGAATAAGATATATAATTAAGGATTCCTTCACAAATGCATGGATCTATGATTTCCACTTCTATATCTTGATTGTTGACATGCTCGATAACGACATACAAATAAGGGAGAGAAGAATGGTTAAATGAATCTCCTTGCTTGATTGATAATTTCTCTACTTGGCCGTCATGGGAGATAAATACAGATCAATTTGAGAATGTTCCCTTTGGTTTAATGAATCTTGAAGAAATAGAGACTTGGAGATCTTTAATTGGATGCTTGCCTTCAAATCTTGAATCCAAATCCTCAATTGCACAAATTGGTTGCTTGAATGCTTGCAATTGATCATAACATGTCTTGTTCATGTATTGTATGCAAAATAAGGAGATATGAGGTCCTTTTATTATGAATTTAGGATGAAATTTGAACTATAAAAACCATAATTGAAAACCTCATAAGAAGACCCCCACATTGGGCTTCGTGCAAAATTTGAGCCAAAAATCCTAGGGACAAGTCAGCCGGTCAACTTGTCCTAAGAAAAATGGGATCAAATTTCACGGGGATGTTAGAGAAGGTTAAAAGAAACATGGGGAGAAAATGCAGGTTTATATGATCAATCATAATAGATATTTGGACCTCAAAATCACTAAAATGGGGTCTAATAGGTCCTAGAGATATCCAATTATGGGTGCTAACATTTTAGGACGATACATTTAGCCCCCAATTTAGCGGGACTATGATACAAACTCATGCTCATGGTAAAGTAGATCGAACACATAAGAATGATCTTATCAAGGTCAAGAATACAAAGAAACATCAAGCTAGAAAGTGGCTCAAGTCTTCATCAAATCAAAAACCAAGATAAGAAAGGCATCACTTGAAAGAGAGAGAAAGAAAGAGAGAGAAAAGTGTGATCACTATCCTAGTAAGAGATTGTCTTACTATGGACCACACAAAGAAAAACACTGCAAAAGATGGAATTGAAGGTATAGCAAGTTGTGTTATGTTGTTCAATCCATCAAAAAGGATCAGGTCTTAAGGAAATAATTTTCTTTGTTAAGGGATCCAACAAGAGAATTATCATTCCTAAGGAAAGCATTATCTCCTTAGGGATCAAGAAAAAACAATCAAGCCTAAGGAAAGCATTGTCTCCTTAGGTATCAAGAGAAGTGATCAGGCCAAAGGAAAGCATTATCTCCTTATGGATCAAGAAAAGTAGTTAGGCCTAAGGAAATAATTGTCTCCTTAGAGATCAAAAGAAGAAGGATCAGTCCTTAAGGAAATAATTGACTCCATTATGTGTCCAATTAAAAGGATAAACACAAGGAAAGCTGTATTCATATGGTCATCCATAAGAGAGACTACATCGAATTATTGTGTAAGTGTGTACAAAATGTAAAACACAGAGCAAAGTGTATGCCCCCAAGTTAAAGTGATTGCAAATGCCTTAGTGGGAGCAATGAATTTAACAAAGCATACATGCACCCATAAGAAAAATTTCCACTGTGAGATTCCCCCAAGAAAGGAAAAATCAAGGGAAATAAGAAAGTGACAAAAGAGAGCATGAAAGGGATTTACTAACTCTGGTGTTAGTAGGTCATATGATAACTCATGTGTATCAAAATTATATCAAAATGAACTGTTATCATTCCCCAAAGGTAGAAGAACTAAAAGAACAATGGTAGAATATCACGTAAGAGTTACGAAGAAGATTATTTTTGGGCTAGCATCATGGATACCAAAATTAATAGGTAGCTACCATTTTGCATCATCCCCAATGAGACAAAAAAAGATGCATTTAGAAATAGTAGAACATGAATGACATAACATGTAAAAATATATAGAAGAAGTGAGATACAAATATAAGAATGTTTACAATATTTTGATTCCTTTATCACCTTGTGCCAATAGAGCAACAAGGGTAATTTAAAGAAATCTAAAGAAAACACATAACAAGAAACACATCACGGGGGAAGCACAACATGAAAAAAAAAAACACACAAAATCTACCACACAAGAGGATCTAGTCTAGTGTATCACCTACCCCCCATCTTGATCTATATTGTTTAGGGAAGGTGGGAAGATCGTAAGAGAAGAAACATCAAGAATGGAAGATGGAACAATAGCCAATTCCAAACAAGGACCATGTTGTATAGATAGGTTGTTTTTATCATTACTGGGATTGAGAGATAATTGCTATGAAAACATAGCTGTTAAATCCTGATTAACATCAATAAGCTCAAACATATAATTAGAATCACTAGCATTAATATAATTGTTAGTATCAAAAGCATCATCATCAAGAGTATCTTCTTCATCCAAATTAATTATAATAAAATCTAACATATGAATAGCATTATCATGTTTGTTTAATTTGATATTTTTCAAGTTAACTTCCTCCTTGGGTTCAAGCATGGGTTGATCAAAGAGAATCAAAGCATCAATGGGTGTTTGGGGTAAAAAAAAATTGGGAAGCACATTGATAGGCTCTAGCATGGTATTTACGATGGTGGTCATGAGCATGATGGTTACATTTTTTTTTTTGGGAAATTACTCGAGGTTTAGGATATTTCAACATGGGGTCCTTTTCTTCTTTAGGGGAAAGAATGAAAGGAACTACAATAGGCTGAGAGATGATAATGGTAGAACATTTATAAGAAATGGGAGGTGGAACAAAAGCATATATAGGAGGTTTAGTAAGAATTCATGGTGTTCATCAGAGATCTGAGGATGATGTTCGTCAAAATTATGACATAGTCAATGGAATTTTATGCCTCTTTTTCATGAAGCTTTTGTCCGATGTTCGATGAAATATTATTCATTCAAGAGTCCAACGAAATTCAAGCAATGAAACCTTCAACACACAATCGTCATATTTTTGATGATCGTTCATCATAAAATTCTCCCGAATTTGTTAGTATTGGATGACTTAGTTGGTAAATCATGTTGCACAAGTGCTAAATCATGAAATGTGGGAGATTTATGATCTCAAGTTGGTGGTTTTATATTGTAGCTATGTTTTGGCAGCTAGAGATGGATTTGAATCAAGAAATTTGGAGCATTGATTCAAGAGATGGTGAATCAGGTTTTGCCAAACTAGTTCTTTGTATAAAATTAGGGAATATTCAAGGTCTGGATCATCGATGCAGATGCTAGAGGTGGCTAGAAAAGGGAGAGCCTGATTCAGTGGTAATCAAAAGTGTTTCAACAAGGGGTTGAGCAAAGATCTACATTGTGCTACATTGGAGTTTTATCACAGATGAGGTAGATGTCACTTACATAGTTCATAATTTTTTTTGGATCATTCTAGTGACCCGATTGTAAGGCAGTGAGCCTTCCTCATAGTTTTAGCCCAAGGATTTTTATTTGAGTAGTGAGCTCTAGGCAGTAAGTTTGAATACATGTGCATTACCCATATATTGTAATAAGGTTATACTTCTAACAATGTTTTCTCTTATTGGCGGCAATCATTCCCACCATGGTTTTTACCCTAATATGGTTTCCACGATAAAAATATTGTGTCAACTTGTGTGGATGTGTTTCTAATTTGCATATGCTTGCATGTTTTATACCCTATTGTTCAGATCAGAGTTAAGGGTACACATGTTTGAGGGTGTTGAGGTTTAAATTTTGGTAACAACTAATTCACACAGCCCCCCTCTTAGTTTCTTTGCCATAATATCAACAAAAATGTCTATACAAATTAATTTATTTCTCACTATTATCTACATTTAAGCTCTTATATTCTCACAAATCCTCACTCTTTCTTTCACTTTTAAAAATATTATCTCTCCCACATAGCTAAATCCTAGGATGGTGAATCCTTAACAACCACCTCTACAACCTAATCTACACCATATGAAGTCTTATTTGAAAAGTGAGCCATATACGTTTTAGGACTTGTATACATGTTATAAAAAATGCATAATCTACATTTATTGTAATAGGATTATAATACTTGATTAAATAGGTATAATTAGAACCCGCTAGAAACTATACTTTGAAGACTACTACAAATTTTCAATATGAGAATATTATTACAAGATTTAGTTGCCCAATTAGTATTGCTAATGATCAAGGAAAATACTTTGTAAGAAATGTTGGAAATAATGGAATGGTGTGTACTGAGAGGGGAGGGGTGAATAAGTACCCTTAAAACTTTTATCACTTAACCTTAATCCTTTTAGTAATCAATTTTATTACCAACCATATATGTTATTCTAACTTTGTGTATGTTATATCAAATCTTTAACTCAATTAGCATGCAAACATTCATGAAATGTATAGACACATGACACAAGATTTGGTAATGCAGAAAACCCATGTTAGAAGGTAAAAACTATGGTGGGGATGAAGCTCACAACTTCACTATTTGCAGAATGGAAGGGGTCGGTTAAGGCTTAAAATTTTGATCGCTTCTGATGATCTACCCTATTAGGAGTATCATGTAGAGTCCGGTTAAAGTCTACTCTGATAAGAGCTTTAGAAACATTGTTTAGTGTCCACTCGATTAAGAGATTTACAAAGGATTGTTAAATCCACCTTTCTCAAGGATTTCTTCTATTTTCTACACTTGTTAGAATGCAGTCAAAAATATTCATTGACCTGAGTATATGCAATCTAGAATTGTTGATTACAGATCCAATAAAGATTACATGTATATTTATCACCTATAGTGATTGATCAATACCTATGTTCTGATCGGTAGCCTTGGTTCTTGTTCTTGATAACTAATTTCAGCTTTGGTTGTTCTTCTGCATAAAACTCTCAATCTGATCCATAGATGTGCTTCTTGGCTACAATCATCATCACACACATGTGTTCTGATAGATTACATATCTATTTATACAATGATTTTGACCTAAATGAGTTTCACATATTACATTGATAACTCTATGATCAAAGGTTTACAACTTGACCTTGATCTCTTGGTTTGCATGTTTCTAATTAGTTAGACTGATTAAAATAATTACAATTACATTGTTTGTCCCTAAAGAAAATTGATTTAAAGCTAATTAAAAAGATAAATATAAAACACAAGTGTTTTATCTTATGTGGAAGTCAGATCCACATTTCTCAGAATTCTAACTGTCTCTCGGTAGACTGGTGCTCGAGTTTCTCTGTAGTCTGTTAGGTTCCTCTGTCATCTGTTCTATCGGGTTGCACAATAATCTGGTTTTTGGTTTCCTCTATTGGGTTGTACTGTCAGGTTACTTTGTCGAGTTCCTCTTGTAACATTTTTGGGTTTTCACTGTGTCGTCAGGTTCCCTTGAACTTGTCTGTTAGGTTGCACTAAACCCGTCTTTTGGTGTTTGTGTTACCGACAATTTCAAAACTTTTTTCTTTTGCATACTTATGGAAAAACATGTCTTCAATGCCCCCTTTGACATTAGTATCAAAAACTAATATGTGCAGATACTAAAATGTTTAGTAATGTACACCATGTGTTCACTTTGTCATTTATAACCCCCCTATGTATATACTGGTATAGTATAAGTATATGTATGTACATTTACCTTTATACTATTCTTCCTTTTCACCTTATCATCTTTATCATATCATTTTCCCCCTTGTATCCCCTTGTATCATATCATTTTCCCCCTTTTTTGATAGTAAGGGCAAAGGTTTAATTACTTACAACTTTTCAAAAATGTGGGAATGAGAGTTGTTCATGTCCTCCATCATCTTCTCCCATTTTTCTTGAAGGTGTTCTAGATCCATGTGCTCCAATGTGATCCTTGCGCGCATATCATAGATGTTTTTGGTGACAAACATCTCTATGATGGCTATCAATTGCCTTGTCATTGTAATATATTGTTGTAGTAGTGTAAGATTTGGTAGTAGTAGAGCCTGCAGCTCAGTTACCTCATCCCTGAAATTTGATACTACCTCTTGAATTTGAAGTCTCAACTTCTTAGCTTCCATTACCTTTGCATAATGCAACTGTATTACATTGTCAGTTGTTGAGAGACCTTGAGCACTAGAAGTAAGATCTACATCTATTTTTGCAATCTTTTCACTATTCTCCTTAGTTAATTTCTCTAATGTTCTTAACTTCTGAATTAAGATGATTGCTTCTGAAATGATAGGTTTTAGCTCATTTACTTGTTCAGAAAACTCTACCTTATTCTTGGCCACTTCTTGGCTGATTTTCTCTATCAATTTATATTGATACTTTTTCTCTGCTCGTTATTCAATTGCCTTTTCTACATCCACATTATATGATTGGATTGCATTGGTAAGAATGGCTAATTGATTAATGATAGATGCCTTTTGAACAATTTCTCTATCAGGTACTATTTTTTGAAGAATATCCGTTGTTGTCTCAAGTACCTGAGTGTCCTTTGTCTCCTTCTTAAGCTTATCTTGGATAGCTTTTCTTCTACACTATTTTGCATAGTTTGTTAGTTCCTTTGGATCCAATATCCTCAGATCAGAGGTTGGTATCTCAATAATTCCATCCAATGCAATTGGATTCTTGTAGTTCTTCTTCTTCTTCTTGGAAAGTGTTGTGGAGGGACCTATATGCAGTACCATAGCAAGTTCCTTTGCTTGGTCTGATGTTCTTGGTGAAGGATTTAGTGTATGTGTACTTGTATCCTATTGCTCGATGTCTACCTGTCGGTTGGGAGTGGATGTCTCCACCTCAACCTTAGCCTTATCTGCAGCTTCTCCTTTGGTATCATTAGGAGTGGTATCACTTTGCTTCTCTTCTTCACCTTTATTTTATTTTTTTCCTCTGTCTGTTTCTTTTTTCTCTCCATCTTTATTTTTCTCATCAGATGTGTTTTTTGGTTCTTCTTCACCCTTATCCTCGGGTATGCTTGCATCCTTGTCTAGTGATTTCTCCTTTTTTGAGATAATATTGATAGCTTGTATCAATAGTGGTATCTGTCATAGTATATCTACTTAAGAAGCATCTGTTGTTGTGCCTTATTCCTTAGTTTGGTCTGGTGCAACAATGATATCTTCATCTTTCTTTACCTCATCTGCAGGATCTTCTCCGGTAATATCAATGATAGTGTTATCGGGGAAAGTTTCAACTGCAATATCCATATCCTTATTAGCTTATGTGTTCAATGCTTCTTCATTAAAATCCTCACCATAATTTATAATAATGTGTACTGGGCTTGGTTTAGCCTGATCTTCTTCATTGTGTGGCTTGTCGGTGAGTTCTAATGCACACTCGGGGCTTGTGCCCTTTTTGGGTACCTCGAGTATTTTTCTCCATTTATTCTCACTTTTTCTGTCAAGCTTAATTATATTTCCATGTAGCACTTTGTAGGCTCTTAATTTTGGTGAGAACCTTTCGGAATGAAACTTTATCATTTCTTCAATCTCCTCCATCTTAGATTCGGGTGGCATAATAGAAACTAGAGCTCTTTCCCTTATTTGTTTCTCTTCCTTTAGTGCATATGGCCACCTTGCTGAAATTATGTCTAGAATTTCTTTAGGCATTTTAACTTCAAACAGTATTGGTACATATTTGAATACACACATTGTTGTGATGATTATCTCCTCTAGCTTACTCTAATCCTCGGGATCTAGTGTTATCCATTTCCTAATCTTAGTATCTGTTATTGAACCTGCCTTGATTATTGATGCACATACCTCATCAATTGTGGTAGGGAACTTATTATTAACTGGTTATTCATTTTTTTTGGTGTCCTCTATGTCTTCCTTAGTTATAATGAAATTTCTTCTTTTTGATGGTGCATGTTTCCCGGTTTGAGGCTTTCTCTTGTAAGTCCTCACTTGTCCTTTCTTCACTGGTGATGCACCTGCATCTTTATTTGTCTGACTTCTAGTCCTTGATGCAGGAGTGGTCCATGGTTACTTTGGTGGTGGTGGTGGTAGTGCATCAGACTCTATAGATTTGGAGTCACTCAATTCTTCTTCTTCACTGATGGGCAGATATCCCTCAGTATCATCCTCTTGTCCTAACTCTTCATCATTTACTGACAACTTTTTCTTCAGTGTCTTGACCATTTTTTCTTTCAATCTGTCAATTTTCTTCACAACTAAGCTTGTTTTATTTATTTCCTTGGCTTCCTCATAGGTTCCAAACCTAGGTTGTGACTTATCCACTGGTTCATTTATCAATGCTTTAATAGCATTGGTGGCTTGATGTATGTTGACCTCATAGTCAAGTGGTGCTAACCATATTTTCCTCAGTACAACTGGTGTTATAAAGGTTTTGTTAGTGTCCAACATAAAACAAATGTCAGTCTTATACTTTTCTACCAGTTGTTCTAGTATCCTCATTCTTTTCTTCATTCCTTCCTTAAATCTAGTGAAGTATTCATCCATAATTGATACAAAGTTGTCACCTAGCGACTTGATGAATTCACTAATTTGAATAGTCACTGGTCAGGTGGTATCCTAGTTGACATTACCTATGGATGGAAAGAAGTTTTGAAAGTAGAAAAATGTGCACATTAAAAGTGATCTGAACTTACATGAATTTGACTTTGTAGACTTGGTTGTCCCCGTGTTTTCCTCTAACTACTTTAGTAGAAGCTCGGATAGATCTAATTGTAGACCCTTCTTTGCAATCTTGTAAGCAGTGTCAACTTCTCCATAAGCTATGTTATTTAACCTGCTAGATTGGTATATCTTGTAACCTAGTACACATGCACCAAACTTGAGTTCTGGATTGGTGATGGTGTTAACCTTCAATCCTCTGTTATCCCATACTACACCTGTCATCTTCTCTATCTCGGGACAAGAAGGGTGTTTGAGATCCTTGGCCTTGTTGGTTATAGGATAACCGGTAACATCATGTATCACATCTTCGGTGATCAATTTTGGCTCATCTAGCCACATCTTTTGGTCATGCACTCTTCTCAACACTATCCAAATCCATTCAGTTTTAAACTCCCTCAGGAACATTAGAGCACATGTCAGCCCTTTGACCTCAATGAGTTAATGTTCCTCTTTGATGGTTTCACATGTACAAAGCTTCTTGTAAGCTTGATCAACCTCAAGATCTCCTATCTTGGCAATCTT
This sequence comes from Thuja plicata, assembly GCA_018584345.1. Taxonomy (NCBI): domain Eukaryota; kingdom Viridiplantae; phylum Streptophyta; class Pinopsida; order Cupressales; family Cupressaceae; genus Thuja; species Thuja plicata. The sequence continues at coordinate 506,748 of MU219874.1, read as the reverse complement.
GCAAGGTGTGTAGGAACAAACGTCTTCAATCAGTAAAACCCTAAGCAGAATTTTGGACAACGGACAAGCAACGTTGGGTTGTGAAGCAACCTCTAGATAATTTTATACTTACATTCTTCACAAGTGGATTTCTTGATCAGATTAACCTTCTTCTCCTTAGGATTCTTGATCTTGGTTGCACAGGAAGTGGTTGCCATGATTTTGCAAATTTAGGGCTTTTCTCATAAAATAAAACAGTGAGCTCAATAATTCTTGTTACTTACTTTAACCTTTTGTAGCTATTGTTGTTCAGAATCTAAATGTCATGAATTGGCTTGGAGTGCTTTGCAATCTGGTCACTCTATTTTCTCTCTTCTCTGCTCTGCTCCATTTCTTAATCACTTTGTGAATAATGAGCTTATCTGTCACCCTATTTATAGATGATTCCCTAAGTGGAGCAGTTAATGCTCTACCGACTTGTTGGGTTTCAAAGACAGAGTTTCTCAGGTTACACACAAACTTTTGGCTCGGGGTAAGTGATAACTTATTTAACTTTTCACACGTTCACCGATGGATCTTAGTAAATGGAAGAGACAACATTTTCTTTTTACATGATTGCCAATGAGTCTCAGGTTACAATGATTAACTTGGTTTTCATATGTACATTGATGATTCTCGGTATGCTTTGACAACTTAGCTTTTGTATGTTAACTGATGCTTTTTGGTATGCATTAACTGACGAGATTGAATTCATAGAATCATAACAAGTAATACTATAGTGCATATTTAATCATGTTGATTTGGCATTCTAACTATGTATAATGAAACTGATGCAAAGTTTAACTTAGTATAGTGCAGTACCATACTTACTTGTTCATCTTAGGTGGGAGTGGTGATGTCACTAGATCCATTGGATAAGGTGTCACCTATTGCATTTCCTTGTCCAACATCATTAGTGTTTGTAGCTTTCCTCCACATTTTTTTTCTCATCTTCCTGATGTCTTCAATGGTGTTATCTTTGGCAAAGGGGCTTGTCTTTGTCACTCAGTCTTTGTAGTCCTTTCTTAGATGACCAACTTTATGACAATGTAAACATGCTATTCTGGGGTTAGTCTAGCTCCTAGAATTTATCATGCATTTTCTCATGTAGTTTTCAACTATGTGACCAAATCTTCCACATATTGTGTATTTTGCCCATGTATTGTAATCCCAAACATATGAGTTTCTGACTCTTTTCGATTGATAAGCATTTTCTTGATCTTTAGGCTTCCATGCTTTCTTTTTCTTCTTCCTACATTCAAGAGATGTGTGCCCTTGCATTTTGCAAGTAGGACAATATTTTTCCATGTAGGTTTCCTTATTTGTTTGTTTCACCTCAGATTTACATTCATATGCTTTATGTCCTTTCTTGTTACATTTATAACAATTTCCTATGAATGAAAGTGTGGATTTAGGAATACCTTTTATTTTTCTCCTGCAAGCATTTGATGTGTGGCCTGGTTTTCCATAGTGATTGCATGACTTCCTTCTTGGTCTCAAATTTGTGTAGACATTCCTTGGATTAGCTTGGTATGGTGATTCTCCATTCTTGGTATACCCTAGTCTGGTATTGTTGTTGACTCTTCTTTGTCCATCTAGACAATCATCCATCCTTTTAGTGATTTCTTTAGCTCTCTTAATCATGTCATTGTAATGTTTCTAAATTCTTACTTCATGCTTCAGTCTTTCATTTTCTTCTCTTAGCTCACCAATGGCTTCCAACTTTCCATTCAGTTCTATGTTCATTCAGTTTGCCTCCTGACTCATAAGAATAATCTGATTGGTGATCTCATGATGATGTTTAGTAAGTCTTTGTATTTCTGACTCTTTCTCTTATAGCTTTTCAGTGATCTTCCTCCTATCATCAATAGCTAGTGTTCTTTCTTTCTCAGCTTGTCTAGCATTATTCATAACCTCAATCATTCTTACCATTTGTATCTCTTGACCGATTTGCATTGATTTTACTTGTACATATAGATGTTGATTGGTTTCATTTAGGATTGTAATGCTTCCTTCAGATTTGTCTGATGTGTTACTTGATGTAGATCCTGAAGACTCAAATAAATCAGGTATCTCTTCTTCATGATAGTATGTTTCATTATAGCAAGATGCCATAATATTTCTTTCATCTAGTAGTTATCTCATCTTGATTCTAGCTTCTTTATATTTCTCATAGAAGATCTATATCTCTAACTTCTGATTCTTAATACTCTTGTCTATCTTGTACCTTTCCATTGTAAGATCTTTTCTCTTAAGTCTTTAAACTTTTCCAAATAAGAGATATAGCTCTGATACCAATTGTTAGAAACAATGGAATGGTGTGTACTGAGAGGGGAGGGGTAAATAAGTACCCTTAAAATTTTTATCACTTAACCTTAATCCTTTTACTAATTAGTTGTATTACCAACCATATATCCTATTCTATCCTTGTGTATGTTATATCAAATCATTAACTCAATTATCATGTAAATATTCATAGAAACATTCACGAAATGTATAGACACATGACACAAGATTTGGTAATGCAGAAAACCCTTGTTAGAAGGTAAAAACTACGGTGGGGATGAAACCCACAAAGCTTCACTATCTATAGAATGGAAGGGGTCTGTTAAGGCTTACAATTTTGATCACTTCTGATGATCTACCCTGTTAGGAGTATCATGTAGAGACTGGTTAAAGTCTACTCTGTTAAGAGCTTTAGAAACACTATTTAGTGTGCTCTCGGTTAAGAGATTTACAAAGGATTGTAAATCCACCTTTCTCAAGGATTTATTCTATTTTATACACTTGTTAGAATGTAGTCAAAAATATTCATTGACCTGAGTATATACAATCTAGAATTGCTGATTAGAGATCCAATCAAGATTACATGTATATTTATCACCTATAGTGATTGATCAATACCTATGTTCTACTTGGTAGCCTTGGTTCTTGTTCTTGATAATTGATTTTAGCTTTGGCTATTCTTCTGCACAAAACTCTCAGTCTAATCCATAGATGTGCTTCTCGGCTACAATCATCATCACACACATATGTTCTGATAGATTACATATCTATTTATACAATGATTTTGACCTAAATGAGTATCACATATTACAATGATAACTTTATGATTGAAAGTTTACAACTTGACGTTGATCTCCTAGTTTGCATGTTTCTAATTAGTTAGACTTATTAAAACAATTACAATTGCATTGCTTGTCCCTCAAGAAATGGATTTAAAGCTAATTAAAAAGATAAATATTAAACACAGGTGTTTTATCTGATGTTGAAGTCAGATCCACATTTCTTATAATTCTAACTGTCTCTCAATAGACTGGTGCTCGGGTTTCTCTGTAGTCTGTCGGGTTCCTCTGTCATCTGTTATGTTGGGTTGCATAGTAATCTTCTTGTCAGGTTCCTCTGTTGGGATTCATTATCGGGCTACTCTATTGGGTTCCTCTTGTAACATTTTTGGGTTTTCACTATGTTGCTGGGTTCCCTTGAACTTGTCTGACGTGTTGCACTAAACCTGTCTTTCAGTGTTGGTGTTACTGATAGTTTCAAAACTATTTTCCTTTGCATACTAATGCAAAACAATGCCTTCAAGAAAATTAATTAAAAATATGTTAAGTAGCTTCATGATCACATATAGTAAAATCACTGACTTCCATCCTTAAGAAAATGGAGTAAGTGATGCCCTCAATAAATTAATTAATGACATGTAATTGATTGAATGTCTGAAGATGTTAAGTTGATCACCAAAATGCAGGAAGATAATGCAAGACATTAAAATAGTTAATGGATTGCATTGTCATTGATGTCAAATTGATATAATTTGATTGGTTATATACAAAGTGTCAAAAGACTTTAGAGAATTAGAGAGATAAATATTATGCTTTCAGTAATGGATAATAGATTAACATTCACTAAGTGACTACAAACATCGATGGCTAGTGGAACCTGACGGACAGAGAAACCCAAGAGCAAAGTCACAATGATGCTCGAGAAAGAAAACTGACAAGCATTACTGACAAGAAGAATCAAAAGCATTACCGATGACCAGAATTAAAGTGTTACCTGATGGACAGACAACACCGACAGAGAAGCCTGAGGAGAACTAAAGTGTTGACTGAAGCTATCAAAGAATTAAAACACCGAAAGGAACTAAAGTTTAGAAATGACAAAATACTCAGTTGGCAGAGCTAAAGATAGAGTTAACTAGTTGTTAACATTGTTTTCATTGACAAGTTAAAGCCAAAGATAAGTAAATAATTTGAATATTTTTTATTCAGTTGTCAAGGAGAAATCTACGGGATAAAACTTATGTAAATCTTTAAAGAAAGATTTGATAAGATTCTGTATCACGCGAAGAACAAGAAAATCAAGAAGTGAGAAATAGAGATATCATGTCTATAAAGAGACAATCTAATTCATTATGAATTAGGGGAGTGAATAGAGAAAGAGGATGCTGAAGAGAAACTGATGAAGAACAACTTCATATAGTCCTGATCAATCAAGCTAAGGAAAGAGCTAAAGATTTATGCAGACACCAAAAAATAGAGAAGCACAACATCACTGAGCATAAAGAAGTGGACCAAAGGTATTGAAAAGAAGACATTGCTCGAAAAGAAAATCTCTTAACCGAGAAGGACTTAAAAATCTTTTCTATATTGAGATACATCCCAAGGAGTATCAAAAAGGTTAATCATGAAGATAGCATGAGATTCCAGATACCATTTGACAAACGAGGGTTTAGTCATAGAAGGTAGCATAGAGATGCCCGAGATCAAGCAAAAAACTATTCTATTTAAATCCTCTAACAAGGTCACACCTAACAGTGTGTTTGTAAGCTTTAACAGGGTTGGCTCTTCACAAACTATTTTATTTTAATGAGCAAAGAGTTTGAAATGTCTATGGTTGGGGAGATCAAATTCTTTCTTGGTCTACATATTCTTCAAAAATATGCAGGCATATATATATCACTCAGTCCAAATACATCAAGGAAGTGCTAAAGATATTCAAGATGGAAGATTCCAAACTAGTTGGAACACCTATGGAAACCAGATGTAAGCTGACAAAGGAAGACAAATCAAATGAGGTAAATTAGACCATGTATAGATCAATGATTGGAAAACTAATGTATGTTGTTCATACCAGACACAATATAGAACATGCACTTGGATTAGTTGCAAGATTCTCTATTAATCCCAAAGAATCACATATGACTGTTGTGAAGAGAATTTTGAGATATCTAAAGAACACCAAGGACTATGGCCTATGGTATAAAAGAGAAGGAAAATTTGAACTATAAGTTTATACAGATGTTGATTGGGCTAGAAACATAGATGACTGAAAGAGAACAACTGGAGGAGCATTCTTCATTGGTGAAAGACTTGTCACATGGATCGACAAGAAGCAAGGATGCATCTCATAGTCTACTGTAGAAGCAGAATATGTGGCTGTTGCTGCAAATTTCTCTAATATTGCATGGATCAAACTATTACTAGAAGGTATGAATATGAAGATTCTTGAGCCAGTAATTATCTATTGTGATAATACCAGTGCAATAAACATTTCTAAGAATCCAGTCATGCATGTGTTGGTAAACAGATTGTTCCTTTGAATAAACTCCCAAAATGCCCAAATCTGAAAGAACAATTAGGTGCCAACAGTTGGATAATCTATCATGGGGTTGATAGATTTCCTCTGAATTGAAAGGTACCTAATTGTTCTTTCAGATTTGGGCATTTTGGGATTTTATTCAAAGGAACAATATGTTTACCAACAGATTTTTCGGCGACTCTGCTAGGGAGTTGGAAAAGAAGACCAGTGCTGGAGATTGTATTTCTAGTTTTATTATTGTTATCTCTACTGGAGATTGGTGACTCTGTGTCTTTAAAAGAATTCTATTTCATATCAAAGTTTGAAGGATTTGGAAGTTCTTACCTTACAGGTTCCTAGCTTGTGTTTGGCTACTAAGAGGAAGAACACATTCATTTTTCAAGCTTCATTTTCATTACTCCTTGAGCAATTGGCGGCTCCATTGTAAAAATAACCATGCCTATTAAACTGGTGAAAGGAAGGAGACCAGACCCTCCCCTTATAGAGCTTCATCACACTACTGATTCCGTATTGCATGACATGTTTGAAGCTTGGAGAGAAAGCATCAGTGATGGAGTAAAGATGAATCTGAGTATTAAAGAAGACCATGCAACCGTGCTGTT
>MU219874.1:483328-497949 GCA_018584345.1 Thuja plicata | reverse complement strand
TACAAGGAATCAGAGGGAAAGTCTTCATAATGACACATTGACAGAATTGGCATTTGGAAGATTCAGTTTGTACTCTATATGATTATGTGTACATTCAGTTGTTGAGATCTTTCTTATACTAATGAATTCATTGATAACAGAGAGGCTCTTTATTCGGATAGTGAGGTGTCAAAACTGATATGGGCATTCAAAGAAGCCTTTCTCATATAGCAAAGGTTTGATATTCCTAAGTCTTCCATAAGGAAACAAAGTTGTTCTTAAAAGTTTTCAAAATGCAGTGGATCCAACATCAGTGCAGAGATTCTCTCTTCTTCTATTGCATTTGAATGGTCTGAAGGATTACATATTATGAAAAGGAGAGTCAAGAATCGATAGAACAAGATTACGGCTTTCTTGATGATCACAGTATGTGAGAGTTCCTATGCCTCAATTCAAAGTTCATTGCTTCAGTTCAGAATTATAGATTTAAAATGAAATCCCAAAAGAGAAGTAGAATTGGAAAGCAGAATTGGAATTGGCATTTTCAACAAAGCAGAATTGGAATACAGAAGCGGAATTGGAATGTAGAAGCACTTTTTGAGTTTTCTGCAAAGAAAGCGGAAAATGACCTCTCATGGTCATTTTCCGCCAAAGAGAAGCTTCAGTCTCATTTTCCGCTAGAGGCTAGAGAGAAGTCCAAATACAAAAGTCCACCAAGAAGATGTGGAAAATGCCCTCCCATAGTCATTTTTCACCAAAGAGCCACAAACGGATGTGAGAATGCAAAATCCCGATAGTGGTAAAGTTTTAAATGTCAATGTTACGGCGAAAGCGGAAAATGTATATTTCAATATTCCATATGAAGAAAAAATTGGATTTTCCACCAAAGGAAAAAGCGTAGCGGAAAGCTCATTTTCCGCTACGCCTTTCGCACTCCATATTGAATTTTCCACCAAAAGCTTTGGCAAAGACAAATGAGGAAATCTCGACAAGGGAAGAAAAGTTGATCATAAGGAAGATCATAGCTGAAAAGAGAAATGCCCCAGCCTAAAGGAGTTACTTCGACGGAAAAATGCCCTTCCATGTTAATTTTCTGCCAGAGGAGTAACCAATGTCCAAATTTCTGCTTTTCGCAGTTAATTATTAATGCATGCCCGCTGCCTGGAGAAAGTTTAGAGATTCATTTTATAATGAACAAGCAATGTGTTCTAGTGAATCGAAGGAATGAAATCATGCTCCTAGTCAAATGGTAGAAAATGAAGTTCTCAGTGCATTTTCCGTCGGAGCAGGTCATAGTCAAATTTTCGTCGGTAGTGAAAGCCATCTTACAAATCTGCATGAGAGATACACAACTCAACTGCAAAATAGAGCACGACATGGAAAATTCCATTGATGGGGAGTTATAACAAAACATCAGTATAATATTGAATATGCTTGAAGAGAAGTCTTTATTTCCATAAAAAGATGAAGCGGAAAATGCACCTCAGTGAGCATTTTCTGCTGGAGCACTTGATTTGGAATTTTCCGCCATAGGCTTGGGAGCTGTCCAAAATGAGATTTCCGCTAGTGCACAAATAGATCTGACTGTAATTGAGAGATTCATTAATCTGATCTAAATAACGTAATGATGATACCCGAGCATGATTAGTAGTGAAGTGTGAATCTGTGTCGAAGCTTGATCTGGGCAAGTTTCCACATGCTAGCAGTATATGATGAAAGGTTGAGAAGTCTTCAGATACATCATATATACTACATGCATCTCATAATGTTGTCTCAAATTCGAAGGTTGCACATAGGGAACAGTTTAGTTGAAGACACTAAACACCGAAGCAAGGTGAACCCTCTGTCTACTCGACTCTCTCCCCATTAAACATGAGCATGATCGTGTGTAAGCCAAGGCAATGGATTCAAACAAGCTCTATCAAATTGTATGATTCCACAATATCAATCTTTGATATGAACATCGACACAAACTCGGTACTAGTCAAATTGATTTGAGTCGTAGCCGAGTTTCCTCTAATGAACTGCCAAAACATTCGCTGGTGAACTCGAACAGATATGTGTTCAAAAGAAAATTGCATGGAGGAACATCGATTCCACTCACGGGCCAGAGGCATAATCTAGTCCAAAAGTAAGAACATGCCACTAAGTATGCAAGGGACTGACAGGTCAAATATAATTGACTACGGTAAGTGAAAGTGAAGTGGTTTATGCCGGCAGTCAAACACTGGAAATGCGAAAGAGGAGTTCTCGAGCTTGAACGAGTAGAAGCGGAAAATGGAGATTTAGGTGCGAATTTCGCACTCGATATGTGAAATTCCGCCAAGAAGAGAAAAATGACCTCCCATAGTCATCTTCTGCCAGAGAGAGGCCAATATCTTAAAACTCAACAGAACTATTCAAATCTTTAACCAAATTCAATGGAATGAGATATATCGGCATATGGGAAATGGAGATATAGATTTGTAGTAAACGTTGATTGAGTTGATTGGTACGCTCTCCCAAACTGACATGCATATTCGGCATCAAGTATTTTGAAGAAAGCTAATTTGTCTTAAGTCAGCCCAAAAATAGGGGATTTGCACAGGCACCGATTATCCATCAAAGCACTGCTTGATAAATGAAGAGAAAGGCCTGGCTAGATGTATATAGAGGCAAGAAATACATATGACCACTATCAAGTTAGAAACTCCTTTTATTGGAGCATTCAGTCGTTAATAAAATGGAGGCATAGAACCTAATACTCAGAGATAAAATAAGATTGAAACTTTAAGAATATATTGACCATATGGATAAATTCCGAGCAGTGGGTGTGTTCAAAGCATACAGAACATTATCCATTTGTCGACATGTGCCTGAAAGAAAAGAGAAACAAAGACACAAAAGGGTTAAGTGTTCAAAGATTTTAGTGACAGGTATCATCAAGCTACCTTGCCGAGGTGTCGAATTCAATTTTCCAAAGAGGAAAAGATTTTATTTTTGCAAAAGCTTTAATCTTTCCATATTAAAGCGGCTTGTTACTATGGAATAATTTGTAAGCCTCTCACTAAAGAGATTTATTTTCATTTTGATTATGAAGCTGGAAAAAGCTTCGAGAATGTTAAAAGATATATTTTCAAGAATGGAAAAGGGGATCTCATTACCATACAACGTAAGAGAATATGAGGAGACATCGAAAGCCAAGTGTCCAAGAAATGAGATTCGGTTATAGAACCGAAAGGGTAGTTACATAACTGAAAGGTCACGATGATTCTGGGAGGCTATTGATGGAAAAATATTTTCATTCGCAGGGGTTCTGCTTTTTCTGCATACAATCAGAGAGCTGGAGTAGAGAGGGGAGACATTTATTTTCTGCATTTTCATTCATGCATTAGAGATTGATATTTTGTTCTTTGTAATAGATTTGGCTGTAGATTGTAAGAAAATGTAATCAGAGTATTATGTTTGTTGTGTTTAAAAAAAGAAAGGTTTTGTTATGAATCGGAGCATTTGGGCATTACTTTTCTGATTAATTTCAATCAGAGTATTGTTATGGTTAGTTTTAAGCACTTTCTTGCGTTCTTAGTCAAATGGTGAATGGGTGATAGATCAGAGTACTTTCATCTATTCCTGTTGCAGAGATTCAGATATTTAATCTTCATTTTAATTTCATGTCACTGCATTTGCATAACTAACAGCATTCTTGCATTACCAATCTCAGGGAGTCATAGGATGTGTGAGTTCTCAAAGTTGGCTAGGCTTAACATCTAAAATCTTCCTAAGTTAGTCCTGCCTAGGATTAACTTGGTTTTTCCTCTTCCGTTCTCAGGTTAAGAACGCACCCAGTTAGTTTAGGAAATAAAAAAATTCATTGCATATCATTCTATAAGGGAGCTGTACCTTTCAATTCAGAGGAAATCTATCAACCCCATGATAGATTATCCAACTGTTGGCACCTAATTGTTCTTTCAAATTTGGGCATTTTGGGAGTTTATTCAAAGGAACAATCTGTTTACCAACAGCATGCTAAGACAACATATTGCTATCAAGTATCACTATTTAAGAGAACAAGTGAAAGAAAAAGAAATGATACTAGAATATGTTCAATTAAAGGAACAATTAGCTGACATATTTACTAAGCCATTACCGAAAGATACATTTGAGTACTTGAGACAGAGACTAGGGGTCCAACCCTTGTCTATCGGTCAGTAAAGTTGACTAGGAGAGTGCATCAACCTACACACAAACAAAAGATCATTCATGTTGATGTAAGATGAGAAATGGAATGCAAAGATACATCTGTACACAACAAGGTACATACGTACACTGAACACCAGAGTCAATGTATTGCTGATGGATAGGGAAATTCAAGGAGTATATTATAAAAAGGGATGGAAGATGATATGGAAGAATTGTTTGGCATTGTTGTCAAAGGGAGAGATTATCTCATTATCAGGAAGAGAGATTTGAAGGGAGAGATTATCTCATTATCAGGAAGAGAGATTATATCATTATCCAAAAGGAGAGATTACATATGAAATATCCATCAATGGGAGAGAATACATACTAAGGGAGAGATTGTTGTCAAAGGAAAAAGAGATGATCAAGAAGAGGAACACTCAAGGTAGAGCACATTATCATGAACAAATATAGAAGCTACAACATATATATAGTAAAGGTATTAAAGATTGAAGAACACACTCTGCAAGAAACAAATCTAAGCTATATATGAGCTTACCGAGAGCCAAACATTTGTATTAGTTATAATAGGAGAGATTGATGAAATTCAACTATTATATTTCATAGTGTATTGCTAATAATATAGTGTGATAATGTAGTGTGTTTCCATTAATTCCAAAGGGAGAGATTGATGACATGTAAGTGATTGAATGTTTGAAGATGTTAAGTTGATCACCAAAATGCAGAAAGATAATGCAAGAAATTAAATTAGTTAATGGATTGTATTGTCATTGATGTCAACTTGATATAATCTGATTAGTTATATAAAAAGTGTCAAAAGACTTCAGAGAATCAGAGAGATAAATATTATGCTTTCAGTAATATATAATAGATCAGCATTCACTAAGTGACTACAAACACCGACGGCTAGTGGAACCCGATGGACAGAGAAACCCGAGAGCAAAGTCACAGTGATGCCCAAGAAAGAAAAATGGCAAGCATTACCGACGAGAAAAATCACAAGCATTATCGATGGCCAGAATTATAGTGTTACCTGATAGAAAGACAACAACGACAAAGAATCCTGAGGAGAACTAAAGTGTTGACCGAAGCTAGCAAAGAGTTAAAACACCGAAAGGAACTAAAGTTCATAAACGAAAAAAAACTTAGCTGGCAGAGCTAAAGGTAGAGTTAATTGGTTGTTAACATTGTTTTCATTAACAAGTTAAATCTACAGATAAGTAAATCATTTAAACCTATTTTATCCAATTGTCAAGGATAAATCTACAGGATAAAACTTATGTAAAAACTTAAAGGAAGATTGGCTGAGATTGTAGATCACGCCAAGAAAAATAAAATCAAGAAGTGAGAAACGGTGATATCATGTCTATAAAGAGACAATCTAATTCATTATGAATTAGGGGAGTGAATAGAGAAAGAGTATGCTGAAGAGAAACTGATGAACAACTTCATACAGTCTTGATCAATCAAGCTGAGGAAAGAGCTAAATATTTCTACAAACACTGAGCAACAGAAAAGCACAGCATCACCGAGCAAAAACAAGTGGAGCAAAGGTATTGAATAGAAGACATTGATAAAAAATAAATCCTCTTAACCGAGAAGGACTTAACAATCCTTTTTATATTGAGATACATCCCAAGGAGTATCAAAAAGGTTGATCATGAAGATAGCATAAGATGCCAGATACCATTTGACAAACCAGGGTTTAGTCATAGAAGGTAGCATAGAGATGCTCAATTTCAAGTGACAAACTATTCTATTTAAATCCTCTAACAAGGTCACACCTAACAATGTATTTGTAACCTTTAATAGGGTTGGCTCTTCACTGAGCTCACTTTAGAAGAGTGAAAATTTTGGATTACTGGTCCCAAGTGGTTTTTGCCCTAACAGGGTTTCCATGTTAAAATCCATCTGTCAATCTGTTTATGAGTCATTACTTTAGTTTTTTACATTACACATAACTAATCTAGATTGATCGGTATGCACTAAGAAATTTATTATTTTTCTGTAAATGAAAGACTACTAATCGGTAAACAGTAAGAATAAGGTTTAACAGTGAACACCGAGCAATAGTTATTTGATAAGTTTAGTTGAAGCCATTCATCTTGTAAGACTGAAGATAACTAGAGGCTTAATATTGTGGTACTAATTTTTTGGGTTGATTTATTAGAATATTTTTTAGGCCACTCATTCACCCCCCCCCCCCCCCTCTCATTTATTATAACAATTGGTATTAGAGCTTGTGTGCTTAGAAAGGGATTTTAACAGCTCAAGAAAAAGATCACAAGATGAACAAGCAAGATGTACCCAAATTGAATAAAGCTAACTTTGTATCATGGCAAAGAAGAATAAGACTACACCTATCAAGTATTAGTAATGATGTTACTCAACACCTTGATACTAAATATGTGTTTCCTACAGGACCTCAAATAGTTGAGAAATTGAGAAAAAATCATGAGCATAATTGCATGATGATAGAGCTTGCTTCCTCACTCTTCGATGGTGATTTTGAAGATGTCAAAACATGCACCTCTACAAAGAAAATGTGGGATAAATTGAAGCTAGTACATGGAGGAGATGCTAATGTACTAAGTGCCATGGCAGAAAGCTGAAGAGGGAGGTTTGATGACCTAAGGATGAAAGAAGGATAAAATATCACTCAATATAGCTACAGAGTCAAAGAGGTAGTCAATGCTATCCAAGGAGTTGGAGGTGTACTTGAAGAAGAGATAGTTGTAATTAAAATCCTAAGAACCTTACTGCATGTATATGCTATTAGAGTATCTTCTATACAAGAAATGAGAGTAGTTGTAAACAATATTGTTACTCTAGATAGTCTGATTGGTAGACTGATTTCATTTGAGATGAATAACTTTGATAATAGTGTCTTACCATCTATAGAGTTTGCATTCAAATATTCTTTAAAAATAAGTAATTCAAGTCATAAACACACTATTAGAAATGATAGTCAAAGTGATAATGAGGATCAAGGACTTGATGAGATTGAAGTACTAATGGCAAGAAGATTGCAGAGAGGCAAAGGTAGATACAAAGATAAAATACCACTTGTATGTTTTAATTGTAAAGAGGTTGGACACTTTGTTGAAATATGTCCTAACAAAAGAAAAGATGACAAAAGTAATGACATAACATATGCAAATAAGTTTGACCGAGGTGATAATAGAGATTACCGAAGAAACCGACAATATGACAAGAGAGATACCCAAGACTACAAGGACAAAGGGAATAAATCTTGTTACCTAGATGAGAACAAAGATGGAAATATTGACACCGAATCTGATGAAGACATTGAGATGGTATTTGTAGCCATGAAGGATGATTCAGATGAAGAAGAAGAAAGGTATGTAGAAGATATAAAATATTGCATTTAAATATGAGATTATGTTATCTTACATTTAAAGAATGTTTGTATATGAAATAGAATGTATTTGAAATGTAGGGGGTAAATAAGATGCTCCCATTTTATCCTTAGATACACAAATGAAGGATCCAAATTGATGAACCCCAAAGGAAAGATCAATGCATAAGTGAATCAATCATTTGGACATAAGAGCAAAGAGGAAGATCTTAAATACTCGTTTATTTATTTGGATGTGTGATAGATTTAGAAAGATTAATAAATTTAATTTAATTGAATAGGAGAAAAGTACTAACCTTGAAATGTTGTAGATCTGAAGAATGTTATTTTTGGGGGTCTGCACTTAGTTTCTAGAAAATATGAGATCAAATCTGGAATAGAAACACAAAAACGAACAAAACCCAGAAATATTTTTCCATTTTGACACAATTCTGATTTTGAACCTCAAGTCAATGTCACTGGTTACCTAGAATTTATGATTTCAGCCTAGGGAAGAATCAACCTAAAAAGACTCCGACAGGAAATCTATTTTTGGATCCTGAAAGTTTGTCTAAAAGGGTATCTAAATCTACATTATGATCTACTATTCTGAACCTATATTTGCAAGAAAAATGGATTTTTTTGTTGGGGGAGGGGTTTACCTTGGTCAAACCCTAGTTTTGGAATTAACCTCAAAGTATAATTGAAATTGCATAAGTAAAACAAAGTAAATGAACAAATTCACCTTGCTTGTAGAAGCCCTTGTGGCGGATTCGAATCCATGAATCTACAAGTATGCATGCACCAAGTGGATGTAGAATGTAGAATGTAGAATGTAGGATGTCTCAAATCAATTTCTTGTAGATCTTTAACACCAATCTTAAAAGGGTCTTTGAATAGGAAGAGGCTTGGAGGAATGTGGATGGAGAAATCTTCAACAAGAGAGCTCCATTGAGCTTGACTCCTTTAATGGCCACCAATGGATCTCCTTGATGAAATGAGTGCTTGAGAATGGATGAATGCTTTAATGGATACTTTGCTTACTTGAAATCTTGCTTCTTCACCTCTGGATCTCACTCTTCAAGTCTTGAGTTCTTGCAATTATGCTTGATGATGGTTATGGTTGCTTGTGGTTATCAAGTCTTAGAGAAAATGAGAGGAGAAAGCTTCCTTTTATATGAAACTAGGGCACAATCTTCTAGAGAGGCCTACATAGGAGAATTAAATTCCAATTAGATCCATACCCCTAGAAGAGGACCTATATTAAATATAATTTAATATTTGTTCTTTCGAAGACCAAAACAACCGACCTAGAAATGGGAATTAACTTTTTCCAAAGCCCGACATCCGAAAACCCTAAAATTCTGGAATTTGAACCTTGGGCCTAAAAAAGGTTGATTGTGACCTAGGTCAAGGTCGAGGTCAACCTTGACCCAAAAAGGTTGACCTTGACCTTGAGGTCAAAGTCCCAATTTTTCAGTCTAGGGTGTCAGAAATAAGCTGGAAAAGTGGAAATGGGGCAGAACAAGGGGAAAATCCAGGTTAGAGTCAAGGACCCATTCAAGGTTCTTGACATGACCCCAAACCACTTTCTTAGAAGTCTAAACCATTCTATAATGGAAGTGCTTACATTTGTCGATTATACAGGTATGTAGAGACTTTACTCATATCTAAGGTTAGTAAGAATGATGTCTGGATTATAGATAGTGGCTGCACTCACTAAATGACTGGTGATAAAAAAATTTTGAAACTTTTGAATAGTATAATGGTGGATCAGTAAGAATGGGTAATGACACACCTTGACCAGTTGAAGGTAAAGGACCCATAATGTTGAATAACCTAATCAAATGTGAAAATGCTTATTGGGTAAAAGGGGTAAATTATAATTTGTTGAGTGTTTCACAACTAAATAATACAGGTCACCGAGTAGCATTTGAGAATAAAAAGGCAAAGATCTTTAATGAATTGGGAAGGTTTGTCGAAACTGGTGAACAGACAAAAGGTAACCTTTTCTATCTTGATGACATTAACACCACTTGTTTAATGTCTAGAAAAAAAGACATATGGTTGTGGCATAAGACATTGTGTCATGTGAATTTTGACAACAAGATAAAGATAAGCAATAAAAGGAAATTCAGAGGCTTACCGAGCATGTCAAGCTGCAATTACCAAAAATCAAGAAAATACTCAAGATAATGTACCGAGTGATGGAGATCAGAATGAAAGACAAGATAATAATCAGAATGATGGACAACAAGCTGAACTAAAACTTGCCAAGTATGTCAGAAGACATCATCCACAGAATCATATCATACAAGAAAAGAAAGCTAAAATGAGAACAAGAAGTAAGTCACTAAACACTAGATGTTTACTTTGTGATTTTCAGCCTAAATTTCTTAATACTGCACTTGAGAATAAAGAATGAGTCAGTGCTATGAATGAAGAAATGGAACATATTGAGAAGAACAGTACATGGACACTAGTACCGAAACCTACTGACACGAATTTCATTGGTACCAAATGGATATTCATAAACAAGCTGAATGAGAATGGAGAATTCACAAGAAACAAAGCAAGATTAGTATGCAAGGGGTATGCACAAGAAGAAGGTATTGATTATGGTGAAACCTTTGCACCCGTTGCTAGACTAGAAGGAGTTATAATCTTACTTGCTTATGCTGCATTCAAAGGATTCAAGGTATACTAGATGGATGTCAAATCTACATTCCTAAATGGAATACTGGAAGAAGAGGTATACATTGAACAACCAAAAGGGTTTGTTGATCCAGACAAGAGAAAAATAGTATGTAGACTACATAAAGCCTTGTATAGATTGAAACAAGCACCTAGAGCCTGGTATGAAATACTTCACACCTATCTCATAAGCATTGAATTTGTAAGAACAAGTGAAAATAGCAATATGTACTTAAAAGAAGATACCGATTGTAATATTATGATTGCTGAAATATTTTTTGATGATATAATATTTGGGGGAAATGAAATTTCACGTAAATCCTTTGCTAATAAAATGAGAAAAGAGTTTGAAATGTCTATCTTTGGGGAGATCAAATTCTTTCTTGATCTACAGATTCTTCAACAAGATGCAGGCATATATATCACTCAGTCCAAATACATCAAGGAAGTGCTGAAGATATTCAAGATGGAATATTCCAAACCAGTTCAAACACCTATGGCAACCAAATGTAAGCTGACAAAGGAAGACAAATCAAATGAGGTAAATCAGACCTTCTATAGATCAATGATTGGAAAACTAATGTATGTTGTTCATACGAGACCAGATATAGCACATGCAGTTGGAATAGTTGCAAGATTCTCTGCTAATCCAAAAGAATCAGAAATGACTGTTGTGAAGAGAATTCTGAGATATCTAAAGAACACTGAGGACTATGGCTTATGGTATAAAAGAGAAGGAAAATTTGAGCTTCAAGTCTATACATATTTTGATTGGACTGGAAACATAGATGGCTAAAAGAGAACAACTGGAAGAGCATTCTTCATGGGTGACATAATTATAACATGGATCAACAAGAAGTAATGATACATCTCACAGTATACTGCAGAAGCATAATATGTGGCTGTTGCTACAAATTGCTCTAATATTGCATGGATCAAACAGTTACTTGTATTGGAAAGTGACAATGCAAGCAATTGTTATTTTGTCATTGATGTCAAACCTTACCTGGTGAGACTATTGTTATCTATTTGAGTATCATATCTACTGATGATGAAAAAGATTTAACAAAAAGACCAAGTGAATGGTTGAGTTAAGGCAATTAAAAGGGTACTTGATTAGTTGGCACTATAGCAAAGTAATTAGTTGTTTATCTTTCAAAGACAATTTTTTTAGTTGTTCTGTGTCAAGCAAGTTTGGCTTGTGCCGAGAAAAGTTGCTTGTGCTAAGAAAAGTTGCTTGTGATGAGAAAAAGTTGTTCAATGCCGAGCACCATTGAAATTGTTGAGTGGAAACAGTGATGTTGGCCAACTTACAGTAATTGGATTAATGATGAGATTTGAGATCTCTGGCCGACTTAGCTAATTTTATTGGGATATGTTATGTTAATTAAAGATTGATCCACGTCATTTAATGTATGGGTAACCGTAATTAATGCATGGTTTCAAGATTTAATTAGAGACTACTTTGGAGAAGTAAATGTAATGCAAAGATGGAATGATCTGTTGGATCTGACCTAACCTAAGATCTATGATCTTGTTTAAGCGGCAAAAAATTTATCTGACCTAGACAAAGAGGTATATGATAACCTCAAGGGGTTATTCATTCAAGATGCAAGAGGTGTGTTGTTGAATGTGAAGTGGATGTGTATGCAAAAGAGTTGCATAGTTGATTTACTGTTTAGCATGATCTAGTAGAGAAGGCTGAGTAAAGAAGCAGAGAGTTGCATGTGTGATTGCTTGACGGATTTCCAAGTAGATCAGAAGGTTGAAATAACAATGCAAGCTATCCAGTAAGTTAACATCAGAGCTATAATTGGATCTGAATTTGCAAAGTAAGTTGTATGTATCAGATCACAACTGCTGATTACTTTCTAACCATTGTATTAGTTAAATCCTTTAACAAGGTTGACCTAACAGTCATTTGTCTAAATCCTTTAACAAGGTGATATTCAGGTGGAATGTTCTAAGTCCTCTAACAAGGCCACTCCTTATAGGGTGATTAAATCCTTTAACTAGGTCACACCTAACAGTGTGTTATTTTAACCTTTAATAGGGTTCACTCCTCACAGGGCATCACTTCAGAAGAGTGAAAAATTGATAGCATGTTACTGGTGGTTTTTCCCGTATTGGGTTTCCACGTTAAATACTTGTGTCAACTTGTGTGAATGCTCATGGTTTGTTTTACTGTTATGTTTCTACAAGCTAATTTCAATTGACAGTAAACTACATGATTAAATTTGTTGACTTATGCTACTGCTACCGAGTAGATCTGAAATACAAAAAGTTTTTATTTGCTACATCTAGACCTGAGGATAACTTATTCACCCCTCCCCTCTCAGTTATTCTAAATTCATTCTAACAATTGGTATCAGATCTTTGGTCTCCTAAAAATAGTTTGAAGGTACTTGGAGAGAAAAGATCAAGATGTATAAGAAGGAGGTTCCCAAGATGAAAAAAGATAACTTCCCTACATGGCAGAGCTTGAAGAAAATGCATTTGGCTGGTATTAGAGATGATGCCAAGCAACTTATTGAAAATGCCTATGTACCACCTACTACTCCTCTCATAGCTGCACAACTAAAAGAAAAGCAAGAGCACAATCAAGTAATGTTGGAGATCGCCTCCTCATTGAGCTATTCAGAGTTTGATGATATAAAGAGCTACACAAATGCAAAAGAGATGTGCGACAAACTTACAACTATCTATGGTGGAGACACAAATGTGCTGAGAGCTAAATTAGAAATTCTAAGAGGTAAGTTTGATGAGATGAAAATGCAAGAATAAGAAAATGTTAATCAGTATTGTGGTAGAGTAAAAGAAGTTGTTAATGCCATTAGAGGAGCTAATGGAACAATTGATGAGAACACTATTATGAGAAAGGTACTGAGAACTTTACTTCCTGTATATGCTATTAGAGTTTCTGGAAATTCAAGAATTAAGATGTACTCCTAACAATAATCTGAATCTAGAAAATATGATAGGCAGACTCACTGCGTTTGAAATGTCAAATTATGATAACTATAATCCACAAGGGATTGATTCTACTTTAAGATCACAGTTGGTTCTTAATAAATCTAAGAAAGGAAAGAAACATGTGAACAGTGACAGTGACACTTCTGATGATAATCTTGAAGAACTTGAAGTACTTATGGAAAAAAGACTATCCAGAGGAAAAGGAAATACAAAGGTAAACTTCCTATTATTTATTTTTCATGCAATAAAGTTGGTCATATAGCTGCTAGATGTCCTGATAAGAATGAAAAACATGAAAGAAAGGACTACAAATACAAGGAATATAAAGATAGAAAGGATGACTGAGACTTCAGGAAATATAAAGACTACAAAGACAAAGATAAGAAATCTTGTTATATTGCTGAAGAAACTTCTAACAATGACACTAACAATTCTGATGACAATGATATAGAAGTTGTTTATGTTGCAATGAAAGAAGATTCTGATGATGATGAGAAAACTGCATTAATCTCTTATATGAGTAAAAGTGATCATTGGATCATTGGCAGTGGTTGTTCCCATCATATGATTGGTGACAAAGATAAGTTTGAAAACCTAAACCAATGCAAAGGAGGATATGTAAAATTTGGTAATGATGCACTATGTCGTATCAAAGGTAAAGGATTGATTAACCTGACTGACAAAATCAGATGTGATGATGTGTATTGGGTTGATGATCTTAAATACAATTTGCTGAGTGTTGCATAGCTAAACACTTCTGGTTACAAAGTTGAATTCCATCACAGAAAAGAAAAGATCTATGATTCTACTGGAGAATTAGTTGGAAGTGGTGATCAGACTAAAGGTGACTTATTTTATCTAGATTTATTTGAAGAAACATGTTTGTTTGCACAGTACAATGATGTTTGGTTATAGCATAAGAGGTTGTGTCATGTGAACTTTGATAACTTGGTAAGCATAAGTAAATTGAAAAAGGTTAGAGGGCTACTGATCTCTGTGTTCCCATTGGAAAAAGAAGATACTGTGGTGCTAGATATTTTATTCTATTTGTTGATGATTATTCAAGGATGATGACTATAATATTTCTCGAGGAAAAATCTGATGCATTCCAGTTATTTAAATGGTACTTAGCTAAAGTTGAAAAGGAAATAGGCAAAATTTGCAAATGCTTAAGATCTGATAGAGGTGGAGAGTTTAATTCTAATGAGTTTAACAGGTTCTACAATGACCCAGGCATAAAGAGACAGATGTCCACACCCAGGACTCCTCCACAAAATGGTATTGTTGAACGAAGGAATGGATCTATCATGCACTGTGCAAGAACACTAATGATGGAGAAAAATGTTGCACAGAAATATTGGAAAGAAGCTGTAAGTACTACAGTCTATACACTGAATAGAGTTCAAGTCAAGAAAGGTACAAATGCTACACCTTATGA
>MU219874.1:446095-459251 GCA_018584345.1 Thuja plicata | reverse complement strand
TTGGGCATTAAAGGCTCTTACATATTCATTTATGAGTCTCCAAATTCATAAATGAACCTTGTCCCCCCTCTCTCTCTCCCATTCTTCTATAAATAGAAGCCTGTTTTGAGAGCAAATAAGCCTTCATCTTAGATCAGAAATACATTGTTATGCTGTTAGCTTCACTCTAGACTTACATTTCATCTATTATCTCATGCTAGTTCTTTGTTTTCATTTCATGTTTTAAAGCTAGATTGTATGTTTTTTCTCATTTTTAGTTTAAATTCAAATCAAATCCTTCATGCTAGGATAGTATTCATCACTGATTTTGAGCATATTCTGAGGGCTAAATATGCAACTTATCATACTCTTTCTAGTTAGAAGGCAATAGGCCTATATTAGTGGTTTCTAACGTTTTAACTAACCATTTGAGCTAATGCAATGACCTATTGAGTGTTTGTGTCATTTTCAACAGGTACACATTTACACACACACACACACGTAGGCCTTAAACCATTATTCCTCTAGAATTGTAACCGTTAATAACAGAATTATATATCTTTACTGAAACATCATATATGGGTCTGCGTGTATGAACATAGCATAATAAACATGTCAACAACATGTATCTATCCATGCAAGTCTTCATGTCATCATATGGATGATTACATACAGAAGTGTTTTTGTGTATTATATGTTGTCATCAATGACAAACATACAATCAATCAACTATTCAGAATCAAATCTCCAACATGTTAGTGAATAACATGAACCCCGTATTCATACATCACAAGTGTCTATACCTACCCTTTTTTATTTATTTATTCATCACCTTGGTTTGGTTTTGATGATGACTGAAATGAACATGCAAAATTTTGTGAACCCTATTCTAGCCCAACCATAAGCAAGGAATTCAAAATGCATTCACTCATCGTATAAATAGAATAACTATTCAAAAATAACAAACAAAGCTAGATAAATACTAAACACAAAAAAATGCCTTAATGAAACACTTGATTCCATTGTCCTCCTATCTTCCAAGATCTTATATAGATGGTATGTGGGTTCTCTCAATTTTGTAGCACAAAGAGCAAGAGGTAATGAGAGAATGGAGATGGTTGATTGATCAAAGATATGATAATGGATGTAGGATGGATATGACAATATGATGGCGATGGGATAGATATGAACTCTCAAAGATGCTAGTATACAAGGGAAAAAGTATGAAAGTTCTCCAAGGGCTCAAGATCACAAATGCATTAGGAGCTCAAATATAAGGAGAAAATTTCTTTTATGGAGACCTCATAAAAACAAAGGGTTGGGATTAAGAGGTGCTATGAGAGAGAATGGGATTGAAGAGTAGGTAGGCATTAGGTGAGAGTGAATGAGATTAAAATGCAATGGGAATGAGTGGTTGAGATTAAGTGGTGGTTGAAGGAAATTAACTTTAGCAATAAAATTCAAATGAAGAGACATGTGAGAAGTGTCACAAGCTCAAAATTTAGGTGTTGATCCATGTGATTGAAGGTAATTGGTGGAAATAAAAAGAAAAGGATTTAGGAATCGATAAAATAAACAAAAGACCTATTTATTCCATGACAAGGAGAATTAGGAGATGGTAACTAGGTTGATTAAATAAATGTGATTTATTCAATTTTTAAGATAGAAAAGGTTAATGAATTATTTAAATAAATAAGAATACTTATTTTAATAATAGTAGAAAAGGGTAATAAATTAATTAAATAGGTGAATTTTCTTGATTCTTAAGGACATTTTTAAGTGTCTATAGATTTTATGAGTATACAACATTTCCTTATGTGTATGGGTAAATCTTCAATCTGTTGGGATCAAGCTTAAACATGAAAACATTAGTGAGTTAGCACATACAAAGATAAAAATCATGAAGAAACTTAAAACAACAAGAAATACTCCATAACATCATATAGAGCTCTAAACAAGTGCACCCATAAAGGCTTGTTTGATTTGCTCTCTTTTGGAGATGTGGATGTGAGCTTTCTCAAAACACAAATTCATAACCCCCAAGTGATTTGCTTGCTTTATTGTGGATGAAAATTACAAATGCATCTAATGGATAATGAGAGAACTCAAGAACTAGCATGAAGAAACTAGCCTCAAGCTTCCCATAATGAAGAAATGAGAATGCAATTCTAGATTGATATGCAAGGTTTAAACTAAGATTTATTCATAGTTATCCTAGCATATGATATCTAATAGATTAACAAAGAACTAATATTATGAAGCATGAAAACAACTATGAAATTCTAGAGCTTTTCTAACATGGTAACAATGCAAAAATAAGAGATGGGTTGCAAGGAGAAAGGCCTCTTATTTATAGATTTTTGGAGGGAAGGGAAAGGCTTGGATGAGGTGGCACCTATGTGGCATCCACATAGGAGCCATATAAGTGACACATAGGCTAAAGGAGAGGTCAATTTAGAGCATTTAAGGCATTGTGAGGCTCAAGGTTGCTCACACATGTGTGAGCAACCTTGGGGAAATATGTGGGGGAAAAAGGTGGTTGCATTTAAGGAAGTTGGGTGGCTTCCTTGGGATTGGTTTCTCACACATGTGTGAGAAATACATTAGCACTAAAAAGGTTAGGAATCACCTTTTAAGTGTGATTAGTCGATAGGTAAGTGAGAAAGTAGGTTTAGCAAGTGGGATAGTAGGAGTAGGGTATGTTTCTACGTTAGGTTTAGATTGATATTCAAGTTAAACCTTAATTAATCATAGTTTAGAAGATTTAAAGGCCATGTGCTCAAAATGATTAAAAGGGTTTTATTTAATCAAAAGGAGGAATTTGAGGATTAATTTAAATGTGTAAATTATATTCATTCAAATTAATAGAAGAGGGGGGATTTAATTAATTATCTGACTATGGGTTGTCATTTAGATAATTAATTGGACTAAAGTTAATTAATTAAATTAATTAAGCTAGAAGGATAACATTAATCAGTTAAATAATGTGTAAGTATTTAATCAATAATGTGAGTAAGATGACTAAATTTAATTAATATTGTTAATCAAATTTAGGTGTCTACACGTTAAAAACTTTAAATTCAAACCTAAACATAGGTCAAAGTTGATTCCTTTCAAAACGGACATTACAAATTATACAATTTCTAAAATTACATATCAAGATGTTATCCAAAAAGACAAAATCCTAATTCACTATGATCAAATAGAACTTACAAAAAAATCATTCTACGATGAAAGAAAGACACAAGACTAGACACATATTGTATGATTTGTTTGGCATAACTTTAATTATCCTTACAAAACAAAATAAAATTGATCTATTGTGGGACCTAAAATGTCGGCTTCTTATCTATTATGGATTAGAAATGATCTATTGATTGTTGCCAACATCTTTTGGAAATGCAGATCAATTGTTAGAGCCAAACAAGATAGAAAATTACAACAAAAGCATCTTCAACAATACCCACCTTGAAAAAAACAACTTTAAGGTTGACAACATTTACAATAAAACTTTATAATAAGAAACATTTCCAATATAAAACAACTCATAATCCTTCAAAACAAAACAAAACAAATCTATTGTGGGACCTAAAATATTGGTGTCTTTCACAATATTTGTCTATTGTGGATAAGTAGTGATCTAGGATTGTTGCCAACCTCTTTTGAAAAGTAGGATTAATCGTTGGAGCCAAACATGTCTGAATCGGTGATGAAATTCACGAGGTTCTAAAATGCCAAATTTGATAAATCATTCTATTATTTTCAATTATGTACTCTCCTACAGACAGGATAAAAATCTTGGGATTTTTGCATTGATCTTTTATGTAGAATATCTATCTCCACCATTAAATGTTTATTCTCTTTAAATAGTATGAATCTAGATGTAGATTGATGCCTTCTAATTTTGTGCTTTTTAATAATCTAAAACAAATTCCTTTCAATTTTTTTGTATTTTTTTGAAGAATGTAAAATAAATTTAAAGCACAACTGTTAAAAAGATGTAAAATATAATGTCTTCAATCTCCCCCTTTGACATTAGTATCAAAAACTGATATGTGCATAATACTAAAGTGTTTAGTATGTACACCATGTATATATCCTTTCATTATATGACTCCCCCTAACTGTATGCATCAGTATAGTATAAGCGTATGTACATGTATACTTGCCTTTGTACTATACACTCCATGTTCTTTCTTCTGACTGACTGTACAAATCATTTCTTCCTCTCATTTTCCCTTTTACTGTTGACTGTACATATCATTTCCCCCTTTATTTGATACTCATGACAAAAATGTACAACTTATAAGTTGTCGAAACTATGAAAAAAAATGTGCAACTTATAGATTGTCAAGAATGTGGGAGTGGGTGTTCTTGATATCTTCCATCAATTTCTCTCATTTTTCTTTGAGGTGCTCCAGTTCCATGTACTCTAGTTGAATTTTGGCATGCATATCATAAATGTTGTCTAGGACAGACATTTTTGGGGTGGCAATTAGTGCTCTTGCCTTTGTCATATGGTTTTGCAGTAATGAGAGTGGTGGTAAGAGTTGAGCTTGAAGCTCATTTACCTCATCTCTGAACTTTGTTTCTGCAATCTGAATGTCTTGTCTCAGCTTTCGAGCTTGCTTGAGCTGCTTATTGTGCAATTTGATTGTCTTTTCACTGTTTGTGAGACTTTGTGCACTTGTTTGAAGACCAACATCTATCTGTGCTATCTTGTCGGTATACTCCTTGGTGAGTTGATCTAATGTGCATAACTTTTGAATCAAGGTTATAGCTTCTAAAATAATTGGGTCTACTGTGCTAACCAGTTCAGAAAGCTTTACCTTTTGTAATGCCACTTCATGGCTTATCTTTTCAGCTAACTTGAACTCATATTTATGTTCAATTCTTTCTTCCATTGCCTTCTCAACATCTATGTTCTGAGATGTGATTGCATCAGTGAGAACCACTAATTGATCAAGCATTGGGGTTGTTTGATCAACATCTATATCAGGTACAATTTGCTGAAGTATTCCTTGTGCAACTTCAAGTACCTTAGCTTCCTTGGTGGCTTTTCTCAACTTGTCCTGCATGGATTTTCTTTCACAAAGTCGTGCATACTTTGTCAATTCAGTTGGATCCAATGTCCTGGGATCACATACTGGTATCTTAATGATTTCATCCAAAGTGACTGGATTCTTATTCTTGCTCTTCTTGTTCCTTGATATTTGAGTGGACACAGATGTATGAACTACCATTTCTAGTTCATTTGTTTTCTCAGTGGCACTCGATGAAGGCTTTGTTGAAGAAGCTTCTTGTGTTTTCTACTCGGGGTTCACTTGTAGGTTTGGTGAAGACGTCTCTCCATCAACCTTGAGTTTTTCTACAAATTTATCTTCTATCTTCTTCTCCTGTTCATCTGTCTTTTCCTTTTCACCTTTTTCTTTCTGCTTATCCTCTTCTACTCCTTTTTCTCCTTCTTTATTTTGATCAGTTGACTTGTCTTTTTGATCATCAGTTGCAGCTTTATTTGCAGTTGTATCCTTTGGTTCATCGGTTGGGTCTTTTTTCTTAGCATCACCCTTATCCTTGAGTATGCTTGTATCTACTATATTTGACTCTTCATTTCCTTCTAGTAGTTTTATTGCCTTCATCAATACTGTCATATTATTCTGTGTGCTAGCTGGTGATGCATCTAGTGTTGTGTCCTACTCATCAGTTTGATCTTGTTGAGTAGTGAAATCTTCATCTTTTTGTATTTGATCCGTAGGGTCCAGTCCCGTGATGTCAATAATTGATGTGTCTAGCCATATTTCATCAACAACATCCATGTTGTTATTTATTTTTGTCTCCAATCCTTGTTTCTTGGTTTGATCCTTAAGAGATATAAAAATTACATGATCTTCTTTTCAGGGATCTTTATCTGAATCATACTGAGTGATGTCTTGAATGTCAAGATCATCCATGACTTTTTCTAATTCAATAGGCTCATTATCATCTTCATTATTATCCAAATCAATGTTCTTAGGACTTCCTTTTTCTTTCTCTTCCTCTACATGAGGTGTGTCAGTGAGAAGTAATTGATTCTCACAACTTGTTGACTCAACAGGTAGATCTAGGAGTTGTCTCCATTTGGCCTCGGTCATGCTATCCAGCTCTATGAAATCTTCTAGAACTTTGTAAGCTCTAATATTTTCTACAAATTTACTTGAGTGCTTCTTCATTATTTCTTTGATTTCTTCTATATTTGATTCAGGAGGCATGAGTGTGACAAGTACCCTCTCCCTAGCTTCCTTTTCTATATGTAGAGCATATGACCATTGTTGTGAAATTCTATCACCTAGTTCTTTGGGTATTTGGCCTATAAATTCTACTAGTACATATTTAAACTTGACCATTGCCTTGATTATTGCATCTTGTATCTTATGTTGGTCCTCTGGCTCAAGTTTATCCCACTGTCTGATTTTCCTATTTGACATGGTACTGTGTGTAGCAATTGAATCAGCTATCTCATCAATTGTTTGGGGTATGAAGCTTTTCTTAGCTATATCAGGCTCATCCTCTTTGGAATCTTCAATGTCAACTTTGGTCCTGACTAATCTTTTCCTCCTTTTTGTAGGTGTTTGCTTCATAGTTTGTTTCTCTATTTGTTGCTTCCTCTTATAGGTCCTCACTTGACCTTTCTTGAGAGGTGTAGAATCTTTTACTGTTTGACTCCTTATTCTTTGAGTCATTGTGGTTCTTGGTTTCTTTGTAGGAGGTGGAGGTATATCAGATTCAGTGGCCTCAAAATCTAATTGTTGTTCATCTTTTCCTTCACCGATGGTACCATGTTCCTCAGTTTCCTCTGTTTGTTCTTTTTCCTCCTCATTAGCTGATAGAATCTTTTCAAAATTCTTTGCCATTTTGTTCTTCTTTTTTATAGTCTTCTTGATGTCTAGGCCTCTTTTTATCTTGGACTTGGCCTCTTCATATGTGCCAAACCTTGGTTGTTTGTTGTCAAGTGGCTCATTTATCAATGCATCAATTACATTGGTTGCTTGATCTATGTTAATCTCATAGTCAAGAGGTGCTAACCAGGTTGTCCTTGGTACAACCGGTTTTATGTGAGTTAAATATATGTCCACCATAAAACATATATCATCCCTATGTTTTTCAATCAATTTCTCAGGGATCCTCACTATTTCCATCATATTTTCCTTGAATTCAAGGAAGTATCCAGTCATTACTGAGTCAAAGTTGTCACCTAGTGACTTGATAAGGTCACTAATCTGCAATGTGACTAGCTTTGTAGCATCCCACTTTACTTTTCCTACTGAAGGAAAGTATTCTTGAAAGTAAAATAATATACACATGATGAGTGAACCAAACTTACATGTGTTAGTCTTTAAAGACCTGATTGTTGTCATATTCTCATCAAGTTATTTCAACAAGATCTCACATATATCCATTTGTATTCCCTTTGTGATGATTTTGTAGGCTGTGCTTACTGATGTTGATGATATGTTTTTTAGCTTTCTTTCCTAAAAGATCTTGTAACCTATCACACATGCATCGAACCTCAGTTCCTCATCGGTGATGGTGTTCACCTTAAGTCCTTTGTTATCCCATTCATCTTTTGTGAGTTTTTCAAATTTTGGCTGGGAGGGATGCTTGTGAGCCTTAGGTTTTTTGGTTATGGGGTAACAAGTTATTGCATGTAATACATATTTTTTAATCTACTTAGGTTGATCCAACTATAACTTCTTATCGTGCATTCTGCTCAAAACTAACCTAATCCAGTCGGTTTTGAAAACCCTCAGGAAATGTAGTTCATTTGTTATCCCCTTCACTTGCAGATGCTTGTGTTCTTCTTTCAGGTTTCCTTCTGCATCTCACAGCTTCTTGTAAGCTTCTTCTATCTTTGGATCACCTATTTTAGCGATCTTTCAGTGAATGTAGGACCTTACATCCTCTATCAGCAAAACCCTAGGTGGAATTTTCAAAAATGTGCTAGGATCATTGGGTTGCAATGCGATCTCTGGGCATATCTTGTACTTAGGTTCCATATAGGTGTTGTTCTTAATTAACTTAACTGCATTCTTCTTATCATTCTTCAATTTCACGATTCTTGAAGTGGTTGCCATTGTATTTCAAATTTAGGGCTTTTCTGTAAATGATAACAGAGTTCTTTGGTATTTTCGGTATTTACTTCGATCCGCATGGTTGGTGAGTGATCTATGTGGAGTGAGTAGGATCGAGTCAAGGTCACTCTACTATTTGATCTCTTTTTGTGATGTTTTCTCTCTACTCTTTCTCTTTAATTTGCGTGTGCAAAATGAAGTGCTCCCGTCGAGTATTTATAGAATTTTGCCCTAAGTCTATCATAAATGCTCACCAACTCATCGAGTCATGAAGATGGAGTTCATTGGGAAGACTCTTCAAATAACACTCTTAGTGTTGACAAGATGCTCAGGATTTCTATTAAGATTGTTGCTTTCACTGACGGATATTGGTGTTGTGCCACGACAACTTTATAACTTTGCTTCCTTACAGACGCGTGTCGGGTTACATTAGCAACTTAGCCATTTTATGTGTTGACCAACGATTCTCGATAAGTGTAAACATCACATCCTTTATGTTCACCGATGATTTTTAGTATGTGTTTACTGGCGGGGTTGATTTCTTAGAATTATAACAAGTACATAATATGCATCTTTACTCATGCATATTTTGACTATCTATCAATTTATATAATGGAACTAATGTAAAATATGATTTGATGTAGTGCAGTTCCATACTTACTTGTTTATCTTTAGGTGGGGGTGGTGATGTCACCAAATCCATGGGATGAGGTGTCACCAACTACATTGCTTGGTCTAGCTTCCTTAGTGGTTGAAGCTTTCCTCCACATTTGCTTTCTCATTTTCTTGATGTCTTCAATGGTGTTACCATTTGCAAAAGTGGTGGTTTTTGTTATTCGGTCTCTGCAGTCCTTCTTTAAATTTCCAACCTTATGACAGTGCAAACATGCCATTTCGGGGTTGGTCCATCCTCTAGACCTTTTGGTCTATAATCTCATGCAGTTTTTAGCTATGTGACCATATCTACCACATGCTATGCATTTTATCCATGTATTGTAGTCCCAAACATATGAATTACTGAATCTTCTTGATTTGTATCCATTTTCTTCATTTTTGGGTTTCCACGCTTCAATTTTCTTCTTCCTGTATTCAAGAGATGTGTGCCCATACAATTTGCAGGTGGGACAATACTTGTCCATATAGGTTTCCTTCATTGGTTCTTTCACCTTTGATTTACATTCATGTGTTTTATGTCCTTTCTTGCTGCAATTATAACAATGTCCAATGAATGTAAATGTGGATTTAGGAATACCTTTTTCTTTTCTCCTACAGACATTTGAGGTGTGGCCTTGCTTTCCATAGTGATTGCATGTAAGCCTCCTTGGTCTAGGATTGGTGTAGGGATCTTTTGGATCAGCTTCATTTGATGACTCTCCATGCTCTGTGTACCCTAGTCCAGTGTTGGTGTTGGGTCTTCTTTGTGCATTCAAGAATTCATACATCCTTTTTGTACTCTCTTTAGCTCTCTTAATCATGTCATTATGTTGTTGTATAATCCTAGCCTCATGCTTTCGATAATCTATATTCTTTCAATGAGTTCCACATTCATTCTATTTGCTTCTTGACTCATAAGAATAGTCTGATTAGTTACCTCATGGTGATTCTCAGTAAGTCTTTGTATCTCAAACTCCTTTTCTTGTAGCTTGTTTGTGATCTTTCTTCTATCATCAATAGCTAGATTTCTTTCGTGTTCAACTTGCCTTGCATTGTTCATCACATCAATCATTCTTACCATCTGTGTCTCTTGACCGATTTGCAGAGATTTGATTTTTCCAGCCAAATGTTGATTGATCTCAGTTAGGCTTTTGATGCTTTCTTCTGATGTATCTGATGCCTTGCTTGAATTTGATCCTGAAGACTCAAAGAAATAGATGGAATCTCTTAAGATAATATGTCTCATTATAGCGAGATGTCATATTCTTTCTTTCATCTAGCAGCTATCTCATACCAATTCCAGCTTCTTTATACTGTTCATAGAACATCTTGTTAGAATAGGAAAAACCCTATTCTCCCAAGAACACCTACATGCAAACCTGTCACATGGAAGAAGCAAAGTACAAAAGATAGGAATCATGAAAACTATGGCAGCCAAAAAGCCAGAGGAGACATCGTATGCAAAATAAAACAATATGTTTCTAGAAATTACAATGTGATGTAAAAAAATCCTTACCAAATACAAAGAGGTGAATCCTTATAAAAGGAAACACGAAACCCTAAAAGGGAAAACCTAAGGTAAGTTTAAGCAAATAGAGTGAATAGGTGAGCTATTAATTAGATCAAAATGATTTAATTAATAACTTAAAGGTCTATTACTCTAATAGCCCCCCTTAAGATAAGCTTAGGGAGAAGCAAAACCTAGGAAACTATTGCAGAAAGCAGGAAAGATGGGTCCCGGCAACAAGGCCTGATGAGGCACCCAAGTACAAGAAATCTCTGTGAAACAGGGAAATAAAGAAAACCCAATGGGAAAAACTTTACCCCAAAAAGAGATGAACTAGATGAAGGAAACAAAGCCTACAATCTAGGAAAAAAAGTTCCAGAGAAAGGAATAAGAAAGAGCAAGAAGCATCTCTGAAGCATGAGGCTGTAAACACTGTCAGAAGTAACTGCTGGAACCCCCACTAAAGTGCATGACTAGGTAGAGAATAAAAAGTCTAAAGAGCTGATCAATCAAACCAAGGAAGCAATAGAACCAATAGGTGAACTCCCCCATAATGTTGAACAGGGAGAGGAGTGATAGGAACACTGAAATGCAATGCCATAAACATCTGCAGAAAGAAGAATCAGGAACACCGATAGTGCAACAAAAGTACAAGCACAGTATAAAGGGTGGTGTCACCGACACATAGCATGGGCTAATGTTGTGGAAGGTATAGTCACTTAACAAAGGTGGATGAGCACTAAATGACATAACATCATAACCCCCCATGGCACTTTATAACAAAATGCGAGTAAAAAAACACACAAGGTGCTCAAAATCTCAGAAATGTAGAAGTAGGCACTTTATGTCAGTGCATTTATAGAAAAAAGAATGCTACAGAAGATAAGCATACAAGATCAGAAGTTAGAAAGAAGAGTTAGCTAGAAGATCAGAAGAAGAGATCCTAGGACCTGTAGAACCCAAGTAATCCGCCAGAGTGCGAAAGAGAAAATCTCAGAGGAGAGAGAACCTAGAGCAAAATCTAGAAAAAATACCCCTGTAACTTAAAAGCTCACTGAACTAGCTTTCTGATGATATCTGATTTACAAAAAATAGAGTCCGGATGAGCCAGATATGGCTCCTAGAAGGCATAAAATAGACATCAGACTTTGATAGCAAAAACACTGTCAAAATGGTAGAACCCAAAACCCCAACCTCTATCATCAGAAAGTTCTTGGAAAGAGCTTTCCGACAGTATATGGAAGTCAGAAAAAAACCCCTGTATGCTCAAGATAGAGCAAAAATAGTCTGGGAGGGTCAAAAATGCCTCAAAAAATAAAGTTTAAGCCCCTAGGGCTAAACAAAAGCTAGCCCCTAGGTGCATGGCGCGCGCAGGGGGCTAGGGCAGAGCCCCCGGTCACCCATGTGACCGCCCGCTGGGCTAAAAGGGGCCGCGGTGCATAAAGTCGTCGGGCGGAGCAGCATGGTGGAGCGGAGCGGGGCCAGTGGTGGGGGCCAAGTGGTGGAGGTGGCCGAGTGGAGTGGTGGGCATAGCGCAGGGCCGGCGAAGCGGCGGGACTGGAGGCGGCGGGGGCCGAAGGCACTGCCGGCGGAGGCCAGGCCACGGTGGTGCGGTGCCGACACTGTTAAAAATGCACCGGTTGCATTTGAAAATGCATAGAAAATCATTTAAAAATGAATTTTTTTGACTTTTTTGCCTCAATTTTTGTGCCCGTACGGCCTAGGAGGTCAATTTTTTTTCTCTCGAGTCACTGTGACAAAAACTAGTGAATTTTATAGGTATTTCGACTCTCCTGGGCCTTTTGAACATAATGGCAGAGTCTGTTTTTGCTCAAATAGCTCTAGAAAATGGCACCTCCTTCAAAGTGACAGAAAAACCTTAAATAAGTTGTGGCTATCGTCTTTGAAACACTGCTTCACAAACACCAGACCAGGCAGCAGCAAGATGGCTCTGATACCATGTTGGAATAGGAAAAACCCTATTCTCCCAAGAACACTTGCATGCAAACCTATCACATGGAAGAAGCAAAGTACAAAAGACAGGAATCATGAAAACTATGGCGGCCAAAAAGCCAGAGGAGACATCGTATGCAAAAGAAAATAATATATTAACAATATGTTTCTAGAAATTACAATGTGATGTAAAAAACTCCTTACCAAATACAAAGAGGTGAATCCTTATAAAAGGAAACACGAAACCCTAAAAGGGAAAACCTAAGGTAAGCTTAAGCAACTAGAGTGAATAGGTGAGTTAGTAATTAGATCGAAATGATTTAATTAATAACTCAAAGGTCTATTACTCTAACACATCTAAATTTTAAGCTTTTTATTCTCAGTATTTTTATCAAGTTTTTACTCCTCCATTGTATGATCTTTTCTCTTAAGCCTTTGAGATTTCCAAGAAGAGACTTAGCTTTGATACCAATTGTTGGGATTAATGGGAAGTAGTACTGAGAAGGGAGGGGTGAATCAGTACCTCTAAAACTTTTAACACTTTTCACCTTTCATCATTAGTAATCAATCTTTACTATAATACCGACCATATCTGATATTATTTCTTATGCATGTAGTATTAATTCATAAATTTAATTATATGCAACATTCATAGAAACATTCATGAAAGTAATAGACACATAACATAAGATATGATATCGCAGAAAACTCCTGTTAGGAAGTAAAAACTACGGTGGGGATGACACCCACAAAACTTAACTATC
This sequence comes from Thuja plicata, assembly GCA_018584345.1. Lineage (NCBI taxonomy): Eukaryota > Viridiplantae > Streptophyta > Pinopsida > Cupressales > Cupressaceae > Thuja > Thuja plicata. The sequence goes on along the minus strand of MU219874.1, from coordinate 446,287 downwards.
TACAGAATGGAAGGGAGTTGGTAAAGGCTTACAAATGATCAATTATGATGATCTACCCTATTAGGTGTTAGGAATAAGGTGTCTCAACCTTGGATAATTCTTATTCTTATTATTTGTTTTGTAAAATGTATTTCTTGCAAATAATGTTGATGTGTCGGCATCTTGAATTGTGTGTAAGGAGATCATGGCTAA
>MU219874.1:425582-437797 GCA_018584345.1 Thuja plicata | reverse complement strand
TGGTTGCAATATCTTTGTTAAAGTAGTTAACAAATCTGTAATTGTAAGGATTTAAAAGAATTTGCACAATACTTTCCTATAGAGATTAGCGTAGGAAGCTGTTTCCGCACCTGAGTTTCCTTACATTAGGAGTATTTAATGTAGAAACCTGTTAGGATCTACTCTGTTAAGAGCTTTTAACAACACTAATGAAGTGTGCACTCGGTTAAAAGATTTACAATAGGACTGTTAAGTCCACCTTCCTTGAAAGGATTTCTTAAGTGTACCCCACTTGTTAGAATGTGTAAAATATGTTTGACCTGACTGTATGCAATCTATAATTGCTAATTAAATATCTATTAAAGCTCACAGAATATGAATATCACCTATAGTGATTGATTAATACCTTTTCCTTCTTTTCAATAGCCTGTGTTCTATTCTTGACAACTGATTTGATCTTTGTCTGTGTTGTTGCATGAATTCTCTTGTCTGATCCTTAGATTCTCTTAGTGGATACAATCATCATCGAATAACATGTTCACAATAGATTGAGCATCTATTTATACAAGTATTTGACCTATTCTAGAATCACACATTACAATGTTAACTCTTGATCCAAGGTATACAACTTGACCTTGATCTTTAGTTTGCATGTTTTAAAATAGTTATATAGATAAAAACAATAACAATTACATTGCTTTCTTCACACATAATGGAACTTCAGTGATTTATCTGATGTGGAAAGTCAGATCCACATTTTGTGGGATGTAACTGACTGTCAATTCTTGATCATTGGTGTGAACTAAAATTATATCGGTATTCCTTTTATTGAGCTGATTGTCAGGTTCCCTTCATCTGTCAGGTTGCACTGTTAGTTACTCATCGGGTTCCCTTGCCCTATTTTTCATCGAGTAACAATGAATAGTGTTTGTCAGGATGCTTTGTACTTGGCAGTATCGATAACCTTGGCGTTGGGTAGTGTTGTGCCCTATCTGTCAGTGTATTGTAAACCGATGGTGTAGATCATGTTTTTCCTTGCATATACTAATGGAAAAATATAATATCTTCATCTACAAGCTAATCTATACCATATGAAGTCTTATTTGAAAAGTGGGCCATATACATTTTAAGACTTGTATACATGTTATAAAAAATGCAAAATCTACATTTATTGTAATAGGATTACAATGCTTGATTAAATAGGTATAATTAGAACCCGCTAGAAACTATACTATGAAGACTATTACAAAGTTTCAATATGAGAATATTATTACAAGTTTTAGTTGCCCAATTAGTATTGCTAATGATCAAGGTAAATACTTTGTAATAAAATTAATTACAAATATGTTAAGTAGCTTCATGATCACATATAGTAAAATCACTCACTTCCATCCTAAAGAAAATGGAGTAAGTGATGCCCTCAATAAATTAATAAGTAGCACCTTAACCAAAATGTACATATAAATATAACCAATTGGTATATTGAGATGACAACATTACCATGAGCCTATTGATCTACATATGAAATATCTACAAAGTTCACTTTGTTTTAGTTAATGTACATATTACATGCAATTTCTCCTCTCAACTTCATAATTCCAAATTTATCTACCACTCACTCTTAGAATTAGTGAAGAGAAATATTTAAAGAAATGAATAAGAATAATTATAGAAATTAGAAGAAAATATATTGTTGGTAGTCTACCTTCAAAATATGAAATTCAATGGAAAAAGGCATGGCGTGACAAGAATTCAAGATATAAAACCTTTGGAAAAATTATATGGTGTTTCTTTAATGTAATAAGTTTTAGAAACAAGGAAAATTAAACGTTACATGGTTAGTCCCATACTATATTGATGTATTACTAACTTCTAGAGTAGTAAGGGTAACAACACTTTTTGGTAAATACTTACAATATTATGTCAATGGTGAAAGTTTAAAACAATACCATCAATCCATAGAATAAACTAAATAGATTCAGAAAAAAAATTAATGTAATATACTTGTTGGATATATGTATCTTACAAAAATAAAATTAACCTGTGGAAAGAATTAGTAGGAAGCTAGTGCTTAGAAAAGTATGGGAATATAGAAAATGAATTTACTAATGAATGCATTTCAAAACTTTAGCTAACTATAAATTCACACATCGTCTCATCACTCCTCACTTATTCTTTCACTTCAAATGAAAATATTTTTTCTTCCACACAACTAAAGCTTGACATAGTGAAATCCTAACCATCACTTCCACAATTCAACCTCTACCATTAATAAAATGGATATGCCTATTCTCATTTACGCCTTCCAAATTGTGTATCCCAAGTATACAAAATTCCTTATAAGGTGATGGACGTGGACCATTATGGATATTTCTCCAAATTCCTAGTGGATTTAATCTATATAGAGTATTAGTGTAGATACATTCATGTGACACCAAACTTGTCCTATGTATTTGTCTAATTGTTCCTCTAAAATTAATTGATTAGATTAAATTTATCTAATCAAGTAAATCAATCAATTGGTTCATGTATACTAAATTTCTATATTGATTAAACAAATCACATTTATTTGATTAAAATTCTAATACTCACTAGCATTCCCTAAAAATTAAATAAATGCATTTATATTTATTTAATTACTTAAAAATTCCCTCATCATTTATTGAATAAATAAATTAATTTTATTAACTGATTAGTCGTTTGTACATCCCTGCAACAAATCTTGGTTATAATAATAAAATATCAACCTTGCATAAGGCTCCAAAAATGACCTTCTCTCCTTGACCTAAGCCCTACTCATGTGCATCAGACTCGTGATGCAACTTGTCACTTATTAATTTTATCCTACATGAAAATCAAACATAACCCTCCATGTTTAATGTTAAATCCTTTCTATCCATCAATCCAAGAAAAAACTCAAAAGATCAAGTGTCTCCCAATCCATTCTAAAGGAAAAGAGAGGGGATGTAATAATGTTATGTTGCCAAATTCTTGAACGACCTATATCAAACATCATATGGAGCAAGCAAATATGGGCATGAAAGGTTTGTAATGGTAAAAGTTCATTACTTTTTCCATTTGTTTGCACTCTTTAGCTCAAATATAAGGTGCATAATAGTCTAGGCTTGGATTCATTGTTTAATATTGTTTCATATTATTTGAGGGGTCTATATTTTAGTATTCACACTAATCATTGGACTTTTGGTATTTTGTATGTTTTGAGATGAAAAAATCATTGTGGGGAGAATGTTCACAATTATCATCCTTATTTTTAATATTTCATTTAAGTGTTTGAATATTTACTTTCATGTTGACAACTCAATTACATTGAAATATATCTTCATAGTAATTCACATTCAAATTAAAGTGAGAGCAATGCCATGATAAAATACATTTTCCCCTTATAGTTTGGTTTCATTTTGACTTAGTTATCTTTAATGCAATTTTGGTGTACAAATCTATATGTTTTTGTACAAATGCTTGCAACCTAACCTGAACCCATATTCACACATCCTAAGAGTCCATATCTACTATTTGATCCAATTTATTAATTACATTGGTTTGATTTATTTTAGCCTACAATCTATCCTTCAAATTTTAAATTCCAAAGGAAAAATAGGTCAAAGTCGATATTTTTTAAGCTAGAAATTATAAGTTTAGTTCATAAATTCCCCATCATCATCAATTGAATAAACTAATGAATTTATCAACTAAGTAATCATTTACACATTCCTCCCCCAAATCTTGATTAAAAAAACATAAAATCAACCTTGTACAAGACTCCAAACAATGGTCCATCTCTCCTCCATCCTAGTCTTAATCATGTGCACCAATTTGATTATGCAACTTGTCACTTATTGATTCTCTCCTACATGAAAAATAATTAAAACCCTCCATATCTCATGATGAAATCCTCTCCATCCATCAATACAACAAAAAAAAATTGTAGATCAAGCATCTCCTAAGCTATTCTAAAGGCAAATAAAGGGGATCATGCAATAAAGTTATGGTCATAATCATCATCCTTATTTTTTATATTTTATATAAGTGTTTAAATGTTTAGATTAAGTAAAAATAGGTTTTACAAGGACCCGAAACCTTTATAAAAGTTTTACAGATATTCAATAGATTTCAACAACATCTGTGCCATAGCACCAAACTAGGAAAGCAAAACAACTATCTAGAAAATAGCCTAACCAAAAACATCCCATAGATAAATAGAAAAGACAGGGACAACAAAAAAGGATAGAACCAAAAAAAGACAACTACATGCCCTGCACAAGTTCCTAGGCCTGAATGACCATAATCTGCATTTGATTTACCAAATTCTTGAGGTCTTCAATATCTTTGTCCTCCTTTGGACTCATCTTCTTGGTGCTAGCCCTCGTGTGAGTTCCCGGTCCTGTGATCTCCTTCACCTCTCTGCAGTCATTTTCCCCTTTGTCCTGATCCAGCTTATCCATTAGGATCTGTGCATGCCCAATATAGGCTTTAAGGCTCACTAGGCATTGCTCCCCTATCTTTCGAACTATTTCCTCAAGTTTTTCCACCTTGATGTTTAGGTTGTTGATTTTCCTTGTGCTGTCTCCTTCCTCGGCCCTTTCTGAATGTTTACATTCATGTTGACTACTTGTTTACTTAATTTATATCTTCATAGCAATTCACATGCAAATCAAAGTAGAAAAATGTGATGACAACAAATATAGTTTCCCCTTTTATTTTGACTTCACTTTCATTTAGTTATATCTATTGCAGTGATGGTGTACAAATTAATATATTTTTGCATAAATGTTAGTGAATAACATGAACCCCATATTCACACATCACAAGTGTCTATACCTACTCTTTGATTTGATTTATTCATTACCTTGGTTTGATTTTGATGATGACAGCAATGAACATGTAAGATTTTGTGATCCCTATTCCAGCCCAACCATAAGCAAGGAATTCATAATGCATTGAGTCATCATATAAAAAGAAAAACTATTTAGAAAGAACAAACAAAGCTAGATAAATACTAAACACAAACAAATGCCTTAATGAAACACTTGATTTCATTGTCCTCCTATCTTCCAAGATCTTATATAGATGGTATGTGGGTGCTCTCAATTTTGTAGCACAAAGAGCAAGAGGTAATGAGAGAATGGAGATGGTTGATTGATCAAAGATATGATAATGGATGTAGTATGGATATGACAATATGATGGAAATGGGATAGATATGAACTCTCAAAGATGCTAGTATACAAGGGCACAAGTAGGCAATTTCTCCAAGGGCTCAAGATCACAAATGCATTAGGTAGGAAAGATCACAAAAGGATTAGGAGCTCAAATATAAGGAGAAAAAGTATTTTATGGAGACCTCATAAAAACAAAGGGTTGGGATTAAGAGGTGCTATCAGAGAGAATGATATTGAAGAGTAGGTAGGGATTAGGTGAGAGTGAATGAGATTAAGATGCAATGGGAATGAGTGGTTGAGATTAAGTGGTGGTTGAAGGATATTGACTTTAGTAATAAAATTCAAATGAAGAGACATGTGAGAAGTGTCACAAGCTCAAAATTTAGGAGTTGATCCATGTGATTGAAGGTAATTGGTGGAAATAAAAAGAAAAGGATTTAGGAATTGATAAAATAAACAAAAGACCTATTTATTCCATCACCGGGAAAATTAGGAGATGGTAAATAGGTTGATTAAATAAATGTGATTTATTCAATTTTTAAGATAGAAAAGGCTAATGAATTATTTAAATAAATAAGAATATTTATTTTAATAATAGTAGAAAAGGGTAATAAATTAATTAAATAGATGAATTTTCTTGATTCCTGGGGACATTTTTAAGTGTCTACAGATTTTATAAGTATACAACAATTCCTTATGTGTATGTGTAAATCTTCAATATGTTGGGATTAAGTTTAAACATGCAAACATTAGTGGGTTAGGCGCACATACAAATATAAAAAGCATGAAGAAGCTTAAAACAACAAGAAATACTCCATAACATCAGATATAGCTCTAAACAAGTGCACCCATAAAGGCTTGTTTGATTTGCTCTCTTTTGGAGATGTGGATGTGATCTCTCTCAAAAATACAAATGCATAATCCCCAAGTGATTTTCTTGCTTGATTGTGGATGAAAATTACAAATGCATCTAATGGATAATGAGAGAACTCAAGAACTAGCATGAAGAAACTAGCCTCAAGCTTCCCATAATGAAGAAATGAGAATGCAATTCTAGATTGAAATGCAAGATTTAAACTAAGGTTCATTCACCATTATCCTAGCATGTGATATCTAATAGATTAACAAAGAACTAAGATTATGAAGCATGAAAACAACTATGAAATTCTAGAGCTGTTCTAACATGGAAACAATGCAAAAATGAGAGATGGGTTGCAAGGAGAAAGGCCTCTTATTTATAGATTTTTGGAGGGAAGGGAAGGGCTTGGATGAGGTGGCACCTATGTGGCATCCACATAGGAGCCATATAAAGGACACATAGGCTAGAGGAGAGGTCAATTTAGAGCATTTAAGGCATTGTGAGGCTCAAGATTTCTCACACCTGTGTGAGCAACCTTGGGGAAATGTGTGGGTAAAAAGAAGGTGGTTGCATTTAAGGAAGTTGTGTGGCTTCCTTGGGATGGGTTGCTCACACATGTCTGAGCAATCCATTAGCACTAAAAAGATTAGGAATCATCTTTTAAGTGTGATTAGTGGATAGTTAAGTGAGAAAGTAGGTTTAGCAAGTGGGATAGTAGGAGTAGGGTAGGTTTCTAGGTTAGGTTTAGATTGATATTCAAGTTAAACTTGAATTAATCACAGTTTAGAAGAATTAGGAGTCATGTGCTCAAATTGATTAAATGAGTTTTATTTAATTAAAAAGAGGAATTTGAGGATTAATTTAAATGGGAAAATTATATTCAGTAAAATTAATAGAAGAGGGGGATTTAATTAAGTATCTGACTATGGGTTGTCATTTAGATAATTAATTGGACTATAGTTAATTAATTAAATTAATTGAGCTAGAAGGCTAACATTAATCAATTAAATAATGCGTAATTATTTAATCAATAATGTGGGTAAGATGACTAAATTCAATTAATATTATTAATCAAATTTAGGTGTCTACACGTTAAAAACTTTAAATTCAAACCTAAAAATAGGTCAAAGTTGATTCCTTTCAAAACGGACATTATAAATCGTACAATTTTTAAAATTACATATCAAGATGTTATCCAAAAAGACAAAATCCTACTTCATTATGATCAAATAGAACTTACTAAAAAATCATTCTACGATGAATATAAGACACAAGACTAGACACATATTGTATGATTTGTTTGGCATAACTTTAATTATCCTTACAAAACAAAATAAAATTGATCTATTGTGAGACCTAAAATGTTGGCTTTTTGTCTATTATGGATTAGAAATTATCTATTGATTGTTGCCAACATCTTTTGGAAATGCGGATCAATTGTTAGAGCCAAACATGTGAGAAAATTACAACAAAAGCATCTTCAACAATACCCTCCTTGAAAAAACAACTTTAAGATTGACAACATTTACAATAAAACTTTATAATAAGAAACATTTTTAATATAAAACAACTCATAATCCTCCAAAACAAAACAAAACAAAACAAATCTATTGTGGGACCTAAAATATATGTCTTTCACAATATTTGTCTATTGTGGATAAGTAATGATCTATGGATTGTTGCCAACCTCTTTTGAAAAGGAGGATTAATAGTTGGAGCCAAACATGTCTGAATCAGTGATGAAATTCACGAGGTTCCAAAATGCCAAATTCGATAAATCATTCTATTATTGTCAATTAAGTACACTCCTACAGACAAGATAAAAATCTTTGGACTTTTGCATTCATCTTTTATGTAGAATATCTATCTCCACCATTAAATGTTTATTCTCTTTAAATAGTGTGAATCTAGATGCAGATCGATGCCTTCTAATTTTGTGCTTTTTAATAATCTAAAACAAACTCCTTTCAATTTTTTTTGTGTTTTTTTGAAGAATGTAAAATAAATTTAAAGCACAACTGTTAAAAAGATGAAGCATCTATGCCTTTAAGACAAACCCAAAAATAGCTTTTTCCATTCGTCATTTGAAACAAGGGAGATTTACCTTTTCTTTTGTATTCTCTAATTCCATAACAAGATTCGTAGAAGAAGAAGAATAAGTTGTAGGTTCAAGTTTTCTATAGTAAATGAATTTAATAATATTGAATTAATTTTACATATTTTTAAAATTGTATTTTTTAAATTTAATTGTATAAGGAGTATCTTTGTAAGTAATTATCATATCTCGACTGTTTGAATAATCACTTTTTTTCATATTAATATTATTATATTTAATTAAATAGAGTTATATTAATAATAAGTTGTATATTTGAGTAGTAAAATTTATAAAAATTATGTGTATTATAAGTAAACTTTATTGAAATTTATAAAATATATTTTTGATAATAAATATAGCAAGTCTAAGAATAAAAAAGGGGCTAGGGAAAAAGAAGAAAAATTTGGGTATATACCCATAAACAAATAGTACCATGTATAAAATTGCTTGATTGACAAGATATTGATCAAGCATACATAAAACTTTGTAACACCCACTCAGAATGTAGTCAACAAATCATAACATCATAACTACAACTCTTCCCACAAATAACACATATAAAAGTGCTACTAATAGATTATTAGTACCCTATGAAACTAATAAGCCAAAGTTCAATACAAAATCTATTTTGGTGGCCAATGCAAATTATGCATGTCCCAAGCCACCACACGAAGTAACATTACATTTAACAAAAGAAATACACATGCTTGGAAAAGCCACTACCTCTACATCAACTGAACCCTTACAAATCCATAGCTTCACTAAGACATATAATCATTTTCTTTATCTTGTAATCCACTTTTCTTACTCACTTTTTTCTTTGAAATAATGTTACTTCATGCATCATCTCAAAGATGGAAAAATATGGACATTAATATTTAAAAAAAAATTATATTATATTATTAGCATCATTTTCCAACATCCATTGCCATTTAATTAAACAACTCCTTAATTAAAGTAATAAAAAAAATTTATTATAGACACTTTGAAATGAAATTAATTAATTTCACCTTATATTATCATATTATCCATTAAATAAACAATAAATCGTTAAATCTCATCCCAATCATGTAATCACTTAATTCATTCTTTTTTCAACTCATTTGTGTAACATCTATACAATTAATTAACATCCTCTAACCCACTAATTAATCTAGTTAATTTACACCAAATTTAGTTAATAAGATCGTTCGGCCTCAATATATTCACGGAACACAGCTCACGATGGCACTGCAGAGGTGTGATCTCTGGTCAAGCAATGCATTGATTGGGGGACTACTACTACACCAAGACATTATGGCCAGCCATGAACACCTAATGGCATATGATAGTTTTAAATGGGCGATGGAACAGAAGAGCTTCCAAGTACTAAGCAACAATTTGCAGATTGTGGGTGCGGCCCTTGGGAAACCGATGGTGGATAAACTCTGATGTCTAGCACACTTGATCTTGGATCTGCTACTTTCGCCACTTCCTCTGGTTCAACCCCCGCTTTGTTACAAGGCGCACTCTGGGAATTCAAACCAAGTACCCGATTTGAATGCACCACCTTCGCCTGGTCATTCGTCCAACATTCGCATGGCGATCCAAAACACAAACGATGGATGGGAAAGTGAAAGTGTTACAGTTCTGCATGTCGGATGGGAAAAAGCGTGGGATTCTTCTGCCCCAATGGAAGAATGATTGAATGCGAAATAGCAGCGCGCGGTTTGGAGGCACCATTTTGTGAAATCATGAAATTAGGTATACGGCGTAGAAATATTTAGTAGGCCTTATTCAAAATTTTGATACCCTGTAATAAACAACGAATAGTATCATTGTGTAGTTTTTGATCCTCTCCATAATTTGGGGGAAAAATCTGGGGGATATCTCTATTTTTTGTATCACTCAACCAGAACTAGTGGGCTTCATGTGGAAGCCAAATGTAATCAACATAATATAACCTATTAGGATTTGTGGGTTTTTGTGCAAATTCAAATGTAAAAGCTGACATATTGTATATGACTACGATCCCAGGGTTTCTTCCTGATTCTTCCACGGGGGAGTCTTTGAATCAGTATATATTAATATAAATATGGTGGATACCCCACGTTGGCTTAAAAAAAAAAATAAACACAATATTAAATTATTTAATTGTCAACTCACCATGATTGCTGTAGACACCTAAAATTTACCAGGTGTATCTCAAGCATTCCAAATTATAAATCTCAGCCAAATGCTTCATAATATCATCTCAATGCAAATCAAATGGACATTTATCAAATCAAAGGAACAAAATTCAAATCAAATTAAAAGATTAAATAATCATGAAATCAAATAATTAAATTCAAGCCTAAAGGGATTAATCAAATTATGCAGTTGATTTTTCAATTGTATAGTTCAAACCAAAAAGGATCAAATCTAACCCAATCACCCTTCTGTGGCTAATTTAATTAAATGATGGAGTTATTTAATTCCTAATTCTTTGAGACAACCAACCAACTTTCCCTCCATTTACAAATACCTCAAAGCTTTTGACTTAACCAAGCTTTGATCATGATCAACTCACTCTACGCCCTACCCTTCGGAAAATGCTATAAATACAAGCAATTTCCTTTGTGTTTGGAATCCAAGAATTCAAGAGAAAAAGCATCCTTATTATAGGCATATTGAGGAGCATTTGAGAGCTTTTGAGAGAGTTTTAGCATTTGCATTTCATTTAGCATATCATTTTTAGGAGCATTTGCTATTTTCTCTTATGATCTTGGAGCATGTTTGAGCATTTTGAGCATTCTACCTAGATTTAAGCATTTGAATTTCATACATATCTCATTCTAGGATTGTCCTTGAGAGAGATTAAGCCTGAGAGCTCTCTTAACAAAGCTTGGATAGAGAACCATGAGATGATATAGTTTGTTTAGTTTCAATTCTTTAGAATAATTTTGTTTATCTTTCCATAGAATTGTTGCTTACATTCTTAATTTCATGAAGGTGTATTTTCTTACACACATAATGGCACCCACCGTGGGGCTCTAAGCCTCTGTATTGATGTTTTTATCATATTATTTGGTCTATTTTATTTGTCTTTGGTGTTTTTCTTGCAAGAAAATAGAAGAGTCACGTATACGATGCAAAGAGCCGCCTATGAACAGCAAAACGCCGCCTGAAAAGTGTGAATCATCTCCGTCTTTCTTTCTGCTGCCGCGTGGGAGATAAATTGGACCACCTGCTAGATAAATTGTGCCGCCTGTCAGGTAAAGTGCACCGCTTGTGAACTTTAAACAACCGCTTACCAACAATTTCTGACCACTCTTTATAATTTATGCGCTGTATTTTATGTTTATTTTATCGCATGTGATCTTTTAAATTCCGTGTAGTAAAAGTTAAAAGCCGCATCTAAAGTTTAAAGTTACGCTTACTAACATTTTGTAGTCGTTGTTTAGCTATAAAATGTCGTATAGCAACTTTTGCTTTAAATCAGTTTTTGGTTAATTCTGTCACTTTTATAATTCTCTGTGTTTTCTTGTTCTACAGATGAAAAACTACCCAAAAGTGCAGAAACCAGAGAAGAAAATCTCAAGGCCTAGCAAAGAGGTAAGAGCTAAAACCAAAAATGATAAAGAGATTCATAATGCAAATTTGTTAGAGAGCTTGTTTGAGGAAGAAAATTTATATGATCATTATATTAAGGTGTTCTTTGCATATAAGAGAAAATTTCCTACTCTTTGAATAATTTGCATCCTTACTCTCTTTGAAAGCTTTAATCCATAAATCATTCATTTAAAGGAGCTTTTAGGAGGTTTTTGGTGTCTTTAAGGTTTTCAAGTTTTTTTCACTTTGTTGTGCTTTGTGTTGACTAACTTTTTTGGAGGAGATGGAGTGGGAACGATCGCCACTAGGTGAGTAAAAATAAGCCAAATACTCAAAAATGCGCCTAGCCTTTTGCTAGCTTCGAAATCAGGTATTTTTCTCATCAAGATTGCATTTGATTAAATTATGGCTTTCTTTAAATCTAGCATAAATAGAATATCCTTTATTTCATCCAAATTGAACAAGCATTAGGCATATGCTCTTCACTTTTCGAAGTGAATCAAAAAGCCAAACGTGCAAAGCCAATTTGGTAG
>MU219874.1:395447-411464 GCA_018584345.1 Thuja plicata | reverse complement strand
TATTATAGGCATATTGAGGAGCATTTGAGAGCTTTTGAGAGAGTTTTAGCATTTGCATTTCATTTAGCATATCATGTTTAGGAGCATTTGCTATTTTCTCTTATGATCTTGGAGCATGTTTGAGCATGTTTGAGCATTCTAGCTAGATTTGAGCATTTGAATTTCATACATATCTCGTTCTAGGATTGTCCTTGAGAGAGATTAAGCCTGAGAGCTCTCTTAACAAAGTTTGGATAGAGAACCATGAGATGATATAGTTTGTTTAGTTTCAATTCTTTAGAATAATTTTGTTTATCTTTCCATAGAATTGTTGCTTACATTCTTAATTTCATGAAGGTGTATTTTCTTACACACAATTGCCAACTCTCCTTATCACATTCATTTAACATAGATTAGACTCTTGACATCTACGCAATCAATTAACATACTCTAACTCACTAATTAAACTAGTTAATCTACACATCAAATGTAGTTGAATAATAAACACAATATTAAATTATTTAATTTTCAACTCGCCATAATTGCCACCTCTACTTATCCCATTCATCAATCATAGAATAGACTCTTGATTCAAGATCAAATGTGAGCCATCCATCCAATCCTCTAAAAAACTATAAATTTTCTCTAACTTCATCATTTTGATCAAAAAATTCTTAATGCAAATGTGAATCTAAAAACTCAATGAATATGCTAATGGCTTGTTGGTGAAGCAAAAGCACTCATATATCAAGCTCGTCAAGAATAAATGTATTTCAAAAATACTTTTTAACATTTATTATTTCATTGTAATTTTGCATGCTAACACAATATCTTCAAATTCATTTCAATTATTAATATGTTTCATTAAATAAGATTATGCAATTATTTTTTTTATTACATTATATTTTTTTATTACATCATTTTCTTTTATTTGCCCAAGTGTAAGTTCTTCTTTTATATTATAATGGAATGATTTCACTATAATTATGTATAATTATATGGTTCTTTTCTTTTAAATATGAATAAAAAGACTTCCATACAAAATTATTTTGATTTCAAAAAGTTACAACATAAAAGTTAAAGAACATTTATAAACACTTGATTTGATATTCATATAATTAAATTTATATACTACAATTAAAATGATATTATCAAGATTTCAGCATCATTGCCATAATAAACCATATTACAAAGAATTTTTTCAACTTAATAAAATAACCATTTACACACTTTTCCAAACAAATACTAATTTATGAATAAAAAGACTTCCATACAAAATTATTTTAATTTCAAAAAGTTACAACATAAAAGTTAAAGAACATTTATAAACACTTGATTTGATATTCATATAATTAAATTTATATACTACTATTAAAATGATATTATCAAGAATTAGCATCATTGCCATAATAAACCATATTACAAAGAATTTTTTCAACTTAATAAAATAACTATTTACACACTTTTCCAAACAAATACTAATTTATGAATAAAAAGACTTCCATACAAAATTATTTTAATTTCAAAAAGTTGCAACATAAAAGTTAAAGAACATTTATAAACACTTAATTTGATATTCATATAATTAAATTTATATACTACAATTAAAATGATATTATCAAGAATTCAACATAATTGCCATAATAAACTATATTTCACAGATTTTTTTTCAACTTAATAAAATAACCATTTACACACTTTTCCAAACAAATAATAATTTGTAAATAAGATAATACAGAAACTCTTTAATAAAATCACAACACAATCAAATTCCAACTAAACATGAAATAAAATACTTTATTAATTATTTTTATACAAATAAAATAAAATTTATTCACACATGTTAATGATAATGATAACAATATCACAGTAAAATACCTTTCAAAATACTCTAAAATACTTAATATCCACTTCGTATCAGACAAAGGAAGAACAGTATCACAATCCCCTGCAACTCAAATTCCCAGCCCCACACACAACTGTACAACAAACCCCTCCAACCCAGGTTCCAGTCCCTCCGTCGCACAATTGTACAACAAATCCCTGCAACCCAGGTTCCACTCTCACAACTCGCACAGCTCTACAACTACAAAAGAAACCCCTAATCCAAATCCATTCACACACATGCAACAACCCAGGTTCGGGTCTCACAACTCGCACAGCCGTACAACTCTAAAACGAACCCCTTATACAAATTCCAATCCCACCTCCATAAAATTACAAAACAGAACCCCAAATTCTGAAGCATATAGTAGCAGAAAATGTTTCCAATTCATGGAGTACCTGCAGCCAAGTAGGCCATGGGATTGCGTGATACGCAGAAGCCGCAGCGGCTACGGTAGCAGAAGATGTCCGAGGCAACGGCAGCCGTTCCCGCAACCAGGGAATTAAAAATGCCCCTTTTAACACTCCCACGCCTTGGCGGAGGTGGGAAAACCCTAATTATCTGAATTCTGTGACTCTCAGGATCTCTGGTAATCAAATAGCCGTCCCAATAAACTCGTTCCTCCTCCATTCTCGAAACCCTAGGAAAAAGAAAAGAATTGCCAAAAGGATTTGCAGCTTACAAGCTCGGAATTTTTTGAGCTCCTGTAGTGAACGCCGAAACGGAACTTCAACTAGGCAATGGAAAAATAAAAAATAGAGTTTCGATTGAAATGATTTCGTTCGCCAGCCTCCGTTTTAAAGAGGAATTTGAGATGGAGAGTATACTGATACCGCGAACACTGAAACCAGCGATTATTAAAATACCGGCAGTATCGAGAATTCTGAATCATTCGCTTGTACTTTACGCAATCTTTGGAAAGGAAGATCATCGGCCTTGGCTTTTGTGGATCATGGGAAAGTTGATGGACGTTTTCATGGCTGACTCGGATCGCACAAGGCTTTTCAATAGTGACAGAAAAGGAATAAACAGCAGATCTGTTTGTGGTGTTTTGTACAGGGATCTAAGTTAACATATCCACCGCGTGGGGGAAGTGAGAGTAAGAGACCTAGTGGGCCTTGGGGTCCGTTCTAGGAAGCAACAAGGGAGCCCCACATTGTCTCCTCTGCCCCCAAAATGGCAGTGAACCAACATGCATATAAATATCACAAGAGGAACTCACATTCAAAGGACTATTTAGTTCTTAGGAATAAGTTATCGTGTATGAAAGTAATTTATATATTGGTGCAAGTTATAATGTATGAGGGTAATTTGTGTATTGGTGTGATCTAGGGTTGGAAAGTCATTTTTCTTTCAAACTTTCAAATAGGCTCTTTGTTATTTACTCACAAACTAATTATAATGTTATTTTCGGGGCAACAAATGAAGTGGGGTGTCTTGCATTATAGGAAACCCACATGTAACCATAGTGGACATAGTCACATAGGGTAAAGGTTAGTATGTGTGAATGCAAAAATATGTTATTTTACCCACATTCTAATTGCAATGTTATTATAGGAGAAATGATTGGGTCATGGTGTCTTGGATACCCACATATAACCATAGTGGACATAGAATAGAGATTGGTATATGTGAATGCATAGTAATATAAGGTATTTACCTGCACTCTAAGTGCTATGTTATTAGAAGGGAAATAATTGGGTCATGTTGTCTTGCATGATAGGATATCCACATATACGCATAGTCGACATAGAGTAGAGGTGGTATGTGTGAATGCAAAAAAAATGTTATTTACCCACCTTCTAATTGCAATGTTATTATAGGGGAATTAATTGGTCCATAGTGTCGTGCACAATACGATGCCTCGCATATAACCATAGTAATATAAGTTATATACCTGCACTCTAAATTATTTACCTGCACTCTAAATTGTAATGTTATTATAAAGGAGTTAATTGGCTCATGGTGTCTTGCATGGTAAGTTACCCACATATAACCATAATGGGAATAAGCTAGAGGTTGGTGTATGTGAATGCAAAGTAATATAAGGGGATCTTAAGGTAGAGGCGAATTTGAAAGTTGAGGTAAATAGAGAAGTGTGTGTGTGTGTGTGTGTGTGTGTACTCTAAAAATTGATCCAAATACATTTATTAATCAAATACGAATTAGTTAATTAAGATTATAATTCTTCTATTATGTAATTAAATTTTACTATTTAATTATATAATTCACACTTCTATAAATTCTTCAAACCCCTTTTCAATAAATTATATTTATTCAAATGCACTATAATGTATTAAATACATAAATCTCCCATCTTGAATAAATTTTATTTATTCAAAAGTCTTCATTAAACCCCTTTTATTTATTCCAAAATTCTCCCATTCTTCTAAACCCATGATTTAAATTAATATCATTTAATTTAAATCTTAAACCTAAACCCAACCTAGGCTGGACCACCTACACCCATCCCACTAAGCTTATATTTTGGAATTAATCTTTGATTAAGTCCTTAATCCCCTTGATTCCTAATTTGATTAGCTTAATGAGATGTTCATCCACATGTGAGCATCTCTTTCCTAAAGAGGAGTCAAGTCACTTTTCCATAGAAGGCCCAAACCATTTCTCTTACGCATGCCCCCAATTTCCTCTTCCAAGTGTCTTGGGCCTGCCATCTCTTACACTTGTCTCCACATGTCATTGACCTATCATTTTCACAAGTTGCTCACACATGTGTGATCAACTCTCTCTCTCTCTCTCTCTCTCTCTCTCTCTCTCTCTCTCTCTCTCTCTCTCTCTCTCTTTNTGTGTGCTCCTCTCTCTCTCTCTCTCTCTCTCTCTCTCTCTCTCTCTCTCTCTCTCTCTCTCTCTCTCTCTTGACCTCCCATGTTGCCTACATATCACCTATGTGGCATCTGTTGGATTAATCTATGGAAAGGTAAGTGTTGAGAGGGGAGGGGTGAATCAATACTTTAAAACTTTTAACTATTATTCATTACTTTTCACCAAACTGAATATCATTCATAAAAATATTAAAAACATGTAACATAAATCAGAAAACCATGACACATAACACCATGATTTTTGGTCACACAAAAATCCTTGGTTAGAGGAAAAAACTGTGGTGGGGATGACACCCATAATCCTTCACTTCTGGAGAATAAAGTTTTCTCGTTTAGAGCTACAATGTTAGCTACTTCTGGTAGCTTACCCTATTAGGAGTATTATATTCGGTCAAGAGTACAAAAGACTTATTCAGTCTACTTGGTTAAAGGATTTTATAATCTCTCATCTAAGAGATGTACCCGATGAGAGGATTTACAAAATAAGACATGTTAGGGCCTACCCACTGAATGGGATTTCTACTCTTCTAACTATTAAAAAAATGTCTGCAAGTATGCATCAAACATAATCATGTTGTTCAGACTCTTTATGCTCTGCAAGTGCATTACCTCTTTCTCCACTAGATACCTTATATGTTCTGCACCCTATAACTTCTGCATTCTATCTTTAGCTCTTTCATTGTAACTGCTTCTTTCTCTGTAATATTCACCATCTCTCTTTCATTAATATGTTTTTTTTCTTTTAAATGATCTTACGGTGGTTAACCTAATTAGATTCTTCTCCTTCTGTGGTGGAGGTGAGGTGATGCAAGGTTGGTTTTATTCCCAATGCATTTATTATACTTGAATACCATTGGTTGAATTGCCTTGTGATCATGTGCAATCGTATTAATGCAATCCTAATGTTCTACCTAACATTTACCTCAAAAATTGTAAAAGCTTTCCCGCTCGGCATCCAGGTTCAATACATTACAAATTTGAATTTTTATGTTGGCTCTGGTATACTCGGTAGTGTGCTCTGATCTTTCTTGGTGACATAACTCTGCTTGCCGACTCGGTGACTAACTCTCAATCGGTAAATGTCCTTTGTTTAACTTGGTGCTTGTTGTTGTTCAGTGCTCGGTGTCATTGATACTCTGCTTTATCGATTGTCTACCATAGCGTATTCTTCCTCTTTATGATTGTCTCCATTTGACTATTATGACTTTGACAAAACTAACAACAACAAACTATCTTATAGGAGTATCAACCTCCCCCTTTGGCATTAGTTGGCATTTTGACAAAAACTTCAAAGTCATCAAAATTTGTACAATTTCTCTTGCAACTCCTCCTTAGATAATACTTTTGATAACATGTCATAGCTCCGTCAAAATTTTCAAAAAAATATTGTGTAACTCCCCCTATACACATGCATATATCTCCCTTATGTACTATATCCATTATATTACCCCCTTTTACTTACATCTCCCTTATGTGCTATATTAATACATACTATATTATCCCCTTTTTTTGACAAATATGCCAAAACTAAAATTGCTTTAGTGCTCGGTAGGACAAACTTATACCTTATAAAAAATGTGTGGGTACTTCTTCTATATTTTAGCTAGGGATGACTCCCATGCATCTTTGAGTGTTTGAAGTACAAAAATTTGAGTAGCAATATCAGTTGTCATTCCAATGATGGTGTCAAGTGAATTACCATCGGGGATGTTGACCAAATCCTTGGCCTTCTTCAAATGCCTTTGCATGGATTCCACGTGAGGAATCAAAAGTGCTTGCAGCTCTAGAAGTTCCATCCTTCTCTTATTCTCTTCTTGTTGTAGTTCCTTGTTGCATCCCCATCAAGTGCTTCAACCTCAAGTAATAGACTTGTAAAGAACCAAGCTTGGTAATTAAATTTTTCAACTGCTCAGTCATCTTGGTCTCAACAGAACTATCTTTCTGCCTTATGTCCTTAATGAAATTTGAAATAGAATTTTTTTTTTGAAATATTGAAAGTATATGAGACAACTTAGTCTCAATCTTGGTAGATGCCTCAGAAAGTGATACCTTATCAATTGCAATGTTGTCTAGAATTTGTTAGACCCATAAAAAATCTTCTTGGTTCCAAGCTTTCTTCCATGTCTCTACAATTTTTTTGATCTCTGCCCTAAACCCTAAGTCTTGATTGAGTTATTTTTGTGATGAAACCCTAAACCCTTCAAGACTTGTTCTGTCTTGACATTACCTCTTTTCAAGTCACTTGAAGTATTTTTAGTCATGTGTGCTTTATCTTCCTTTCCTTTATCTCATAATCTCCCAATCGGGTCGAATATGCTCTTTTCATTCAGAGATTACACATGCATCATGGATGCATATCTCATCATGCGGCTAGCGCTAAATCTCTAGATAAAGTCAAGGTCAACGTTTCTATTCAGCGGTTCAGTGAGGGCCGTTGATTGGGTTCTATTCTTATTTTGATCGTGTGGTATGTGCCAAGTCTCCAGATTAACTCATGGGTTAGTGTTTTCATTCAATGACTTTGTGATCAAGTTTATCTCGTGATCTTATAATGGAACCTGAGTTAAGGCCAAGTTGAGTCAAGTTTATTTGGAGATTCAGAGATAAGCTTATCTCAGAATCTCAGAACAAAAGCAGAGTTAAGTCAAATATCTCAGAGATTCAGCGTTGATCATTGATTGATATCAAGATCCAGGGCTTGCACATGATCTCAGAATGGAACTCGAGTTAATAAAAGTATCTGTCGACTTGGAGATTTCTTTAGCTGTGGAATCTCCAGATTTGATCAAGGTCAAGCAAGGGCATCTCAAACTTAAGTCAGGTTTGTCGAGGATCAGATATGGATCATTGATGAGAACCGAGATGTGTGACTGGCGCTAGATCTTTGGATAATCTGAGAAAAGTACATTTGATCTCGAGATTACGCGCCAACCATCAATTAAGATCAAGGTCAGTGGCTATCTCTCAATCTCGAGATAAACCAGGG
The DNA here is from genome assembly GCA_018584345.1 of Thuja plicata. Taxonomy (NCBI): domain Eukaryota; kingdom Viridiplantae; phylum Streptophyta; class Pinopsida; order Cupressales; family Cupressaceae; genus Thuja; species Thuja plicata. The sequence goes on along the minus strand of MU219874.1, from coordinate 403,771 downwards.
GTCAAGACAAGTATCTGGAGATTCATAGATAACTTGTATCTCTAAGTCTCGTGATCAGACCAGGGTTAAGTGGAAGATCTAGCGACCAGGGGATAAAAGTGGATGAACTACTCAGAGTTAAGGTGCAGGTTAAAGGTTGAAGTATAGATGAAAGATAGATCGGATGGCAGGCATTGATCCTCAAAGATGAAGTGATCGATATCTAACAATGTAGGCATTGCGATATGATGACACTTGGCAGGATCTAGGTCAATGCCTGGATAACTAAAACTAATCAACTACTATGTTTTAAACTTATGAGGAGGCTTGATATCGGTCGTCCATGTCTTGTTCCATGCCACCTATGATCGCGTTAACCAGATTTCAAATATTTAAATCTTTTTCTCAGAAGGTTTCATGGTGGTGGACTGATATTTTATCTCAAAGCCATCAATGCTAAGATATGAACTTGTGGGTTGACTTTGTATAGTTGTTGAATAGTGTAGGGCTTGAAGTATGATATGGCAAGATGCATTTATGTCCAGACTTGACAGATAGGGGTTTCTTATCGGATGGATAACTTATGCATTTATGTTCAGTTTCTCTTCGCGTCATACCTTGGAATTTCTTGCACCTCAGGGGATTGTGCTCACATCCATCAACTAGGGCAATCAATTTTAGATTAGATTTGCATAAATTGAAGAGAAAGATAGGGTTTCAACTTGATGATAGAATTGAATGCTTGCATTGATTTTTTGTAAACCCTCACCCTAAATGTCTGAAGCTTGTTGCATTCCTATTCTTATAAAGGAATATTCACAACCATTTAGAAAGGGCTAGAGAATTGGGAGAATATTTTAAAAAGCTTTAGGCTTGTATTCATTTCCAGTCTAGGATATAGAAGATGTCTTTCAGATTGTATTGAGATAGAATAGAAATTTGTATGATCCTTTGCATATTGTCTTATTTTGTATTTCCTTGTCATATTTTCACGGAAATATGATTTCATCATACTTAATATACATCTTCTTAGATTTTAAGTCTCTCCTTTGTGTTATATGTTGAGTTGTAAGTTTTATGTCTTACTATATGAGTTTTGCTTATGCATATGTGTATTCCACAAGTCTTTGATCTTAGATCAAATTAAAATGCTTTGGATATTACATTGATTCTATTGGATTATCTACTTTTAAGGATCTTGTAGTGTGTAGTCTGAGAGATTTTATGTTTATGGCTTTGAATCTATACCAAGAGGTTGTTTGAGTTTCAGTATTGTATTTAGGATTTTACCCAATGGATAAGGTACTGATCAAGAACTAGTATATTCAGTGGAGATATATGTCTTATAGGTTTGGCTATATTCTGTCCCTAAATTTAATCAAACTCATTACCAAATTCTTTACATTTACAATTGTTTGTTGTTATCCCACCATGGTAATGAAGAGTCAATAAATGCTTAGTTGGCATTCAGTACTTTCTTATCATTATCTCTTATTCAAATCCATAAGTAGAAGATATTATAAAGAGTTGAGTTTTGTTTGGATTAGGTGTACCCACCTTGGTTTTGCAGAGCCATAAGTGCAGAGGGTAGTATTGTCCTTATAGTTGGTCTAGTTATCTTACAGAGCTTTCACACTTGGAGCTAACCACTCCTAATATCAGTCTTAAGATATATTGGTTTCTTCTCAAAGCGTAGAAATTTTAAACACCATCAAGATGGAAACTTTGCTGGGGATCAAAATGTAACAAGTATTCTATTATTTATATGATTTGACCCATCCGAGTCACCAACAAGATGGAGACTCTACTGGGGACATATAGTAAATTGTCATAACTGGCCAGTAATTTGATCATTGGATGCAAAGTTACTTAATTTTGGTCCCTTGTCATTTGTTTTATCTTGAGAGTTATCTATTTGCAAATATTCATATCTGTAAGTGTTGTGATGCCAACTAGTTTTGGGTGGCGAATCTCAAGTTTCTCTACAACAGTGCTGGGTATTAAAATTCATTTTGTCACACACTTTACAATATGAGTTATAGAAAAACTAGGTCTTGGACAAAGAGACATCCTAAAGAGAGGTTGGGAGATGATATCCCAACTACATCTAATGTTGATCAACCAAGAAGAGGAAAAAATAGTAGAATACTCCCTCAAAATGAAAGACAAAAGGAGGACATTAGAGAAGAAAGACCAGTTCAAAGCAGCCAAGAAGGTAATGCATCTGAATATGAAGAGGCTGCAAACTTGGGACTAGGTTCATATAAAGATCATAGCTCTCCCGATGAAAGAGAGGAGGAAGAATCTGACACCACCATCCCAAATTCAGAGGATCTTGATAAAGAGGCTATTGAAGTGAGAAAATAAATCTAGAGGAGGTTTTCCTTCAGACAAAGAGAAAAGGAAAATGAGGATATCATAAGACAAAAGGTGATCAAGAATGAGCAATTAAGGAGGCAATTATTGAACATGGATGCAATGAGTTATCTTTATGAACCTAAAAATTTCAGAGAGGAGGAACTTGTCATTCGTCAAGTAGTTGACCATGAAGGCCCTAATGATAAAGGAAAGCAGGGAATGGCAGGGGTTACAATAAATGAGCCCAAGAATCTCAAAGTACCAGAAGATCAGATGCCTAAATTGGACATGGATCTTGAAAGAGCTAGGGTTGAAAAGGAGATCATAGCTAAAGAACTTGAGAAGGTAGAATTGGAGGCTACTACTTTGGAGATGAAGAAGAAGGATGATTTTCTTAGATAGTGAACAAGGCCTATTCAACTTGATACTGAAGCAACTACAACGTCAAATGCTAAGGCCTCTACTTCTCAAGCTAACACTTCATCTCAAGGAAGACCCACTCATGCAGAAAGGTACAAATAATTTTTATTTCATAACATTCATGGCTATCCTAATGAAGTCCCTAGTGTCATTAGAGTTAAACTTCCTAGATTTGTTGGGAATAATGTAATCACATGTGAAGAAAATTTGAAAATATTTACCAACATGATGGATTATTATGAAGTTATGCATGAGGATGTATTAATGAAACTTTTTGTTCAGTCTTTAGTAGAGCATGCTAGGGATTGGTTCAGAGGGTTACCCTATAATTTTGTAGCTTCAATGGATGAATTAATTGATTTCTTTAAGGATATATATGGTGATAAGACCAATGAAGGATTCATGTTAAATGAATTCAACAATATTAAAAAGAATCATAATGAAGATGTTGTAGAGTTCAACATAAGGTTTCAAAGAGCTATGCACAAACTTTTCCAAGTTATGAGACTTGATGACAAAGTTTGTTTATCCACTTATCTTAATGCTTTTGATTCTAAGATGGTATGCCTCCTAAGAGACAAGAATCCAAGGACTATAAGAGAATCTTATAAAACAAATATCAATATAGAAACAAATAGGAGGGTAAATGGGAAGTTGGGTAGAAGAGATGATTGGAAGCCTGCTAGGAAGGAATCAGACAGACCTTCAAATGCCAAACCTAAAGAGGAGGTCAGTATGAAGCAGCTCCTAAGTGCTATAAAAGAATTAAAGCTAGGAGAAGGCAAGAATCCTAGAGCTCCAAAATATAATAGGCCATCCTATAACAATTTAAATCAACAACCTAGGATGCAAACTTACCCCTACACTACCCAATTCAAAGATGGGAAACCTATTGTCCCACAAAGGAAAGACAAGCCTAATGATAGGAATCTTGATCCTCTTTAGAGAAATTTAGCTAACATGTGTGATGAAGATTATTGGTGTGAAATTTATCAATCTCCACACAATCTAAATAATTGTGTTGTTGCTTTAAAGATATATCCAAGTCAAACCCAACAAGAAAGAGAAGAAGAAGAAGAATTATATGATGATTTTGGGAATGCAATGACTTCTGCATATTTAAGAAGTTAAGAGGAATCTGATGATAAGGTTGAAGATAAAGATATGCTTTCATCTGATGAAAAGGAAGCAAACATTGATAATATAAGGTGCAATGTTGCAAGGGGAAAAGAGCCTTTTGTAGTAAGAAGGCCCTCAAATGAGGAAATTGCACACATTAAAAAAAACTTGGTTACTCAAGCACAGAGTAAGTATAATTTGAGGAATAGGATAGTTGGTAATGCAGATGGCAGGCCAGCTGGTATGTTTGTCAAAGAAATAAAAGAAAAACCTAAGCAGACATCAGAGAAGGAAAAAATTGTTGAGGGTGTGAAAAAGATAAAGGTAAGAACAAAGGATAAACCAAGTAGTCCAAGTCTTGTCCATAACATTAAAACAAGGACACTAGGGATAGGTGCTTCTTCTATTCAGAAGGATGCTAAAGGAGTTGAGCCAAGATTGGCTACTCAAAGTGAGGATAGAAGTATTGTCACTATCAAGCAAAATATCTTTGACATCACATATACTCCTGTTGACATGGGACAATTGCTCTCATAGATCACAGTCAAAGTTCCATTTTTAGAAATGATGAGAATTCATGAGCACAAGGAGACAACTTTGACATGGATGAATAATATTTCCTCCACAAGAGCCTTGAATTCAAAAATGGGTGAGAAGAAAGGGAATAGTAAGGAGAAATCTGATAGTAAGGGAAAGGAATTGGATGAGATTGTTTCTAAGATCCCTCATATTTTCTTAAATACAAATAATGTCACTCCTCCTTTGGGAGATGTGGACCCCTCTTTCTTGACATTGGTTATCAAGGGAAAGATGCTTAAGAATTGCATGATTGATGCAGGAGCACCTAATGCAGTCATGCTTGCAGAAATAATAAAATCAATGAGATTGTAGGTAGATAATCCTCATGGGAGATGTCAAGCAATGGATTCAAGAGAAGTGCCTGTCATGGGTACTATTAAGGCTTTGCATTATACACTTGCTAAATTTCTAGAGAAGGTACTAACAATGAGTGTTCTAGTAGTTGACATCCCACCTCAATATGGAATGCTATTATCTAGGAAATGGAGTGCCTCAATGGGAGGAAGTATCCAGTGTGATCTTTCCTTTGCAACATTTTACATAGCTGGTAAAATAGTCGAGGTATCGAGGGAGATTAGAACTCCTCATATGATTGAGGAAAGTGGAGATGAAGTAATGAATTGTTTCTTGGATATTGACATTGGATCCTTTCAAGTGCAAGATAGTAAGGCTAAGAGAGACGTTCAACTAATATTGTTAACAAAATAAAAAGACAATCTTGTAGATAAGAGTAACTTATGGACAATGTATTTTGATGGTGCAAGCTCAAAAGAAGGAGTTGGTGTAGGAGTTTTACTGATAGCTCCTAGTGGTAAGACATACAATTTCTCATTTTCTCTTTTGTTCACTTGCACTAATAACATGTAGAATATGAGGCTTTACTAATAGGATTGAGGTTAACCTTGAGACATAAGATTATATGTATCAGAGTCATTAGAGACTCTGAGTTGGTTATCTCTCAAACAAGATCCAGGTATGCTTCAAAGAATCAGAGGCTAAAATAGTATAGGAATGATGTTTGGGATGAAATAGAAAACTTTGATGCATTTGGCATTGATTTGATAGACAAAAGTCATAACAAGATGGCAGAATTGCTAGCGAATACTTCTTTGAGGCCTGAAGATATTGCATTTGTTGGGATCTCTAAAATAAATATTCAATCTAGACCATCTATTCCAAACAATGCTGAAAATTGGAAAGTCTTTGATGATGAAAAGGATATTTTGAGATTCCTATCTTGTGAATCTAGCTTTGGGAACAAAGAGATCAATTTTAATGGTTTTTTTGAGACCCTAGATGGAAAAGACAATATTCTTGGTAGGGAGGTTCTTCAACTAAAATCAAATAGGGTTCCCAAAGGTCTGGGTGTACTTGAGAGAGCCTTTGATAATAATGACATGCATTTTTCTGCAAACACTGTGAACAAACCTAAGGACTTGGAGGAGGTAAAGTTGGGGATAGATCAAGCTCCTAAAAAGGTGTATATTGGAAGGAAGTTGTCCTCCAAGCATAGAGATTGATTGGTAGATCTTCTTAGAAAATATAGATATGTTTTTGCATGGTCTCATGATGACTTGAAAGCATACAAAGAAGATCTTTTCCAACATGAGATTTCGTTAAAAGAAGGCTCTAAGCCATTCAGACAGAAGTTGAGACCTTTCAATCCCACCTTAGTACCTAAGATGCAAGAAGAGATAAAGAAGATGAGGGATGCTAGAATCATAAAACCTATAAGGCATTCAACATGGGTATCTAATTTGGTACCAGTCAGAAAGAAAAATGGAGACATCAAACTATGTGTAGACTTCAGAAATTTAAATATTAACTCTTTAAAGGACAATTATGGATTTCCCAACATGGAAGCTATGTTACAAAGAGTCACTGGGTTTGAATTGATGTCTATGTTGGATGGATTTTTAGGATATAATTAGGTCAAGGTCAAGGAATCTAAATAGTTTAATAATGCATTCACTACACCCTAGAGAACTTATGTGTATGGAAAAATGCCTTTTGCTCTAACAAATGTTGAAGCTACTTTTCAGAGAGCCATGGATGTGGCATTTGCAGATTTCATAAAAAAAAATTTGGCAATATATCAAGATGATTTTACTGCTTATTCAACAAAGGAAGGTCAACACTGTGATCATCTTGAAAAGATCTTTGTAAGAGCATTAGAATATGGGGTTTCCTTTAACCCAAAGAAGAGTGTTTTTGGGTGACAGAGGGAAAGCTTTTATGACACATTGTATCTAAGGATGGATTTGTAATTGATCTTGAAAGGGTAAGTGTAATTGATAAGGTCCCTCAACCCAAGAATGTCAAGGGCATTCAATCCTTCTTTGGACAAGTAAACTTCTTAAGGAGATTCGTTACAAACTTTGCAAAGACTACTTTGCCAATCTCAAAGATGATGAAGAAAGGAGCTAAGGTGGAGTGGACTCAAGAAACATCTAAAGATTTTCCAAATATCAAGAAAGCTATTAAAGATGCTCTTTTTTTAAGAACCCCTGATTATAGCAAGCCACTTTAAATTTTCTCCTTTTCTTCATATAATACTATTGTTGCGGTATTATTGTAGAAGAAATTAGAGGGCTATGAACAAACTATTTCTTTTTTCAGTAAGTCTTTACAAGCAGTAGAGCTAAAATATGATATCATGGAGAAACAAGCCTATGCTTTTGTCAAGGTTGTTAAAGCATTTAGATGCTATTTGGTAGGAGAAACCATAATTTATTATGTGCCAAATGCCACTGTGAAAGATATCTTAGACCAACAAGAGGTCTCAGGGATGAGATGTAGATGGATCAACAAGATTCAAGAGTTTAATAATGACATTCATATCACTAAATTGGTAAGAGTTCTAGGACTTGCTAAACGCATGGCTCAAATAAAATTAGATGCAAATCATATTGATATGCTAGAAGAGGAGCACGAACATTATATTTGTGATATGGATTATTCTGATTGGTACAAGGACATCATTGGATATTGTAGAGGATGATGATCCCCTTGACATGGATGACAATAAAATGAGAACAATTAAGTTGCATGTTGTGAGGTATGCAATAATTCAAGGACAACTATGGTGGAGAAGTAATGAAGGAGTAGTGCTCAAGTGTATAGATCATGACAGATCTAGAAATCTCTTAAAACAAATGCATGATGGTGCATGTGGTGTGTTAGCACTTTTTCTTGCAACACTTACCTAATGATGACAGTATACCTGGTATACTTGAATGCAACCTCTTTTAGGCAAGAGAAAGGCTAATTTCTAAGGATTGATAATATCCTTCTTCATTTTTGAGCTCCACAGACTCAGGCAGGTTTTACCTTTTAAAGATTACTGATATCTCAGTCTATTTATTTGGTTGATTCTTTCATTCACTGATTATGAACCAGAAACCTCACTGTAAAAACTTATAGAACACTTTAGAGATTGCAATGACTAACTTAAAACAGAATACTATAAGCCAGGCTATGGTTTTGATAACATAAACCAATGAGTCAAGGATTTGCATCCTTCTTCCTTTTGATTTTAGGAGGGATAACCTAATGATTCACTCTCTAAAGAATCAACAAAGTGGACACTGTCCTGCTGACATAAGTCCTTGATGAGTTCAGCTCATTTGTTCTAAAAACTAGATGAAATTGATTAATTTGTGTATAACCGAATGGAGAAAACACTTGCTCAGCAAACTCTAGATCAGTGCCTATTCCTTGGGCAAAGAGTCAATGAAAACATATGTCAACAATGAAAAACTAATGCAATACTGAAGAATGCCTTACAAACTTCATACAATCCAGATTGGATGCCTTACAAACAATCTACTCAACTCAATACTTCTTCATCAGATCTTCACAACTATGTC
>MU219874.1:346310-361899 GCA_018584345.1 Thuja plicata | reverse complement strand
TGAACAGATCACAGCTTAGAAGAATTAGGAAAAATGGAGGATTTTAATAAATATATATTTATTAAAAGGGGATTTTGTGGAGGCAAATGTATTTAAATAAAATACATTAGAATAGTGTTTAAACTATAGATAAATGAAACTATTTAATTGATTTGAATTAAATAGTTAGAGGAATAAGAGGGAAATTAATATTAATAATAATATTAATATTTTTGGATGTCTACACTTTGAATCTATACCAAGAGGTTGTTTGAGTTTTAGTATTGTATTTAGGAGTTTACCCAATGGATAAGGCACTGATCCATAACTAGTATATTCTGTGGAGATATATGTATGATAGTCTTGGCTAAATTTTGTCCCTAAATTTAATCAAACTCATTACCAAATTCTTTACATTTACAATTGTTTTTTGTTATCCCACCATGATAATGGAGAGTCAATGAATGCTTGGTTGGAATTTAGTACTTTCTTATCATTATCTACTGTTAAAATTCAGAAGTAGAAGATATTATAAAGAGTTGAGTTTTGTCTGGATTAGGTGTACCTGCCTTGGTTTTGCAGAGCCAGAAGTGTAGAGGGTAGTATTATCCCTATAGTTGGTTCAGTTATCTTACATAGCTTGCACGCTTGGAGCTAACCACTCCTAATATCAGTCTTAAGATATATTGGTTGCTTCTCAAAGAATAACAGTTTTAAACACCAACATAATGGATTCAAACATTTTTAGTTCCATCTTCCTCAAATGAAACTTTAGTGCAGAGGTAGTGTGGTGGTTCCTTGACAATTTGATGGGTTGAACTAATAAGGGAAATACAAGGTACAAGATACCCTTCTCAAATGGACACAAAGTGTGATTTGAAGTCCACAACTTGACTCAAGGCTTCTAAGGCCAAATGAGACTTAATTCAACCAAATTTAGAAATAATTCATAGGTTATGGGGTCACAATCTATGGATCATGCACAAAATGATTGGATTCAATAGGAAGACCTAACTGTATAGTTCTAGGTCAGCAACAACCTTCCAAAATCCATAACTCAAAAAATTCTAAAATAATTTGCAAATAGATTACATTTTTGGATACCCATTACAATGGTTTAAAACATATAAAAGACCCAACATAGGTTGTTTTGGACCAAATTCCACTGTTGGAGCACTGTACCCTGTAATAATGCACATAATAGTATGAATTTGCAAAGAAACTGTCTACTGCACTCGAATCCAAAACCTCAACTCTTGGACACTGACTATTTATGTCCTAAAATGCACAAATACAAAAGGAATTAGGCCCAGACCCCTAGCAACACCAAAAGCCCCAAATTAGGCCTTCAAACCCTCTAAGACTAGGGCTTCTCCAATCTGGACTCTCCAACCACTATATCCATCGATTGATGGACCAAAAACCATCCCATGATCATGTCAAGAATGATTCCATCATAATTTAGTTCCCTCCTTTGGGTAGAATGACTACTGTAATAACTATGCAACCATACCCCTACTCCTTAACATTGCAACTAGTCACAATCTCAGTTATCACCTGTAATTTCTTTGGTTATTCTTGCATTTAGATATTTAGTTGATGATAATACAATGGTGGATTCATCTCTTAGTCACAGATATCACATAATGGGATGAATCGTAATTCATTTTTTTAAAACCAATGTAAAATCACTGGATTCCCATGAGACAGTGAGATCCTTTTGTATGAAATGCAATAAAAATGGATTGGAATGTATTCAAACAAGACTCTATAACATTAATAAATATCCTTACAACTTTCTATTTCGATAAGACATCCAAAGTAGACCAAAATATGCAAGAATACTTGTTTTATTGATTCAAAAACTTGTGTAGTCTATACAGTAGATGTACCCAGTTGTACCCTGTGTTTCCAACCATTGGAGGGAATGTAAATATGAGACTTATAACCATCCCAACCATTTCCCATCAGTTTTGAGAGGTTACAATTATATTTAGTCACTAAAACATTAGTTCCCTCCAAATCCTAGTTGATCATTACTATTTAAAAATTCAAACCATGAACTTTCATTCTGCAAACAAATTGACATCCTAACTTCAATCATTGATCAATAGATGATCAAGATGACTTATTAAAATTCCCTAATCACTTCTAAACCCTAACTGGCCCATTGGAATATATTGGTCCATTTAAAAAACAATATTTGGTCCTAGTCCTTTACTTGGACAAATTAGGACTTAACAACATTTTTTTGCATTCCTTATTGCAAATTGTCATTATTGGTTTCAATACATCCCAATTCACACTTAGGGGTAATTTTTTCCTTCTATCTCTGATTGGATCCATGGTGACCCTAGGTGTCTTCATAGGTGCTCCTGCACCATACACCCCACCTTGGAAAAATTTCTTGTCCCAAGAACTAAGGGACCGTGTCTTCTTGCCACCCATTCTCCTTGTAGGTGGTCCTCTCATCTACTCTTTGTGAGCCCTCTGATCAACATCCAATTATGTCTTCCTATCCTTCACACCTACACATAAAGAGTGAGAAACAAGATAAGGAATGGGACCAAGTTCAAATCTGTCATCATACTTCAGAATGGACTGCACAAAATAGTGATCTTGTACTCCTACAAACTGTCCTTGCAACTACATTCTAGGATCAAATAGACCCTTCCTTGTGTCCTTGAATGATACCACTGCACTTTTCTTCATTGGTTGTTCCAAAGGACACCACATTGTGCCAATAAGGACACCATCTTCATGCTTTGTTTTATGCCTTACAGTCAATGCCTTATGACTGTCCATAAACTCATCTTTTAGGACCAATAAAGTGGTCCTAGACTCCTACTTTGTAGTTACAATGTTCTCATTCTTTGGAACTTGCAAATCAACATATGTTTTTGTACCAAAGACAATGATGCTACCAAATTAATCTACTTATCTTGGAAGAGGTTTAAGGGTAAATTTTCTTCCCTCCTTATGCACCACATATTCATTCTTCAAACCATAATGAATGGTCTTCCTTGAAGCCTGCCATGGTCTCCCTAAGATGATGTGGCAACATATGATGGGAACTATATCACATAGAACCCTATCAACATAACCCCCAATTGAAAAATCTACATATGCTTGATCCTTAATCATAATATTCTTATTATTACTGACCCAAGAGGCCTTATATGGTCTACCAATATGAAATTTAGGCAAGTTTCACTTATTTACCATTTCATAGGACACTAGATTATCAAATGAACCAAAATCTATGATAACCTTACACACTTTTCCATAACATTTATAATTTGTTCTAAAAATAGATACCTTGGGTATATGTTGAATAGGTGACCTTTCCATCAAGAGACATTCACCCTATTGAATAGGTGACCTTCCCATCAAGAGACATGCACCTTCTTCAAGGTATGCATATTCATGGGGTATTCCTTCTTCCTCTTGTTGTTTACTATCCTCTTCTCCTTGAGTCAAATGGATCCGCTTGTCATTCTTCTTAGCTTCTCTTTCAGGACACTTGTAGAATGTGTGTCCATCTTCACCACACTTATAACACTTCCCAGGGAAACTCTTTCCTCTACCAATTCTTTGTTCTCCTTTCTAATCTGTGACTTTCTCTTTACCCTTCTCATTTTGTCCTTGGCTTGGATTTACTCCTTTGCCCTTGTTTTGTTTCCCTCTTGAATTGCCTTGCCTCTCTTGCCTTCTTCTAAGCTTGTCTTCTACCTTCATTGCCAACTTGTAGCAATCTTCAAGATTCCATTGTATGGCCATGCTCATTTCATCTTGGATATTGTACCTCATCCCTCCAAGATATCTAGCCACCTTCTCTTCCACATCTTCATCATGAGATGATATGATGTTAAACTTGTGAAATTCCTCTGTATACCTTTGGATATCCATGTCCTTCTGCTTCAAGCCTTGAATCTTCTTGAAGAGTTGAACCTTGTAGTCTCTAGGTAGAAAATTCTCCCTCATTTTGTCCATCATTCTAGGAAATGATATGATATTTGGTAGGATTTTCTTCCACCTCTCTTCTTGTAGGCAACCCCACCATAACAATGCATGACCCTTAAGCCTTGCTTTTGCAATCTTAACCTTATGCTTGTCTTCAATGTACTCATAGGAAAAGTGGTTCTCAATAGCACTAAACCAATCAAGGAGCACTTCCTCATCCATATTCTCATCATACACTGGTATCTCTTCTTTGACTTTGGATTCCCCTCCTTTAACTGTCGTCAGGATCTTTACTAGTCTAGCATCCTCAAGATCCAACCTTTCTTCAATAGGTTCATGTTATGCTTCATCTTAATCATTACAAGGGTCTAAACCCCTCTTCTCAACAAGATTGGTCAACCTTTCAAATACTTCTTCCAATCTCTTGTTCTTTTCTGCTTGCTCCATGACCATCCTAGCAAACTCCATGTTTGTCGTCTTTGGAGGCATGTTTTGAGCCTCTTCTTCAAACTCTTCAAACTCCTCCTCAGACATACACACTTAACCTTATTCCTAAGAATCTTACTTTCTTTGATACCACTTGGTGCAGAGGTAGTGTGGTGGTTCCTTGACAATTTGATGCATTGAACTAATAAGGGAAATACAAGGTACAAGATACCCTTCCCAAATGGACACAAGGTGTGATTTGAAGTCCAAAAGTTGACTCAAGGCTTCTAAGGCCAAATGAGACTTAATTCAACCAAATTTAGAAGGAATCCACAGGTTATGGGGTCACAATCTATGGATCATGCACAAAATGCTTGGATTCAACAAGGAGACCTAATTGCATAGTTCTAGGTTAGCAACAACCTTCCAAAACCCATTACTCAAAAAATTCTTAAAAAAATTACAAATAGACTACATTTTGGGATACCCATTACAATTGTTTACAACGTATAAAAGACTCAACATAGGTTGTTTTGGACCAAATGCCACTGTTGGAGCACTATACCCTGTAACAATGCACAAAATAGGATGAATTTGCAAAGCAAATACCTACTCCACTCAACTCCAAGACCCCAACTCTTGGATACTAACTATTTATGTCCTAAAATGCACAAATAAAAAAGGAATTAGGCCCAGACCCCTAGCAACACCAAAAGCCCCAAATTAGGCCTTCAAACCCTCCAAGACTAGGGCTTCTCCAATCTGGACTCTCCAAACACTATATCCTTCAATTGATGGACCAAACACCATTCCCTAATCATGTCAAGAATGATTCCATCATAATTTAGTGCCCTCCTTTGGGTAGAACGGCTACTACAATAACTATACAACCATACCCCTACTCCTTAACACTACAACTAGTCACAATCTCGGTGATCACCTACAATTTCTTTGGTTATTCCTGCATTTATATGTTTAGTTGACTATAATAAAAAGTTGGTGGATTCATCTCTTAGTCATAGATATCACAGAATGGGATGAATCATATTTCATTCTTTTAAAAACAATGTAAAATCACTAGATTCCCACAGGACAGTCAGATCCTTTTGTATGAAATGCAATAAAAATGGATTGAAATGTTTTCAAACAAGACTCTAGAACATTAATAAATATCCTTAAAACTTTCTATTTCAATCATACATCCAAAGTAGATCAAAATATGCAGGAATACTTGTTTTATTGCTTCAAGAACTTGTGCAGTCCGTATAGTAGATGTACCCATTTGTTCCCTGTGTTTCCAACCATTGGAGGGAATGTAAATATGAGACTTATAACTGTCCCAACCATTTATCATCAGTTTTGAGAGGTTAAAATTACATTTAGTCACTAAAAAATTATCTCCCTCCAAATCCTAATTGACTGTTACTATTTAAAAATTCAAATCATGAACTTTCAATCTGCAAACAAATTGACATACTAACTTTGATCATTGATCAATAGGTGATCAAGATGACTTATTAAACTTCCCTAATCACTTCTAAACCCTAACTGGGTCATTTCACTCTATTGGTCCATTTACAAAATAATATTTGGTCCTAGTCCTTTACTTGGACAAATTATGACTAATTAACAACATTTTATTGCATTCCTTATTGCAAATTATCATTATTGGTTTCAATACATCCCAATTCACACTTAGGGATTATTTTATCCTTCTATCTCTGATTAGATCCATGGTGACCCTAGGTGTCTTCATAAGTGCTCCTGCACCAACCTTCATCATGTAGTCAATAGAGTCCTGATTTGGATTTCGGACTTGCTCCACTAGTCCTTCTACCTGACTAATGATATATTTTGTTTCATCAACAATAACATCTTGGAAAAAGTCTTGTAAGACATCCTTGACACTTTCCAATACACCTGTCTTCTTTATCTTTTGAATTAAGTTCTTTTGCATTGCCTTTAGTCTCACTAATTCTGCATACTCGATCATTTCAGCATAGTCCATAGTAGATAGGTCGACATTTGGTAAAATGATCGGTTGACTGATATCTACATGTTTCCTCTTGTTTGAGTTTGTCTTCTTTGCTAACTTATTTGGGGAATATTATTCCTTTAGTGCATCTAATGTTATCTATGTTGTACTAGTGTTAGCTCTCTACTCCTCTTGTTTGGTTTCTTCCTTCTTTTCTTCTTGTTTCTCTTATGCAATCTTCTCTCCCAGTGTGTCATGTTTCTGCTCATTTGTGTGTTTCTCGGCTTCCTTATGTTCACTTTGTTCCTTTGGTTCATCTTTGTTGGGCTCTTTTGAATATGCAATAGAGTTTTTTGGGGGAGCCGATTCGGTGTTCAATGTTGTTGGTTTCTCGGTAGCTGTATCCTTCTCGGTGTTCTTGTCTTTCTCAACTTCCTTTTCCTTCTGTGTTTCCTTTTGTTGGTCGGTTTCTGCATGATATGTATCTATAGCAACTGGATCATTATCACCTTGATTTATGTGAAAATATAGTACTTGTTCCAATATACATTGTAGAGTACGATCAGCAGTAGCCTTATCATTGATGTTCATTTGTTAAGTATTGATGTCCTTGATTGCCATAATATTCTCATCTTGTGTTGTATCATCTCCGGGATCTTTGTCAGTAATATCCTCAATAATAACTTCATCAATGTCAATTGTCAAATCAATAGGATTATTCTTACCTTGATCATCTTTGGCAACTTCATCGTTTATGTTCTCCTTTTCTTGCTTAGCTCGAGATTCAGGCTCTTTGATGTTGAATATCTGTCTCCATTTTGCATTGATTTCCAACTATAATTGCTCAAAGTCTCCTATCATAATCCTTAAAGATCTTCCTTTTACAAGAAATAATTTAGAGTGTTGTTTCAAGGTCTCTTCAATTTCTTCAATAGATATATTTGGCATAGATAGCACGAGAGATCTCTCATTTGTTTTTTAGCATTCATAACATATTTCCATCTTGCATCTATGTTGTTGTATAACTCAATAGGCAAAAACTTGAAAACTTTAAGTGGTGTGTATCCCAAAACTCAAGGGGTAGACCAGGGAGACAGACCAAAATTGGTGCAGTCTTTGAGAGCTCCACCCCTGGGTCAAATCCTGACTTCAATTTTGCTAACATCAGACTATGATTCCAATAGCTCCAATTTCCAGATGCAACAAAGGAGAAATCCCCAGTCACATTAAATTTAAATAGGAATAGTCCACCTAGCATAGATGAGACACCCACACTACCTTTGGTTTTCCATCTGGAGTTGCACTATCTTCTTACCATATCTATGGTGGGTCTGAACATCACAAACCTTCCTGTTAATGTTTGTAGCCTCAGTCGTATGATCTTTCGAATTCATATAATATATGTTGATTAATAATAATATAATATATATGTTATTTTATTATTAACAATATGAAATTTAATATTTAATATTAAATTATTAAATTATTCTTAATTAATAATTGATTGATGAAACCTTATAAGATTGATTAAATTATAATTAATGGGAAGAGACATGTCCTTTCTTATAAATAATAATGAATATACATGTTCCATGAAGGGACTTGTCTCTCTTAGCCTCATTCTCAATATAAATGAAAGAGAGATTGTTGCATTTGGAAAATACATACAACATAGAGTGCTATTACATTTGCAACTATCCTAAAACTTAACATGGTATCAAAGCCAGACTGCAAATGTAAGAGAGTAGTTTGTTGATGGTGAATGTGTGATTGTCTTAGAAAATATAGTCTCAGTACAGGGACCATATCTCACAAATCCACTGTTGGATTTTTTTCTGAATTTTGCATGTATGTTGGTGAAAATAGAATTTTGAAGAATCTCACTGGAGCGATTGGAAAGAAAGCGTGGGGTTCAAAAGTTATGACAAAATGTGTACGGGTCTATGTGAAATTCGTGAAAGTAACTTTCATTAAAGAGATATATTAATTTGTTATGACTGTGGTCAAGAATTAACAAAGAAGCATGCTTTCAAGGAAGGGTGTCTCTTTCTAGAAAGAAAGCATCAATTATAGAGTGTCACCTCTCTTGGAGAAATCAATTCATTTCATAAGAAGGCATGAGAATTGTTCAACGATTTAAGAGTGGGAATTGTACATTCTAGGGGGAGACTAATAACCAATGTTACATTTCCATTTGAACCATCCTTAGTGGAGAGCGAGAAAATGATGATCATCCACCCTAGGCTTTCACTCTACATGAAGGTCATTGACATGGCTAGCACAAACAACATTATGATCTCCTGCAGCGTGTCCATCGCAAACAACTTCAAATTTTGATGAGAGTTGATATTTCCTATATGGGCTCACCTTACAAAAATAAATATTTAAAACTTAAGATAAGTATTTCATGTTTGATTAATGCACATGAATTATTGAGTTTGAAATTTATGCTATAATATTGGCTAGTAAAATATTGTACACTTCTATCTATGGTATTTTTGTATGAGATAGTTTAGTTTATAAGCTATTTGTAATCTCTCTCTAACATACCTTAAGGACACAATCATAAGAAATTGTTTTCAGAGGGAGTCTGACTTCTCAGAGGTAACTTTGGACAAGGTGCTAAGAAGATTGATTTCAAACTCAGAGGGAGTCTGACATTTCATCATAAGCAATCTTGGATGATCAATAGATTGATATCTACTCAATGAATTCTTCTCTGTGAGAGAAGTTTGAGGTGAAATCCCTTGTTTTTACCCTCTGCACTGAGGCATGATGGATGTCATGTGTGTGACTCCATATTTTTAATGGGCCTGCCCCCTGTGTACATCATGAGGAAGTGACGACTTCCAAATGATTATCAATTGTATTTGTAAGAGTTATTGAAAGGTGACGATCTTACAATAACTAGAACTTCTATTGTGATAGACATCATGTGATGGTTGAAACAGATCACAATAGATGATTTCCTACATGGTGGATTCAGTTCCTTAAATAGACCATTGACCTTCTATTGTGATAGACATCGTTTGATGACTAAAACAAACTGCAATAGATGATTTTCTGTATGGTGGATTCAATTCCTTAAATAGACCATTGACCTTCTATTGTGATAGACATTGTGTGATGGTTGAAACATATCACAATAGATGATTTCCTGCATGGTGGATTCAATTCCTTAAACATACCAATGACCTTCTATTGTGATAGACATCATGTGATGGATGAAATAGATCACAATAGATGATTTCCTGCATGGTGCATTTAGTTCCTTAAATAGACCATTGACCTTCTATTGTGATAGACATCATGTGATGGCTGAAATAGATCACAATAGATGATTTCTTGCATGGTGGATTCAGTTCCTTAAATAGAACATTGACCTTCTATTGTGATAGACATCATGTGATGACTGAAACATATCCCAATAGATGATACCTTACATTAAGGATACATTAACCTATGGAAATTTTTGAGTTATGGTGAATATCATGAGACTTGATATTCTTGGTCAGACCATATCGCTTGATATCATGATGAGGTGATATCTTCTCTCTTAAAAGTAATGGATCTTTTGTGAATTGCATTTTGATGGATTTTATCTTCTTTAGCTAAGAGGGAGTGTTGATGTTTTTGTGTAGCTATGGTGAGGGTCATAGGTGTTGACACAAGAGACCACTACACATTCTGTTTGATCATCCTCCCTAGCTAAGAGGGAGTGTTAATGTTTGTAGCTTCATTCGTATGATCATTAGAATTTATATAATATATGTTGATTAATAATAATTTAATATGTGTTATACTATTATTAATCATATGAAATTTAATATTTAATATTAAATTATTAAATTATTCTTAATTAATAATTGATTGATGAAACATTATAAGATTGATTAAATTATAATTAATGGGAAGATGCATGTCCTTTCTTATAAATAATAATGTCCTTTCTTATAAATAATAATGAATAGACATGTCCCTTCAAGGGACATGTCTCTCTTAGCCTCATTCCCAATATAAATGAAAGAGATATTGTTGCATTTGGAAAATACATACAACATAGAGTGCTATTACATTTGCAGCTATCCTAAAACTTAACACTTCCAACCAAACTTAGATGAAAGGAAGCAGAAATATTATCCACCACCACATCTAACACAAATATCTCTGGCCCAACTCCCCATCAACACATGCAAGGTTAACATCACTAACAGGAGCAGTGTCATGCCCTGTTATTGTAGCCTTCTAGCCATCTCGAGAGTCTACCTCAACCATCTGCTTCTCGGGGGACATACTCAACCTCCCAGTCACCACCTCCCTTGTCTCAGGGGGAGGTCCTTGAGGACCCCGAGTCACTGCACGGGTCAATCATCTTCACCCTGTCCAGCCCGAGTCCAAAGACATCTCTATCCGACAACACCAGGAATAGGTCTAGACAGACGGGAGTCGGGGGCCCAGAGTCCCCTGGCGGTAGATTTGTAAGAACTGGCATTCAAAAGTTACAGAACGGGAAACTTGCAGAGTGATAAATTTTATTATTGATATATTTTTACATACTTTATTGGTAGAATAAAGATAATTATGAATTTGAGAATTTATTGTGGTTAAATATATTGATTGTTTACAATACAATTTCCTTGTTTACAATAATGATTATGAAATGCAATAAATGTCTATAAATATCAAGATCTAACATTTTTTTCATAAATGTATACCAAATTGGCTCCCAATGGTTATGAGGAAAGGGTAAGAGTTGGTACACTTTTTTAATTTAAAAATCGGGTTAGATCTCTATCATGCAAGTTCACTATTGCACATTACCAAAATGAATGCAAAACTTGATAATCAAAATTTGATGGAGGAAAATTATGGATGATTAATATATGAGAAAAGATGACAATAAGTCTAAATAGAGTGGGGATAATTGATTTTGCATAGACAAAAATGACCTAAGATGGGGAATGTGGGATATGAAGATCAAGAATTGATGTGTGAACATTAAGGATTATATGATTTGAATATGTAAGAATAATGCAAACAAGGTAAGGATAAGGATAGATTTATGAAAATATACATGAAAATAAATACGAATGAAGAACAATAGCCAAATTTAAAGAAAAAGTGTGCCACACATCTTTTTAAGTGTATTAAAATAATCCCTCAGAATAAATATTGCAAATTTTACCACAACAATACATTAAAAAATTACTTCTATCAAAATTCTATTAGATCATCAACACAACCCCTTAATTGAATCTAGCTAAAACTAGCAATCGCACCTTAGTGTGCAATGAGAACGTCGTAGACTTATGGAAAGGTCATTTAAGTATTTTTCCCTTTGTTTGTCACTTCCTCTCATCCTCTCTAGGTCTCCTTATCTCTATATCAATATATCTCACCATCTATATATCTATGTTTCTCACTCTATCACTCTCTATCCCTATATATCTCCCCTTTCTACCTCTTTCTCTATCAATTTCTACTTTATCTTTATAGCCCTCTTCTTCTCAATCTCCATCTCCACACCTCTATCTATCTCCTTATTCTATCTCTTACTCTTCCTTCTACACCTCTCCCTCTTTCTATCCCTATCTCTGCCCCCTCCCTCCCCGCACTCACATTATCTCTTCATCTAGACACATTTGCCTTTGCATCCATCCATCCATATCTCTCTCTCTCTCTCTCTCTCTCTCTCTCTCTCTCTCTCTCTCTCTCTCTCTCTCTCTCTCTCTCTCTCTCTCTCTCTCTCTCGGACACACTGGTATATATATCACTCAATATTTATCTATCCCTATAGCCCTCTCCCTTTCTACGTCTGTATATCACACTATTAAATGAAAAGCTATTAATTTGTAGAGGGTGAGATTATTAAAAAACATACTAACAATGCAATAAAAATATATATTTATAATTTACATTCAATTTCACATTCAAAATGTAATAAAAAAATACTTAACATTTACTAATAAATGAAAATCTATTAATTTGTAGAGGGTGAGATTGTTTCTTGTACAAATTTATACCTTTGATAATAATAAATATTAAATTAATTTAAAATATGTAATACATTATACAAAATACAAATTATCATAAAATAAATAACATATTATTATCTTTAAAATTAATTTTACTTTTTATTATTTCATAATATTTAAAATTATTTTATTACTAAAATAGTGCACATGCCTTATCTTCCTTTGCACATTTCACATACGGTAATGGTGGCATTTGTATTACATCTGTGAAAATTCCTCTCTTATGAACACTCTTAAGATGATATACATGTAGAACTTGCCTCATCCTCTCTGGATAGGTTATCCAGACTACTCTTATGTTTCCAGCTAAGTTTGAATGCTCTGCATCTACTGGATTGTGTTATGTTTCCTCCCTTGTTTGGACAGAACTGTAAATACCCTGTAATCATGGCATTTCAAAAGATTACATCTCTTATGAAGCATTTTTTCACATATTTGATGTGACTTGTGTATACTTCCACATTTTACATACATGTCTACCAGGGCAAGTGCAATCACAAACAAAATCCCTATATCCTTTATCCTTTCATGCATGTCCTCACCTTGTTTCAATACTCTCATATTAGCATTGGAAGGAAAAATGATGAAGGATGTTCGGGTCATGGCGTGCGATCAGGGCAAAAGCATGGGAAATGTCGCAACATACTTCGTCGAGGTGTTCACTTGGCGAATTTACAATTTTCTTCCTCAGGATGCTTTGTTGGATTTTAGCATAATTAACATAATTAACATAAGTATAATGAGATTTTTATGCTAGTATATTTATGCAGTATGCTGATACTTATACTATGGACACTAGTGAGCAAAACAAAAATTCTCAACAAAAGTTGCAAATGGCATAAACCAATACATTCACACGAAAATAAAAGATTATTTTTTTTAAAAAATATGTGTATGAAATATGGAAAGACAATCAAGCCATGTAATTTGCAGATTTCATGAGTTTCTACATTTTATCATTTTAGGAATTTTGGTGTTTTGATTTTGGAATCAAGTATGAACACTCATCAAAGAATAACGAAATTTATTTTTCTTACTATCATTATTATCATAAATGCTCTGACATATATGCAAATATGTAAACACAATGAAGCACTAGATTGTTTGACAAATTTTCGCAAAAGAGAAAGCATCAATTGTATAAGTTCTTTAATTTTGTCCTAACTATTAATCCTGCTTACTGGATCATTTGGTGAAATTTGGCTTTACACCTGCCAATTGCATTTTCTTGAAAGTTTCTAAAGTGTTGTCAACAAATCCATTTTCCGCATACACTATAATCATTGTAGTCAATGACACCACATTTCACTAACGTATTTTGTTAAACAGTTGACATGCCTCTGTATGCTTCCACATTTTGCATACTTTTCAACCAGGACACTTGAAACTACAACATCTGACCAAAAAATCTCTTTCCATTATGCTTTGATAGATGTATGTACTCTGTTCCAAAGCTCCCATTTTGGCACACGTTAGAAGTATGCTAGTAGAGGTTGTGAAATTTCTCTCTACACCTTCTTATTGCATTTGCTTGAAAGTTTCTGAAGTTTTTCAACAAATCCATTTTGTATATATTCTGCAACCATAGCATTCCATGAGACATCATTTCTGTGAGGCATTTTGTCAAACAGTTCACATGCCTTGTCTACACTTCCACATTTTATGTCTTTCGCATGCAACAATTGTGTATCTACCATAATGATATTAACTTAAAGGTTGGTGCTCTCAATATTCTGGTAATAATGATATCTATCATTCCATCTTGTATCCCTTGTGGTAGAGAATAAAAACAAATAAATGAATATGTAGAGCAGTAGATTATGTATTGTCCAAGAGGGGCTTCCTGGGCCATTCCCCTAAGAGAAACTGTTATAAGAAATATAAAGATCTCATTTAAGTAACTTATGGAGTGAATTTTTTCATACTCTTCAAGCAATGGCTAAATGTTATTCTTATTGTAGTACATTATGTAATGTATTTGAAGTTTGAATTAAGCTCCAAAAGCTTTCCACTTTATCTAAAAATACAATCTACAAAAGAAGAGTTGATTGATTGTATGTTTGTCATTGATGACAACATATAATACACAACAATACTTCTGTATGTACTTATCCATATGATGAAATGAAGACCAGCGTGGATAGATACATGTTGTTGACATGTTTACTATGCTATGTTCATACACGCAAACCTAGATATGAAGTTTCAGTAAAGATATGTAATTCTGTTATTGACGGTTCTGGAGGAATAACGGTTTAAGGCCGATGTATGTAACATGTTGATCGAGTTGCGCCTATCTTTAGGATATGTGTGTGTATATTCATGATGAGTTATGAGTTGTTGATATTAATCTAAACGTTCCAAACATGTTTCAAGAAGATTGCAAAGTTATGGTTAAATTGATGAAGCCGACTTAGTGAAGCGACACGTCTATTCAGTTAGTACTTGCACGGTTGTAAATATGCTTGCGTGCTTAGTAGAGCCGACAAGGATGTTAAGAAGAGTTGTCCTACAGGTCCCATGATCTCATACTTGGTGTATGTACTTATAGAAGGTCATTTGTGATAAGAAGAGTTGCGAAAGCTAGAGATTAGAAAAGCAGAGCAGAGTGTTAAAGCAGCAGAGCTATATTTATCATATGTTGATAATATAGATATTGAAGTTGAAGCTTTCAGAATATAGATAAGATTGTTATAGTGATTTACAAGAGGTTAAAGCATCGGCGCATATAAGGAACTGATCAGACAAGCAGTGTCACAAACAACAGTTCATTTTGTTGATACAGTGTGTATCAAATAACCAGAAGGTTGTAGCCTTCACCACTTGGACAGTGAGTCCTCCACCTCTAACAGGGTTATTGTAAAAGACTCCTAACAGGGTCCGACCCTTAACCAGGTCACTATACTACTGCATTGTAATGTACAACTCCTAATAGGGTTGGAAGATCTTTTAACATGGATCACTATAAACGGTATAGTTCTTTGTGGGTACTAATTCCCACTGGGGTTTTTACCATTTGGTTTCCCCGTAACCAAATTGATGAGTTGTGTAAATTTTTATCTGTATCAACAAACTGATACAAAGTAAATATAGCTCTGCTGCTTTAACACTCTGCTCTGCTTTTCTAATCTCTGGCTTTTGCAACTCTTCTTATCACAAATGACCTTCTATAAGTACATACACCAAGTATGAGATCATGGGACCTGTAGGA